>JAWWEO010000001.1:29327032-29368940 GCA_035582975.1 Ormyrus labotus | reverse complement strand
TCAGCGACCTCAAAAACATAAGGTATATATGGTCTGGTCCGTGGGTTTTGACATTTTTTTTTTTTGTGTGGCTGTGTAATTAATTGAAGCATTAAAAAAATTTAAATTTATCCTCCAGTTTATCCCTTGAAAATATCTCTACAGTTGAAAATCGTAAACGATTTTGAAAATACAAAAAATCAAAACATAAGAATCACGGTCTCAATCCCAGTCCACCATCGGCACATAAAAAAAAAGGAAGAACTTTCTTTTTAAAAAACGCCGTCCGTGCGTCACTTACTGATATGTTGGGTACCGTAAACGCTGGGATAAGGCAATCGAGTATTCTGCTCCGTACCGACAAATCGGGCACGAGGCGCAAAGTGCTGCTGTCCCGTGAGGCGCTGCTCCTGCAGCTCCTTGGCCTTGGAGGCCCAGTAGGACTCGGCGATCTCCTCCAGCTTCTCGCCGCTCGGTGGCTCGAGGCTACCGATCAGTCCGTTGCCGATCGGTTGCGGGGCTTGGTGCTGCGAGGTGCCCCGAGAACGCGCCTCGCTGTTCGTCCTGAAAAATTTTTTTAGCGCACTGAGTTGGGCGGTGCAGAGGTCTGTTCGAGAGACGAAGGGAGGGTCACTGTGTGTGCTTGTTTGGCCTTTTGGAATAAAAGAAGGATTTTAATTAAGTGTTTTAGTTGATGATCCATTGACGAAACAAGTACACACAGTGACTAGTAGAATAATGGGTAGGAAAGATTTTTAAGTTTTATTTAACTTTTTTACTTTTTTGTCGAGGGCAATGAGAGAGATGATGTAAAATGGAGAAGTTGGCTATTTCATTCGTTTTATTCACGATAATTATTTTATAAATTAATGCAGAATTAAAATGCGATTTAGGTAAGTGTTCAAGTAAATAATTTTAATTTTTTAATCGAATATACAACAATTTCCATGAACATTCTTGTTCTAAAATTACTCTGAAAATTTATTTTGACATAGTTACGAGCAGTACGTTTTGTTCGTTCTACAAAAGTAAGCGACTAACCGTTTTTCAATGTGTTACATAGATAACTGTTAATTATCTACATTCACGCACAGAGAATAATAACTTTCATTTAAAAATCCCCCAAAAAAACTATTCGATACTGTTTCAATTTTTTTTTTTTTTAATCACACGTCATCTTACGCATTTACGAGAACAAGTCACTTAAATTTAAATGATTGCAATCGCGATTCAACAGTAGGTACAACAGAGCACGCAGGTCGTGGAAAATAGCACCGCGAGCACAACGTATTCGCACTTGCAAGAGCAGTGCTCCTCCTTATTCCCGACCAGCTTCATCACCAGCAGCGTCCCGAGCAGCGTCACCGCGAACCCGGCGAACGGCTTTTTGATCTCGGCGAGCGTCTTCAGCGCGTCGCAGTCGCATCTAAACACGATCGCGAACTTCCTCTTTTTCTCGACCTCCAGCGGCGGCGAGGCGAACGGCAGGTATCTGAACGTAACGTCGGCGATTACGACCGAGATCCACCAGAGGAGCATTAGGAGGAATTCGAGGAGGCGTTGAAAGTACTCGTGAAACGTCTGCAGCTGGGCCGCGAGCAGGGTGACGAAGCTCGCCGGGAGATCCTCCGAGGACTCATCTTCTTCGAGCTCCAAGTCGAATGGGAAGGGAGATTTTTCGGAGATGGAGGCGATGCAAATGAGGCACATGGCGCAGAACGCGAGGAAGACGAGGTGCAATGGACGTATGCGGATGGAGTCAACCTCGTACCTTGATTGGAGGGGAGAGGTAGGATTAGGAAGGACTGTGTAGGAAAGTGATATTACTTTATGGTATTATTAAAATTATTTTAAACAAAATTTTGGTGTTATAAAAATTAATGAAAAAAAAGCTTTTTTTAATTATAAAAATAATATTTTTAAAAGGGTCTAAACAAAATTAAAAATAAATTATTTGATATCTTCTGGTTTTCAATCAATTGTTTATTTATTTTTCACAGCTCAAAAATTATTTTTGATTTCTGTAACAAAATTTATACTTTACGAACTACCTCGTTTTTAAGATTTTTGTCATATACAATTTTTATAATTTTTTTTTTCTCTGAAACTTTTGTATCTGTCTTATAATCTTATTTTGATGTACTTTCTCTATTTCATTGAAACTAAATGAAATTAAACACCACACTCCTACGCTTGACGTCACATGGGTATACTTTTTGACGTCACGCTTCGCGTATATCTTTATCAATTAAACGGCAGAATATACGCGAATCTCGTACGTTGGAAACCCGAAGCTATTCTCTGCGTCACGTTGTACGTCTGAGATATAAAAATAGAAATCTAAGTACTCTATGTCAATTACCACTATTTTTATTTCACTTTTAAGTATATATATAAATCTAGCAACAAGTGTCAGAGATTGATTCTTTTACGGTTATTAAAGATCATTTTTGATGATAAAAGGAGTAATCTTGAATCGAACAGCAAAAGAAAACTTATTTGATAAATGTAAAGTAAATTATTTTTTTGCTGTAAGAAGATAGATACTTATAGACCACGTAATGCTTAGCTTTTTTTATAAAAAAAAAACTTAGATCAATGAATTTCCTTTTCGCTACAAGTACAGTCGAAACTTTTCAAACGACTTTTTAACAACATTTCATTAAGCACGAATTCAGTTTAAAAGAAAAAATGCCTACCATACCTATTTCCTACCCCCCACGACGATCCTTCTAATCTACGAAAAAAGTATAATCTACCTAGACGGCAGCTGACTGGGCGACTGTGCGATGACGTATCTGGCGGGCATCTTTGCCGAGACCCGCCGGCTGTTGGCGAGGAGTTGCTGGTGGACCGCTGAGGTGAGGCCGTTGCCGTGGCCGGCCATTCCTGCGTTGCTGCTGCTGTTGTTGTTGTTGTTGCTGCCGCTCGCGTTGTTGTTGTTGTTGCTGTTGACGTTGCCGTTGCCGTGGTTCCAGGCGCGGCTTACGTGCGGCTGTTGCTCGTACCACGAGGGCAGCGTCCAGTTGTTCGGCTGCTGCTGCGGCTTCTGGCTCAATGTTTCGAGGTAGTTGCCATTCCAGCTCGCTCGGTTCTCTTTGTACACCCGTTCGGGAAGCAAGCGTGATTTGCTCTCCTCGGGCTTCAAGATGTTTCTGCGCGGGAGGAGAGCTTTTATTAAAAATTTCAAGATTTTTTCGGGAAGAAATGCTTAGAACTATATATGTATAGGTTGATGAAAAGGTTGCGATCGAATATTCTTTTTTCCTTTGTATAACTAATAATATAATAAATTGTTCACGTTTATATGGCGAATTTATGCTTTGAACGGAAAAGTTTTTTTTTTAATGTGCAAAATTTGTACGTTATAATATATAGTGTTTTGTGTAAAAATTGTAGAGAATGAATTGTGTTGAGTCGAGTTTTGAAAAACATCATTTTTTGTGTACGAATTTTTGCACAGAAAGCGTGTAGAATTATTAATGTGTTTAGGCAGTTTATTTAATTTTTATGTCATTCTAGAATTTAATTTCTAGCTTGAAACAAAAAAATATAGATTTTCTATTGAAAACATGTAGGATATCTTGATAATACATGAGTATTTAACTATTCTAACTCTTTGTTACCACTTTAAAGTAGGTCGCATGAGATACAAATTTACGGCCACAAGTGCGCACGACACAAAAAGTAAACGTTGAAATAACAGACACAGAATCGCCGCCATAAATCGCAACACATATATAAAGCTTGAACTTCGAGTAAAGTTCGACGGGCAAGAAAGTTAAGGCTGACTTCACCTGTTCAAGCTTTTCTCCGAATCGCGATATGATAAAACAACTGAAACAGTAAAAAAAAACTGGTTTCTCACACCGCCATTCAACAGAGTCTAAAATTGTGTGTTCACCTAGTTAGTGTTCCTGTGCGACTACTAAAAATTATTCTCCAATAGTATATTACACATTGCGCAAGGAAGTCGAAAGTTTTACCAGAATTTAAAGATAAACTTCAATTTATCTTGTATTTTCTAGTAAAAATTCCAGTTCCCATTTGAATTTTCGGCTGCAATTTAGAAACGCCGCTCGTTTTAAAAATCCGAAAAGACTCACCCCAGCATGTCGTTGGCAAACTCGTCCTCGTTCCATTTCTTGACGGAACTGCTGCTGTCGCGTTTGCGGCTGTTGTGATTGAGGACTGGAAGAACGGGCTGCTGTTGGATTTGCGGCTGGACAGGTTGGACCGGCTGCACTTTCTGCAGCTTCTCCGGCAGCATTCTGCAACGAAAACAGTAGAAGAATGCGCCTTGGCTATTCATCGACTAGGACAAGCAGAAAAGAACGGGCTGTTTAAGCGAACGTTCGATTGATCGAATTTCGTACAGTGAAACGATGAATATTCAAATTCTTTCGACTATTGATATAGTTTTTCAATGATTCTTAAATTGTTCAGAAGTACAATATTGTAAATTTTTCGTCTTCAAGATACTCAAAGATAATATTCAATGTTTCACTGTACTTATACATGTTAGATTTGCAAATACTTTGTAAAGACATGAAATTAAATAACAACAATACAAATTTCTTGCACAGCAAACAACACCGTGATACAAAATCGCCGACCACAAAAAGCTCACGACGATCAATCCGACACTCGAACTAACGAACCTGGGCATCATCGCGCTACCGGCTTCCTGCGGGTGCTGAGGGTGATTGCCGTTGGCGTAGGAGATGGACAGGCCGTTGGCCTGGACGATCGGCGAGGGTATGTTGACCTTGTTCATGATGAGCTCGCGCTGCGAGCCCACGCCGATCCGCTTGCTGTTCGGCAGGCGCGGAGCCGGCATCGCGAAGTAGTGGTACCTGCGAACGCAGGGGTCTTTCATTCAGTATTACGGTTAAGCTCGTCGAGCGGGGAATGAGTTTTTTCCAATCTTTGAGTATTTTAATATATATTTTTTTGGAAAAGTAAGGGATCTATTAGAGGTGGGAAATTGCGTGTAAATTTAGAATAGAAAGATTTAAGTTTACGAGTAAAAGAATAATTATACGCCAAGCTAAGAATAAAGGCTTAAGAACCGAGAGATACATTTATAACACTTACAACTGGTTCAAGATCATCTTCGCAAGACCTTTGCATGAATAAAAGAAATGCAACAGTTTTCCTTTGTTGCGGCGACATTGGGTCGGGCTTTCTTCGCTTAAACGTAATCGCGTCTTTATTGCCGAAGGATCCGCGACACGCAAAATTACTCCCGAGTCAAGGCGAGTTCTTATAAGATAAAGGAATCCCTGATAGGTATACGAGAAATGTGTGTCGCGCGTTCTTAATGTCATGGTCGAATGCATATATCCATTTACGTCGGCTTTTCTTTCTTCGGGCGAGCGTCGTATTCTACGTCTATTTTACGTTTGTATAAAAAAATATAGGTTATATTCGTCGAGTCCGTTCGATTTCGGTTTGCTTGTTAAAAAGGCAGCTATTCGGCCCTGCTAAAGATATTCAATTTGTATAGCTTCATTTGCATAAAAACAATTTAGAAACTGCAAGTGGGTTTAATCACTTCTCAAGAACGCATTCCTTTTCTCTCCAATGTGCATAGAAATTGCATTCTTAACGGCAAACAAGGCCTGCTTTTTAAGCTTTCTATATATATACATATGAAAGTAAAAATGTCGCAAACGAATGAAGTGCGCCGATAAAAGATTAAAAATAAACGGTCTCGATCGAAAACTTTTATAAAAATGACCAATACGCAAAACAGAATTAACGAGATCCATTTAAATCTTCTCACTTCCCTGAAACCCCATCAATAATACAAACCTAAGCGCCAGCTGAGCGGTCGGCCTCTTCATGGGGTTCCACTGCAGCATGTCCTCCATGAGCACCACCGCCTCGTGACTGGCGTGGGGTATCAGCACGCCCAACGACGTCTTCGTAAAATTGGGAAAGCGAAAATTCATGGCGGCGGCGAGCTGATAGCCCTCGGGCCAGTCGTTCTTGTCGGGGGTGCCGATCACCGAGCAGATCTTGAAGATCTCGTCGATCTCGCTCTTGCCCGGGAACAGCGGTCGGAACGTGTACAGCTCCGCCATGATGCAGCCCACCGCCCAGATGTCGATTGGGCTGTTGTAGTTCGTCGAGTGCAGGAGGACCTCCGGGGCTCGGTACCTGAGAGCAGGGAATAGGTTTTTTTTTTTATGGGAGGGATTCTGTTATTTATTTGAACTAGGAGTGTCGCTTTAGAAAGTGAGGAATTGGTAAAAAATCAACTTTGTTATAAAACATTTCTTGTCTAAAATACTTTCTGATTACAAAAACAGTCGAAAGACTTGGAAAAGAAATACAATTGATGGATTACCTCGGAATAAAGACTTAAATTATTATTAATGATCCTAATGCTTTTTAGTAAACAGCGGTGACAAGCATAATCTACAATATTTAACTTTGGTCGATTATTAAGTTGTCCAATGCATAAGCAGGCGAAACGCCGAAGCTATTTTATGCAAATGAAGTAATGGGACCTTGACCATAAATTTACATGGGAATAATGTCCAGACTTACTTAATCACCCGCCTCAATCAATTCACCTGCTTCTGTTTTTGAGTTCATTACATACTTATGCTAATTTTGGCCATTTAAAAGCACCAATACTTCTTCTAGTAAATACATAATACGCATTTTATTACCTGCATCATCTAGCTCTAAATCCAAGTAAATCTTCGAAATAAAAAAGTATGCTATTCACTTTCTTAAAAAAAAAATATAAGATTTGATACAAATTTCAATCTAAAATTCTGACGATTAATTGCAAAAGTAACATCTACTAAATAAAAAAAAATACAATACAGCTGATTTTACTGGAAAAACATAAAGCCGTCAGCAAAACTTTAAGAAATAAAAACACGCAATATACTCCTTGCAATAAAATTCCGAGGACCGACCATAACCACTAAAAGCCGCATGTTGCAACTCTTATTTATCGTACCATCGGGTGGAGACGTAATCCGTGTAGGGCGGCCTTGACCTGATTTCGCGTGCGAGACCGAAATCGGCGATCTTTATGAGTTCCGGCCCCATGCAGAGGAGATTTTCCGGCTTCATGTCCCGGTGAAAGAAGCCGTGCTTGTGCATGAAAGCCAGGCCCTGCAGCACTTGATAGACCATGTTCTGTATCACCGGCTCGGGGAACAGTTTGTCCCTGAAATTTCAGATTGACGCCCGAAATAATAATATATAAATTTGAAAAAGCGAAAAAGCGTCTCACCTCTCCTTCATGAGCTGATAGAGGTTCTCCTTCATGTACTCGAAGACGAAGTAGAGCACGTCGTTCTCGCGGATGACCTCCTTCAGCTTGACGACGTTCGTGTGGCTGAGCTTCTTTAGGGACTTGACCTCCCTGAGGTTCATAGCCTCCTCCCACGAGTAGTACTTGCGCTTCATGCGCTTTATCGCGACTTTCTCCCCGGTGTCGATGCGCTCGCCGAGCACCACCGAGCCGAAGGTCCCGTCGCCCAGCTGGTTGAACGTTATGTAGCGGTTCATCGTCATCAAGGAGGGGATCGCGCGCGCAAGGGGAGACTTTTCAGACTCTCGACTTTTGCCGGTTGTCGAGGGGTTCGCGAGAGCCCATCCTCAGTGTCGACGGCCCGGGCAGCTGCGCCGGAGGGCTGTCCATCCTTCCGCACCGGCTGAGCGCATTGGTCGGGCTGGCGGATTGTTAAAGATTCGGGTGAAATTTTCAAAAAATATTGAACAAAGTTATAAATTGTATTTTGAAAGAATTGTATAAAAATTAGATTTTTCTTTTTAATTATATCATGTATGTGGATGTAATAAAAACTAAGTCATTACAGTAGAATGTAAACACTTGACTTAAATATAGAAATAAAGTTCTGTAGTTTACTTAGAGAGTACATAAATATTTTAAAAAAATAGTTTACCTCCTTTTAATATTCATACGATTGTACAGCTCTATCACCATAATGACTGTTGAATATTAAAACATAACGACCACTTTATCAATTAAGTTCTATTCTCAAATGACCGCATTATCTAAAGATCATATACATTATCGCGAGATCTAAAGTACTCTTAAAAGATTTCTAAACCACCCCTGAACTTCAAATCAATTCCGTTTCTTTATTTTTTTCAAGCACAAAGCCAATTCCACCACGAAGAGCCGCGGGCCGCGAATTAAAAGAAGTAAGGAAAATAATTGCCGGGGAGATACACTGTAAAACGTACTTGTTACACGGATATCGATCACGGGCTGTCCATGGCAGACGCGTTTCGTCAAAGTCCCCGCGGCTGCCTTCGGCCACTGAAATATTCAAGGCGAGCCATACGTTTTCGCCCCGTTAATGATTCACGGGCCGACTAGAGACTTCGTCGCGGCTCGCTTGACTCTTCGCGTTAATGTAGTGGGCCGTTACGAGCGGAATGGGAAAATTAGGCGATCGGCTCGTTAACGAAGCGATTGGCCGCGGCTTCGGGGCGCGGGAATAGTGGGTATTTTTGGTTTATTGCGCCGGCGGCTATTTTGTTCGTAGGTCGACCGCTGGATATAGGAACATTTGGGTAGTAGCAGTTTTTGGTTGTCTGCTCGTTATCGTTTGAGATTCGAGAAATCAAATGAAACAAGGGAGTTGGAAATTATTTTTGGAATTAAATACTTTTCTGGCATTAAAAATGTCTTTTTAAATGACATCTATTTTTATATGTTGAATTCCTCGAGCAAATTAAACTAGCTGATTCCTTTGTTCCGCGCAACACTCTCCACAAAACTGTAATTAAAGTAAAGAAGTTCTAAACTACCGCAAAAGGAATGATTTGTCAACTTTCTTTTATAAAATTAAAACTTTTTTTCCTGAAGGCGAAAAACTAGCTTCTTTTTAATTTTCCGCCTCAATTTGTAAACTTAAAAGGTTACGCGTAAAACACTGTAATTCGCTAGTTTGCTCAAGAATCTCCACAAAACTTCTTCAAACTCTCTACGGAACATAACACGTCAAGTACACCGCTCAAACCCTACCTACCCCAACAACAACCCCTCCTACAGACAAGTTAGACTAAAACTGCCTCCTCCATCCTCAGCGGCAATCTTCGGGCCCCTCGTCCTTCGCGCCGGAGGCGCTTCGATCCGGCAATCGGGTCATGGCGCGCGCGAAAGTCAGCAGCGGGGCTTCTTTCGCGCGGCGCCGTTTGACGGGGCTGGGGAAGGGGTTGCTCGCGATGGGGGTCTTTGTACCGAGTCAAGTGTGTATATCGATTGTGAGGCGCGGAGAGTGGCTTGAACCCGAGTTATTATACCCGATTTCGCGGGTGGTAAGTGAAGGAGAGAAAGAGGAGAGAGAGAGAGGCGGGAATGACGTGGGTGCAATAGGAGTGCTTGATAGAGGCTGATGGCGTGGGTGGAGCTAGCGCATTGTGAGATCTATTTTTAGGGATCGGGGCTCGGTGGATTAGAATTGCTTTGTGGAAAACGTTGATCGAGGGAAAATTTTAGGGCTCGAAATCGGTGACGGGAAGACTTATAGACTCTTAAATTATTGAACATGGGTTAATCAACTTTTGCGGACACGAAACACTACTCAAACATCGTAGCCCATGACAAATCACTGCACAATCGGGCAGTCTGTGAAATTAGCCTCTCCGCATTATCTGCAATTGCGATCAAAAGTCAATCATCACCATCGTTTTCCCGACCGTCGGCTAAACCGTCCGAAGAAAACCTCAAAATCTGGACTCGCTTCCGTATTGAGATAACTCGACGGAGGCACGAATCCGTGACACTAAACATTAAAACGGAAGTATACGAATAGCCGCTTTGAATATTTTATTAGTTTCACGACAAATGTGTCTCCGCTAGCCGGCCGTGCTTGCCGTTGCCTTACACGCCACGCCGCTTAGCAGAATTTTACGCTTTTTATTTTTACAGGCTTCTTCTTTCGCGTGAAACAAGGAGGCGAAAGGTTTGACAAACAAATTGCGAGCGCGGATTAATAAATTGGGGAAGCGACGAGGTTTTTGTACTTCGGATGGAGTAAAAAACGATCGATTATCTCAAATTGTCGGTAGAATTTTGTCGGAGTGGGATATTAGACTGATTTTTGAAATTCCAATTTTTATTATTTTTTATTCTATTTTGTATTGCAAGTTGTTGAAAAGTATTATTAGTTATTTCATTCGTTTATTTTACTTGAAAAATAAAAATAGATAGTACATGAATTGTTAATTGTATGGTAGTTGATTGTATGTGATTTATCCTGACTTCTTAATTTTGCAATTACATATGTACATATATTAACTAAATAAATTTGTTGTTCGATAAATATAAAGTTAAAGTTTCTTTGAAACGAGCAATTACAAACATCTAATTAAATAAAAAGCTAGCAGAAAATAACTCAATAACGTTATTTACGCGCCTATTTTAAATTAGAAATGAAATAAGATAGGTTAAATACAGCGTATAATATAGTTAATATGAAAAAATAGACGATTAGTAATCCCAGATTACAACAACGTGGAACGAGTAATCAAAGTGGTTAATATTATAACAACTTGCGTGCGTAACCTCGGTAAGGGAGAATTTTCCAACTTTACAAAAGTAAAGAATCTAAAAAAGCAAGCTGGATTGCATGCACGAAAATGCTTTCACGGATTTTAAGATTTTTTCACGTCAAAAATAAGTGCTTCGCAACTTAATTTAAAGTTTAAAAAAAATTCTAATTTTAACTATACGCTCAGTACTTCCTACATCAACTCAACTATAAAAATAAATACGTTTGCAACGCGCGAATTCTCTAAAACAAATCCCAGAATTTCCCGTCTATCTCGACAAATCCCACTTTCCCCACGTCCCCATCCATCCCGGCCCGTTCCGCAAACGAAAGTAAACGTAGCCAAAAGGGATTGCGCAACGTCTCGCATCCTCGGGTTCGAGCCCGTCCTCGCTCGCTAATGGTCTGTTGCCTAGGCCTCTCTCCGGGCGGAAACGAAAAATAAAGCATTTTGATAGAAAGCTGCGCGCGGAGGCGCGTTATCGATCCAACTCCGCGGGCCGTGTACGGAAACAAGGCACGAGGCATCCCGCGAGGCACACGATATACAAGAGAGCCAAGCGACGAACCTGTCATTTCGCTTCACCTGCATTTCGGCTGAGCTATCTGCCCCCGTTGAGTCACGCGCGATACTTCGGATTTTTTTACGATCCCGTATGTGCACGCGCCGCTTCGCGGCAAAGCGGATACTGCGTGGAGTTTTATATGCGGGAAAGTTTGCTTGCTGCCGGGCGTGCTTTTTTTCTCGGAAAAATTCCAAGCTTGAGCTTGGACATATATATAGTTTATTTTAGAAATTTTATTGGTAATTAGGAGGTTAAATGCTGTAAAGTACCTGGTGTTTTTAGGTGCTTAGATTTTTGGAGGTAATCGATCTTCCGAGAAATTCCGAATGCTACATTTTTAAAAGGGATTTTATAAATGGTATTCTACTTCTTTTAACTGTTTGATTAAAGCTGATATTCATCGGATCTTTGTTAGCTTAGACTTCAAATGCGAAGTTCGTGAGTTTAAAATCCAAGGACAAGGGTAAAAAAAAATGGCTCGATAACAAAACGTACAATTTACGATGACAATGCTTTAATATGGTTTATTGATTTTTTCGTTTACTTCACAAGACAGTTTTAGGCCATATTTTAGAAAACTTTTGAAAATTTCGTATTGTTCTAAAAAATATTAGGTGATGCGTAGCTCAAACAGATTGTCTTTATTATCATTAAAAATAAGTATTTTGCGAAATACAATAGTTGCCTTCCGTTCAATTTGATTTATTTAGACTCAATTTTTATTTAAAATCCAGAGAAACTGCAACTCTGAAAACTAAAAATTTTAAGCTATCATTGGATATTTTACTGGTGCAGATCAACAGTACTTACATTTAAAATACGCTAAAAACGCCTGTTTGCTTATTCCTCAACACACATTCGTCAAATTACCGAAAATTAACCAGCAGTCCGGAAACCTTAATGCGTTCACTCTACTTTCCTACTAGTTGTACACATCCCACTCTCCCAAAAAACAATTACCACAAGCAAACAGTCCTCGACAATTAGGGGGACAGCAATTGATAATTAAACTTCGTCTTGGATTTAATATTCATGGAAAGTTCTAACGACATCGTAATAATATAGCAGTCATACTTCGCCTTATGTGATAAATCGATATCGACGACTGGCATCGATACGCCGGCCGGAGGCAGATGAAAAAAAAAACAATGAAATTTATCTATTATTCCAGAGTCGGTCTGTTTATACCCTCGCGAGGGGAAAAGTTGAAAAGAAAAATTTCGTGGAAGCTTCTTGGGATTTTAATTAATAATTGAGATTGGCTTTTGAAGAGCAGTCGATGTATGAAGTAGACTATAAATATACAGTTTAAAAATGCATTAGACGTGCATTTGTTTGAAAATGGATTTATGTACAAAAATTTAGTCAAATATAGAGTCAAGTCGCGATATCGTGTCTAAACGTATTACCCATTAAAAATTTTTAATGCATTCTGATTTATAACTACTAATTAAATTATTTTCAAATTTACGTTATTAAAAAATTTTGTTAATAAACAACATAAGAAATAATCACAATAAATTTTTTAGGTCTAAATATAGTCAATCAATTGTCTTGAATACAATTACTTGAACAAATTATCTTGTACATAAATAGTAAACTCTTCTAAAAATAGAGGACTTTTTAGAATTATTTTGATAAATTTTACTCTATGCTTTTTTAAAAAAAAATAGAGAATACGTTTATTTATGTAATAAATAATTAAATTATTTTTATTTCGAATGCAATAACCGAGCTACTTTCGCGCATTTAATATCAAATGAAGAATAATGGAAACAAAAATATCTTCAGAAACAATCAAATAATTTAATCTAAAATGCTAAAGAACTCTTATTATTTTCTGCACTTGCTTTTTCCATCGAACCCTTTTCCACCTCCTAAATCCTCCAGCCACCGATCGTCAATTAGAAAAAATTGCGAACCCCCCCCCCCCCCCCCCCAAAGAAAATCGTCCGAAATCTCCGTCACCCGAAAGAAAAAGCGCGTAAGCACCTCGCGAAGCAGCCGGCCGAGCAACTACCCCAACCCTGCGGCGCACGAAGGAGGCTCGAAGTGGGCCACTACGGAATTATCGAGCCGCTAGCTGGCCGATTAGCATTTTCTTATAGGCTCGCATGCTTGTAATCTCGCGGCGCGGAATTTTTCGCCCTCCTTGCTTGGGAGTCGTAAGCCGAGAAGTCATTACATCCCATTTGCTATGTTTACCGTCGACTTTTCATAGGAATCGAGTCGAAGATCGAGGTCAGATCGCTGGCTGTTTTTTTTTGAGGGCTTGTTGATAGGATCGAGAGTTCATTGTCTGATTATGGAATTATGGAGAGGCCTGGGTTTTTGTTGATGTAGATGATAAGCTATTCGTGGGTCGAAGGAAAATTGACTTCTGTGGAATGAAGAAGTATAAAAGAAGTAATAGTTAGAGACTCACTAATTGTGGGGAGCGAAACTTGAACAAAAATGTTTCACTGAAAAAATTGATTAATGTAAAGGTATATTTGTGCTATTTATCTTCAGACAGATTTTTCAATGAAATATGTTTAAAAGGATAAATCGATTTAAATTAAATAAAAATAGTTACTTTTCTAAGACGAAACCATTTAAAAATGTACCTTCGTAAACAAAGTTTTTATCTACAAATAAAATAATTATTCAGAACTATTCAAATATATTCTTCGAATTAAATATTCTGAATATAAATAAGGTGTTCTACAGGACCCTTAAACTCACATGTGCAGCGTGAGTCATAGCACCGCGAACGCGTAAATTTTCTACCAAAAAATCAATGCTCCATAAATCTACTTCCGCACCAAAAACTTTTATCACCTTCTATCACACCTTCTATATACATCGAACGTGAATCACTAAAGTAAATATACTCCTTTTAACAATAGTTTAATAACCTGCAAATTGTTTATACTAACGACACTCGTCGACCCCCCGATAAACAAAATGTTCCATCAATCCCAGAAGAAAAACACGTCGATCGCGGAGTAGAAATCGCTTATTTCGAAGGATCAGATTTGGTACTCACGGTGTGTCCAAAGTCGCGGAGGATTCTGTGTCCAGCTGTCCCTGGACAGGGCTCGTTTCGTGCCTGCTCGCAACAGCTGTCGGTAGCCAACTGCGAAACGCAACGTCCATGCTTCCGATCGTCGTCATGACGACTCTTTCGACAAACTATACCAAACCACCCCCTGCCCCTTACCTTTACCTGCTCCTCCAGCTCAAGAACTTTGTGGAACTGTGCGTTTACGGCGGGTTGTATACTTATTCCGCGGTCCCGAGGTGGCTTAGTTTGTGGACTATGCTTTTGGAAATTGGCGCAAACCGGTTAGGCTGCAATCTGATGTCTGGAAAATTTGCGGGATTTGATGATTCGGGGAAAAAGTTGTTTATGATAATTTGTAATATTTTTTCAATATTTCAACCTTTTTTTTTCAATTTACTCCCTGAGTTACATCCAAAAAAGTGAAAAATAATTACTTGCTCTTTATATATATATAACCTTGAGTACCGTAGGTCCACTTTTGTGGCTCCATATATATAGTTAAATATGGTTGTTCCCCACAACGTATCCCGGTTGAAAGTAACTTACAAAAATTTATAAAAATCCATAATTTTTATGTGTGTATCTGCATCATTTTTCGATAAATTTATAGGTTTTATCGGTTCTTTTCCGTACGGGTACGTTATATAAATATGCCGGTACTTTGAAAAATCTTAACAGAAATCTTCATCTGTAGTGCAGTCTACATAATACGATAAATACGTATAAAAAGTAGTGTTATAAAATGTTAACTCAAATTTTAATATAAATATCATTATAAATACATTTCTACATTTTTTCTTTAAATTGTAAATACAAAGAATAAATTTAAATATTCGCGGTTAAAGTAAACTGCGCAAGTGCGCATGTCCGAAAATGATGACGCGTGTATGAGTGTGTGACCTGCGTGGAATCTAAGTGTGCATACCTGTACGTTGGATGCATCATATACAGAAACAGCGTTGCAATCTTGCAATTCGTACACGAATCGCCGCTGTCGAATGTTTATTAAATAATGGATTTTAAATTTTCTATATTATAAATTGCACCATTACGGTTAAAATGGCACAAGACACAACCAGGAGGAGAAAAAATGATGCACCGAAAGAAAAGGAACGCGTCGAAGAAAAGAAAAGCGTTGCCGATGAAGCAAAAGATGAAATAAAGCCGTAAGTTTGGAAAAATAAAATGAATTTTGCATAAACTACATTTAAATAATATTTAATACTATATGTAAAAGCTATTAAAATATAAATATCTTTAAAAAGAAAGAACTTCAATTAAAGAGACAAACTTTGGTTACTAGAACCCTAGCTGAGCAAATTAAGTCTCTTTATTGATTTTGGTTCTCTAAAAAGTTATTATTTTATTTACACAGAAAATATGGACCACATGTTACTTTTCCCTACCAACGAGTGTGGTCTCGGTGTGTACTAATTCTTGGAGTTATGCTAGTCGTCTGGTACAACAGCAAGGATGGCAAAGAAGTATTTTTAGCTCGACAAAATGATGTTCTAATCAGTCGGAGCATAAATGTCCCTTGTTCTGAAGACTACAAAGCAGATTTAAATAAATTTTCAGGCTGCGTTCCTGAAAAATGTGGTAGGGTAGTTTCCGATAAATTAGTGTCTGGATCAGAGGCTGATACATTGTTGCAATTAGCTAAGAATGGACTAAAGCTTGGAGGATCTGATGGAGGAGCAAGTACATTAGATTTGCAGAGTGGTGCTTTAAGTAAAGGAACTAAATTTGTTAATATTTACAAAATTGAAGAGGCTAAGAAGATATTTAACAGTGCAGATTTTGCTATTTATAAGTAAGTTCCAACTTTTTGAATGGTGTCTGAACTATGATACTTACTGAATTTCATAATTTTATGTTTTAGAGTTGTGAAGACGAAAATTCAGCATGCTATTGCCCACCATTTTGGTATAGATGTAAATAAAATTTATTTAACAAAACCAACTTTCTTTTCACGAATTACAAATGCTCCTGCTAAAACCATTCATGATGAATATTGGCATCCTCATGTTGACAAAGTAACTAATTTTTAATAATCAATATATTCAATATCATCCAAGTTATCAGACAGTAATAGTAAATTTTTATTTTAGGAAACATATGAATCATTCCACTATACATCTTTATTATATCTGAGTGACTATGGCAGGGATTTTGAAGGTGGTCGGTTTGTTTTTATCGATAAGGATAATGTGAATACAACAGTAGAGCCCCGCAAAGGCAGAGTCTCCATGTTCACATCTGGCAGTGAAAATGTTCACGCAGTCGAAAAAGTTACCTCTGGTACGCGTTACGCGCTTACTGTTTCCTTCACGTGTGATAAGCAATACGCTACTTCCGATCCTAGTTTTGATAGGTCAAAACACGCATAAAACGCATGTCATAATATTTATGACCTCTGTTAAGTGTTAACAATAAGATTTTTAAGAATTCTATGTGTCACAACGATTTTACACAAATGTTTGTTAAAGAATTTAAAAGATTATTGTTATCATTCCGATGTTGACAGCAAATCGATCTCTCCAAGTAGAAACATTGATATTGAATATAGATGCGTTAATTTAGTGTGAGAGTGTATAAATATAATTTTTGTTAATAAATTTAGATGATACATTTACAATGTAGAAAAAATTAAAAGCATTATGAATTTTTTTAATCAACAGTCCTTCTACGTGGAAAACATTATTTTAAAGTTTTATTTGATTTAAAATGAAAACTGCACAATATTTTTACTTGGTGTGATCAATGTAATTTTAAAGTATATAATTAATTATATGCAGTATTAAAAGAGCACTGAATTTGTATAAAATTGATGATGCAACTGTAAGATTTATTTTAGAACATGTTCTGAAATGAAAGAAATAAGTTTATATAATTATGTCGTACTTAATAAAATATGGGAGAGGTAATTTTGATTTATTACTCCTTTATGTTTCTACTCCGTTTATTTCTTATTTCTACAATAAACAATGTACACATTGTTTGAGTATATGCCTTAAAATAAATGCACATGAGTGTACAACATTCTTTTTTGTATACTACAAAGTATACTTTATATTTTATATGTGACTAAATATTCCATTCTACAATGTGCTTGCAATATTTTTTTTAAACTTTTTTATAAGAAACTGTTTTCTCATCAGTGCCGGAGGAAACACTTACATTGAAAAAAAAATCGTGTTAAAAAAATGTATTTTCAATATTCCATACATTCAAGTTTAAATTTCTTTTTTATTCTAGTAGACCTTTCAGACGTAAAAAAAAACTGCCTAAACTACCTTTACTTTGCAGTTCATTCGATAGTCACGTACTAATGTGAGTTTTTTAAAACTTTCATTAAAACAGTTTGTACTCACATACGACTTATAACAATATAATAACAAAATCGTAATAAATATATATTTATAATAAATACAATATTTGCCTCATACAACTTAACAATGACCGCTTGTCCACTAGCGGACATTGAAAAATCGTATAAAAACATTTCTCTATACTTAAATTCGTAAAGGCTCGGACTTGTCGGAGCAGACATAGAGCAAGAATAGGAATATTCAAAAAAGCTTATCATTATACAAAAAATTTTAAAATTAAAAAATCTAAAGCTCTAAATTATCTTTTCCCCTTAACTAATTGTTTTTTATACAAGTTATTCCTATTCCTGATCATTTTCCTTCAATGGAACGCAGAATTACAGCAGAGTAAAAGTAAAACTTCATTACATTTCGACTTTCTTTACAGTAATCATCGATACACACGACACGATAATGAGAGAGCGCGAATTTGTAACATATGACAAATGAATGATAATGTGCAAAGAGATTCCCGAAGAAGAGACATTTATACAAAAGAATTTTTTTGCGTTTTAAGAGACAGCCATTTCATAGCTTTAGATTTCTAAAGGAATTCGAAGAAGATTTAGAAATCTCTTTTGCACTTAGGAATAGATTGTAACTAAGCCTCTAAACTTGAAGTAGCTCCGCTATTTTCTTCACATTATCACCTGATAAAATACTCCTGTGGTTACCAAGAAGCTCTTCGATTCTCACATTCTGCCTGCAGATCTATAAAACAAAATTTATGATTGTTAACATTTTGATAAAAGTTTCATCGAGAGAAGAATTTTTAAAAATTGTTTGAAAATTTACCTGAGATAAGCCGTAGTCGGTGTTTAGTGTTACAAAGTTATCCTTTGCTTTGATGAGCGTTACTGGACCTTGGTATTTTCCTGCTGGTTTGTAAGAGTTGGCTGCTCGCAGTTTCTTGAAGAACAAGATACCAGCTTCCTTCAAATCTTCTGATGTAAATGGGGTCGAACCAATTAATTCCAACATTTTATTGAACATTTCCTCGTCGGATTGCGTCTCTCGTAAAATAGCATAAGCCTATAAAAATACAAAATTTATGAATGAAGAACTAGAATCATTCTATTCTTTGATATTCTTTAATTTGGTACTCTCTCTTACCTTTAAGAAGCCGACACTTGAGTTAAGCTGTCTAGTGAAGAACGCGAGTGCCTTTTTAGTACCGTCTGTTTCTAAGTCCTCGCTGGCTTGCAGAGTCTGTTTGCCAATTTGTTGACAGTGCAGTGTAATAAATTCAGGCGAGCCATCAAGTAGTGTGAGGTATACTTTCTCGCCCATGATCTCGAGTTGCAAAGCCATTTCAAAGGCAACCAACGCTCCGAAAGAGTATCCAACAAGAGTGTAGGGTCCTTTCTTCTGAATAGCCTTCATTTGTTTGATGTTGAATTCGGCGAATTCGCTGATGGACTCAAGCGGTGCATCCTTTGTGCATTGCAAGCCCCAAACTGGTCGCTCTAGTTCGTTGGCGAGCGTTTTTAAGGAAGCAATTACACCCTCGATGGCTGAGACTGCGAAGATCGGAGCACCGTCAGCTTTGCGGGTTTCCAGTTGAATAAGCGATTTCTTGGGCACGATTTCGGCCCCCGAACACTGGAAGAGAAGTTCGTCTGGGCTACTGCTTTCTGCGGTTGCTACGACAGGCGTGGTTGCCACTGCTTTAAAAGTGAAAATACATTTTTATAAACTTTTTTTCGAATAATTTCTTTTGTAGACAAACGATTGTTAAAAGCTTAATTTTTATTACCTGCTTCGGTGCTCTCACCACTGCCGGCAGAAAACTCCTTTAATTTTCCAAAGGTCAATCCACGGATCTCCTGTGGACTAAGGACGATGTCGTAGTTTCTCTCGAGGGTTTGCTTAATTTCAGTTCCCATGAGGGAGTCCATACCCAAATCAGCAAGGCTGTTGTTCGGGTTGACGGTTTTAACGTCTTTAATACCCAAAATGTTTCCAACAGCCTCAAGTAGACTGACTTGACTTTGACCATCTGAAGATTTGTGTTTGTCGGCGAGAACCATTGAAGCAAGGACGGGGTGAGGTTGTTGCAAGAAGGTGTCCATAGTAGTGAGACAACTTGACATCCGCTGTGGCAAAGTACCTCCTACTTCAGTCTCGTTATTGCCCATAGTTTCTGAAATTAGATATAATTATAATTAATTACTGAATGTAAGTACGCGATATTTATATAAAGTATTTGTAAATAAATTACCTAAAATAAGACCGACGTCACCAATGGCTCCCCACTGAATAGCTAATCCAGGAAGTCCAAGGACTTGACGCTGTTCACAAATTCTTTCCATAGCAGAGTTAGCTAAACCGTAATTGCTCTGTCCAGCATTTCCTCTGCCGCAAGAAACTGAGGAAAATACCACGAAGTGGTCGAGCTCAGGGCAAAGTTTCCGCGATGCAGCATCCAAATTCTTAGTGCCATCAATTTTGGGCAAAGCGACGGCTTTGAAGTGTCCTTCTTCGAGATTTTCAATCAGAGCATCTTTGAGTACAGCAGCCAAGTTGAAAATACCTGCTACAGGTGCTAATTTTCTCGCAGCTTCAATGAGCTTCTCGGCTCCTTTTGGAGTGGTTACATCTTCGGTAGAGACGACAACGTTAATTCCTATCTCGCGCCATCTTCGAATGCATAAAGCCTGATAGCCAGTGCGCACTCCGGATCTGGAGGTGAGGATAATGTGCTTGGCTCCGCGGGTGATCAGCCAATTGGCTAGTTCAAGGCCGAAACCTCCGAGACCTCCAACAAGGATGTATGACTTTTCGGGATTCATGTAAGTGCGAGGAATGGCCGCAACTGCCTTCGGGGTCGACTGAACAGTCTTTTCGGGTTCTTCGTCACGAATCTTTAGCAGAACCTTACCAATATGTTTACCGGTAGCCATAAATCTGAAGCCTAAACGAAAAAAAAACAATTAAACACATTAATATTTTTTTGTTTTAACTAATATCTATATTGTTACCAAAAATGACTACAAACCTTGCTCAATCTGTTGTTCATTGAAAACAGTAGCTGGTAAAGGTCGAACAGCTCCGTTCTTAATACCTTCATTGACAAGTTCCACAACTTGTTTCTTCTCTGGACAATCGGTATCAAAAAGAGCGTCGAGAAGAATACCGTGGAAGGATGTATTCTTCAAGAAAAGCGACATGCCCAGAGCGGTATTGTTGGACAAGTCAAATTTACCGATTTCCAAAAATCTACCACCATTCGCCAGACATCTTACGCTAGCTTGAAGTTTTTCACCGGCCAAAGAGTTCAGCACCAAGTCAACACCACGACCGTTGGTTTCGTTGAGGATCAGTTGCTCGAAGCTTGTGTCTCGAGAATTACCAATGTTGCGATCATTCAACTACAAAAGTAAGTAAGTATCATGATAACATACTTCAACAATGAAAAACTTAAAATGCAAAAAATAAAGATCTTACCTGTGGGAAAGTTTTCTTGAGGAAATCTCTTTTCTCCTGAGAGCTGACGGTAGTGAAGACTTTGCAGCCCATGTGCAAGGCAATGGAGATACTAGCCTGGCCGACACCACCACTGCCTGCGTGAATGAGCACACTTTCGTTGGGTTTCATGCCTCCACGGACGCACAAAGCATAATAACTGGTAGCATAGACAACCGGAATAGTTGCAGCCTCTTCGAGCGACCATCTGTCTGGCACATTCCACATGAAACCTGGGTCTGCGAGAACTGTTGTAGCAAGACCGCGAGCTGCTACCATACCCATGATGCGACGTCCCTGCAAGTCTCTACCGGCAAACTCCAAACCCAGGATGCAGTCCTGGCTGGCCAAGTCACCTGGTAGCGCATCGGCGTTCAACTTTCCAGTCGCCAACATGATGTCACTGCAATTAATACACTTAAGTTAGTGTATGGAATTTAAAATTTTTATGTAGCTGCGGAGTAGATTATTGGTACATACCGGAAATTAAGTGGTGCATAATAAACGTTACAGAGCACCTTGTCAGGGAACTTTTCTGACTGATAGTAGCTGAGTGGTCCCTCGATCCATCGCAAACTGCTAAGATCACCTCTGACTAAAGCGTTGATGTAGGCGTGTTCAACATGAAGTGATGAAACATCGCTTTGTTGGTCAAGGCGCAGGTGGCGGTAAGATCCCCATGAACTACCTTTCAGCACATTGGCCATGAGCTGCTTGTTCATCTGATCGGCGTAGTACTTCTCAGTTAGAGAGAATTTGGGTGCATTTTTGTCTTGGATAAAGACGTAGCGAACGTTCTGGCCGCCGGCTTCTTGGCGGATACAAGTCATAAGACCCACCATACCGAGCAATTCCTCTCCTTGACTTACGAGCAGCACCTTTTGACCCTCAGCTTCAGATTTTTTGAGTGCAGCTTTGACACCCTCAAGCCAAGAGAAGTTCTTCTCCGTGATTTGAATGATGATAGGCTCAGATTCTTCTTCTACTTTCTTTAATAGCACGTAGCTCTTGCCAGGTACGATTTGTTTGCCAACAACAACTACTCCAGCCTTTTTGAGAGCATTGGAAACCGTAAGTCCTGTTTCTTCGAGTAAGATAAAACCACCAGCCTTTACAGAATCCGCAAGATTCTTGAGCACTGCTGTCTGGTTATTGCTGAGAACATCAGCAGCCAGTACAAAGTGCAAGTCCTGGCCAACAGGGCTAGAATGCGGATCTTTAGCAACTGCCTTGATGTTCCATTGCTCTAAAAGAGCAGTGTGGCTGTCTGGCGCACCAGTTACTAATTGCAGGTCAACCTTTAATAAAAATTAATTTCGTAAATACTTTAAATACTTTTTTTATAACATGAAAACAAGTAAATCAACTTACGCTAAGCATAGGTTCGCTGAGCAGTACATCCAGCACCGTAGATACCATAAGAGCTTCTGAGGCTCGTTCTCCGGTAACTTCAACACCTTTGAGCTTGATTCCTCCCAAGTTTTCACGAACAATTTGCAGCAGAACAGTAAGCGCGTGAAGCTTGCATTTCTCGGGATCTTCTACGAGCACCTGTGAATTCTCATACGGGACGAAAACGTATCTCTCGTGCTTGGGTGCCGCCTGAGTTTGTTGTCTTCTTGGAGCCAGAGAAGCCTTCATTCCTCTCAATTCAACACCACCGGACTTTATGACTCCAATTTTTGGGTAAGAATATACCGGCAATCCTTCTTCTTTTACTTTTTCAGCAAACTGCTTGTGAGCTACTGGATCGATGATGCATTGCTGCAGTCTAGTCGGCAGGTATAGATCGCGGGTGTCTTTACCAAGAATGGAGAACTGCAACATTGTATCTATAAATGAAATCCAATCTTCCACCCAGGTGAGTTTTCCAGTAGAACCGCGATTATCAGAACTGATAATACCCTGGAAATAACCGCTGTAATCGTATCCACGAAGACGGAGATCTTTGTAGACATCTTCGGTTTTCAATTCAAGAAGCTCGGGTTCTTTAGGTGCTGGAGGTGGTGTTAAATTCAATTGTTCTTTTTCAACGTTCTCAGGAACACGAATTTTGCCTGTCACGACAACGGAACCTCCCTCACAAATTTCAAAGTCGCCGGTACCTTCAAAGATATTGATTAAAAACTTGACGGAGCCTTCTTTAGGTAAAATTGTAGCCCTCTGAAATTGAACTTCTTCTAATACCACCGGTAATTTTTCATATTCAGCGCCTCTCAATTTGGCGAATGTTTTCCAAACAATAGTAAGATATCCGGTAGCTGGAAATAGAGTCCTGCCATCGATTGTATGTCCAGCAATGTAAGCATCGCTCTCCTTCGACAGGTCAATTTCAACCACACTCTCTCCGGATCGTGAAGATTTTCCTGAAAAATCAGCGACGTCCCACTGAATGGAGTGGTCCCACTTGATGAGAGAGTTGATCATAGGCGTGCCACGACCCACAGGGAAGCTAATCGGCGGGTAAAACTTCGATAGCTGCACTTGCACTCCGGCGTTGCATAATTTTCCAATGTTGGTCAGCAAGAACAACAGATTATTCGTATGGTCTCTTTTGTGTAATCCAACGTTCGTAACAGTATTTGGCAAAGATCTTCTCAAAATGGCCTGGAGAAGACAATGAGGTGCGATTTCAATCACGATCGCATTTTCTGGCACATGAGCTAAAGCCTCCTGGAAAAGTACAGGCGATAGCAAGTTGTTCACGTGGTAGGCGGGAGAGCTCAATTGAGCCAATGGAGTGCCCCAAGCTGACTCTGGAATAGAGGAAGAAATCCATCTGGCAGTTCTCTGTTTCGGGTTAGTAAGAATCTTTTCAAGACTAGCGCGAAGTTTTGGGCCAGCCTCAGCAATGTACTTGCTGTGGAACGCTACTCCTGAACTATTTACGGCCTTGGCAAAGGTTCCTTCATCTTTCAATTCTTTAATGAATTTATCTAGAGATTTTTTAGGACCGGAGATAGAAACTGAATCTGCTGAGTTGTGACATGCGGGGAATACATCTGGTGGACAACGCCTCTTTGCCTCTTCCCAACTCAGGCCGATAGCAGCCATACCTACAAAGATAAAAAAATTTTTTTTTTTTGCGTAAGTATTTAGTTTAATGTGGTTTGGTACATTTCTTATATTTTGAGAAATTAGGTAAAAATGATCATTCAATTCTATTCATGGAGATTCTAAATCTTACCCATATCACTAGGCAGTCCAGACTCCTTGATAGACCTTCCTCTCCAATAAGCAGCAAGCACAGCTTGCTCAGCTGTGAAGGTACCATCAGCATAAGCGCATCCGACCTCACCAACGGAATGTCCCAGAATTCCATCAGGATGGACACCCAGCATAGTGAGCACATCCACAAGAGCCACTTGAATAGCGGCAATGCAAACGAAACTGTTGAGTACGTCCTCGTAACTCTCGTCGGTACCATTGAGGATGAGACCCATGAGGTCGACGCCGCATGGCTTGAGGGCTTCGGTGCAACGGCGCAAGCTCTCCTTGAAAGTCGGGATGGTCAATAAGTCCTTGCCCATACCGGCCCACTGGGAACCCATGCCAGAGAAGACGTACCACACGGGACGTTTTTCGCCATTGAATGAGCTAATATCACGCTCGGGAGCATCGCCCAGAAGCTGATAGCCACGGTACGAGTGACCGGGAATGTTTATAGCGTGCACAGCGTGCATGAGCGCGATGAATTCATCGTCTTTTTCATTTTTTTTTACCTGAAAGAGAGAAACAAGTGCTTTTGAGTAATTAAAGTAACATATGCAAATTAAATTTTGCAAAACTTATTGTAGTTAATGATTCTAATTAAAAAGGCAGTTTAAAGAACAAACGTACCTCATCAAGAAGTGCTTCAACAGCTTCTTCGGTTCTACCAGACACCGCAACAACTTTAGGTATCTTGACATCTAGCATCGGGGGTACTTTAGGTTTAGGATTGCTCCTAAGCACAACGTGCGCGTTAGCACCTCCAAATCCGAATGAGTTAACACCAACCAAACCTCCCTTCCAGGGCATTGGTTCATCTACGACTTTAATGCTTCCGTCCAGCAGTGCAGGAATGTCTTTATTTGGGCTCTTAAAGTGTAAATTTGGGGGAATAACCCCCTGCTCCATCGCCAACAGCACTTTGGCGATCGAGCACAAACCACTGGCCGGTTCTGAATGACCCATGTTGGATTTAACAGATCCTAAGAGCAGTGGTGTCCTTCTGTCCTTGCAAAACAGTTTGGCAATCGAGTTCACCTCCTGGGGATCCCCAACTTTTGTGCCCGTTCCGTGAGCCTCAACGTAGCTCACATCAGCTGGGTTAATTCCAGCCTCTTCGTACACCTCCCTCATCAGTTTATTCTGCATATTTCCATTGGGGAAAGTGATTCCTTGATCCTTGTAGCCGTCTGTGTTTACTTTTGAGTTGACGACCGTCGCATATACTCTCCTGGCATCTCTAGACTTCTGCAGGTAGATGACCACTGCGGCCTCTGAGCGCACGTAGCCATTGCCCGAAGAGTCGAAGGCTTTGCACGCGCCGTCCGGCGACAACATGCTAAGCCGATGGAACTGCAGAGAACTTGTGGGTTTTAGAAGCAGATTCACACCGCCGACGATCGCAGCATCGCATTGTCCGGTACGCATCGCAGCAATGGCGTGATGCATCGCGTAAAGAGAGGACGAGCAAGCTGTGTCCAAGGCAAACGATGGCCCGCTAAAGTCGAACGTGTACGAGATACGATTTGGGAACATAGCGCGGCAGCAGCCTGTCAAACCGTAACCTGAGAAAGAAAACAAATTTTTGAGCATTAGTTAAAGAAAATGATATGTATTTTAGCAATTCATGTATTAAATTTGGATCATCTTATAGAATAAGAGAAATTTAAAATTTTTATATTTTGAGTGATAAGTTTTTGAATTATTTCTGGAACAAAAAAAAAAACAGGCTTCGCATTTTGTTCTCAGTCAAGAAGCTATAAAAAGAAACAAATTGTATACGCTTCGTATGCAGTAACGATGACTTTTGTACGTTCATTAGCAATATTCAAGACTGATCGAAAAACACAATAAATATACTTTATGAATGACGTACTCTCCCTCTTATGAGTCTATTAACAAACAAGTTTTTGTGAGTGTTGTCTACAGCAGTTAATAGGCAATGATAAAATAATCGTCGATACATTATTAGACAGAATAAGTGCTACTTATTGATCATTGGATGACATAAAAAATTGTTGAATTATATGAAAAAAAATCTTTCAATCACTATCAATTAGCAAGATGAAAAAGTTGAAATCTAATGTGAGCTACGTTGAAAGGAATCATCTACGTCACTTTAGAAAAAAGTTGTATTGTTTTTGCACATATCAATTGTGCATAATGTTTAATTGTACAATTCTTATGTGCACAAACCATACCTTGCGAAAATCACTATAATTATTATCTTAAGTCATGAATTATTTATGAGAACGTCTTTAAGATTTAAATTTTTTCAAACTTCGAACTTTTAGTCTGTGGCATGATACTTTTTTTTATGACACTCTGACAGGCCACGTTTCGTTACTTTTTGTTTGAATACATTTAAAGCCTCATAAATGAGTTAGCAGTTGTCAAAATGCAAAGCATTCGAAATCATTTCAAAATTTTTTTATTCCCACTCGTGTTAAAACTCTTAATTTAATGAAAATATTCTCATCTGCAAGTCATTAAATTCTGTAATACATAAAATATCAGAAGCCAAAAATTTCGATCCTATCCTCTACTTCACATCAATTTCCAAACTCACCGTTAACCATATCAGGATCGGCAGTCCAGTGCTCGTCGGACTCGGAGTCCGAGACGCCGATGAAGACGCCGGTTCTCGTTCCGCGTATTTCGGCCGGGTTGATGCCGGCGTCGAGTATGGCCTCGTGGGTGAGCTCGAGGAGCATGCGGAGCTGGGGATCCATCACGTTCGCCTGCTTGGCGTGGACGCCGAAGAAGGTGGCGTCGAAGCTGGCGAGGTCCTTGAGCTTGCCGGTGCGGGCCGGCAGCCCGTGGATGCCCGACGGCCAGCGTCGCTCGTCGTCCGTCACCAGGTCCACGCCCTCGAACAGCTGCTGCTTGAATTCTTCGATCGACGAGGATTCCGGTAAACGACCTGCGTTGCGCGATGGAGGAGAAGAGGATTGTTAGTTCGGGAGTTAATTTTTTTTTATTTACTAATACGACTTCAGAACATTTACTAGATTTTTAAGTAAGAGGAAAATTCATAAGTGTAAAATTATGATATCTTTGTATACGGCAATCCTTGGTATAAAAAGCACTATAAAAACACTTGTTCTACAAGTTACTCTCTTAAGGCTATTTTTTGCTGTACTAAACTTTCATTGTGACAAATTGTACCGTTAGTTTGCAGTAGTCAGAGAGCGTCGGTGCAAGAACTGCTCAAAAGTAAAAGAATTAATTGGAAAAGTGCTTTTTTCGTTAATTTGAATCGCAAAAGAAATTTGATAAATCATTACATTGACATATCGCAGCTACTATTCAATTTATTAACGACTGGCAGTTTGAGAATCTGGATAAAACAGCTTTTCAACGGCATAATAAAGTTAAAGTACTCGCATCGGCTTCCTCTCGACTTTAAATAATTTCATTTAAAATAATATTTAATAATCGCAGACAGCTTTTATTATTTAGAATGAGATCTATCCTAAGTTTTAAAGAGCTAAAAATAAACTGTAGTGCGCAACGTGCGCGACACAATATATATATATATATACATTTTAATTGCTTACTCCGTTACTTCAGGAAGTAAGAGAGCCAATTCTACTCTGCCCCTTGTTCTACGATTGTAGACTGATTATTATAGTTGGATTTCATTAACTTGTAATAACGGAGACACTGTATGAGCTTTCAATTGATTGAGTCAAATTCAAAAGATTTGTTCGGTGCTAGACTAAACGCGCTTCAGTGCACGAATTATCCCGACAAGCAAACAGCGAACAATACAAGTAATAAATATTACTTTGTGCGAGTAAATATTCTAATTAACAAACTATAATTTTAATAAAAGTATTTGCACTGCAAATATACATCTTCCTCGTACCATCATTTACATCGAACAAAGCCCTTCGTCAAAAAACAGTCAGCATCGAATATTTGCCAAGCCATTAAAAAAGAAAAAAAAAAAACTGAATAAAGCTCACCGGAAAATCCTGAAATAACGACGTCATCGTCGATAAGGTAAGGCGTGCCGTTGCCATTGCTAACGACCGGCTCGCGCACCAGCGGGCTGTTCATGCTGTCGAATCTGGCGGGCATCTTTCTTCCCTCTCTTTCCTCCTACGCTGGCTTCCTCTGTCGCCAAGGATGGATCTCTCTCGACTCCCCGCGTCCGTCCAAATCGTGTATACTTTTCGCAGCGAGGCACACTCCTCTGGGGCGAGCGCGCAGCCGTGGAGAAAAATGTCGGTCGGATGCGAAAGCCTCGTGGACAGTAGACTGAAACAGGAAGCGGCGAGGCGATATAGTATATACGTCAGTGCAGAAATTTCCGAGTTCGGAGCGCGACGGCGGCGGCGGCGGCGGCGTCAGCTGTTTCGACGCCCCGCGCCGCCGGTGCGGCTTTCAAGTTCAAGTGTATGCACGTGAGCGCGGATTTGTTCGGTAGATGTGTGTGTGGCTAAGCGTATGTATAATAAGTATAAATGCGCATCGTGAGAGCCGGCGATCGATGCGGCGGCCGCTGCGTCTTGCTTTTGCACTCGCGATTCTTTGGAAGGCTTTGCCGCGAGAAGTCATCTCGTACTTATTGCGCGGTGCTTTCTCGCCTTCCACTTTATTGTGTGTTTAAATTTTTTGGATGTCTCGAAATTGTATGTTAGTGAGAAAAATGCAAATACTGATGTTTTTGTTATTTATGTATACTGGGAATTTTAGAAGTAATGCGTAAAGAAAATACATTCATTATTTGTAACAATTCAGTTTCTAAGGTTTCGAAGGAACGATAAAGTTACCTTGCACTCAAACGTGTGACTGACACCGGTATTAAAATAGTTTATTCAATTAGATTGCGGATAAATTTTTATCTTTTCTAATGGCAAAATGTTTATTTTAATGATTATTGAACTAAATAAAAGTTCCTCATTTTATAATTAATAAAATTTAGATAATATAACACATTATCTTTTACTTCATCCGATATGCAAAAAGATGATAAAAGTAAAGTGTGCACTTAATTATCTTTCTCGATAAAAGGCCTTCATAAAGTCAGCCGACTTTATCAGACCACGTGCGATCCGAATGGAAAACCTTCTTCTCAATCGATGCCTAAAATATCATTCCCGAAAACTCGTCAAAACGTACACACAAAACAAGCAGACTTCCGAGCTCCTTCCTCGCGCCGAGGCGCTTCAAATTACCTCGAGCTTTCCAACGGGAAGGGAAGCCGAACGGCACATATTAGCGCGGCTTTATCAGCGAGGGCCTCTTCCCGGCGCGCGGACGCGAAAAAGCAAAACGTCCAAGGAGTAAGCAGAGCCGCTAATTCGTACCTTAAACGCTCGCGGCGCGGCGGCCGCACGCAGAGACGATCGAGGCCGCGACAATTGCGCGGAATTGAGACACAGTGAAGGCGGCCCCCGCGCGCGCCGGTGGCTCGTTAATTGAGTCATCTTCAATTGGATTCGCCAAAGGGTAAACCAATTTTGCAATCGGCGATTCAACGCGCCGCTCATCGGTGAATGGGGCCCCCAAGAGTGACGGGGCGCTCGGCGTGAGTATGGGTGTGCTTTGCTTCCTTTTTTTTTTTATAGTATTTACGGCGATATTCTCATGAGCGAAGGAGATAACCCGATTCGGCTCGTTTAGGTCTTTCGAAATGCTTAGCCGAGGCTGCTGGCTTCGCTGGGGGCTTTGATTTCGCGGGGATTGATAGGCTAATTGGTGTTGATTGTCGATGGTATTCGATGTTTCGACATTTATTTATGATGATACGCTGAGAAAAATGTTCCAATGAAAATTACTATACTTTTTAGGAATGCAGAGACAAATTTGTATTATCTTAAAAAATTACTAGACTATATACTAAAATTTAATATAACTATATCAATTTTTACTAAAATTATATTAAATTGTAGCAAATAGTATAGTAATTTTTTGGGATAATGCAAGTTTATCTCCGCATTGCTAAAAAGTAATTTTTACTCAAAATTTTTTCTCAGTGTAGTTAAAAAAATCGAAATTTTTTAATAATGATGGAAATTTTCTACTGAAAGTAGAAACGTTCGCAAAAAGATAAATAACGATATTATGGTGGAGTATAAAGTAAATAAAAAAATGTTTAATAATCGCTATAAAGGAATAAGTAAAAACTTATGGAAGTTGCGACGGTTAGTGAATAATTGCTAGTGATTAAAAGCGGAATGTTTGCGATTTCCTTTAGGTCAACTTGAAACCAAAGATCCAATGGAGATGCAATACGATATCGTGAGCTGCATCACCTGACTCATCGCCACGTCGAAATCGGATCGCATTTCGTCGAAAGAAAACTAGTCGTTGGTACATTTTACGTAAGTGAAATGTCGTATAAACGTAACGTAATTTCTTAATTATTATTATGTTTATAAACGCAAAAATTACTAGATCGAATTTGCGGTCGAAACCCCATTTTTTTCTTCTGCAATTCGATCGAATAATAAATGCGAGCGAGAAAATAATAACGCCGAATGAAACGTTCAGTGCTCCCGAAGCTGAAAATTTATGCTGATTAATTTAGCGACACGTAAGCGCTAGAAAACCCGGATGAGGAACTCAGATAAAGGCGTAAACGTGCATTGAGCGCGTTAGCAAAAATTACCGTCGCCAACGTTTGAGTTTCAGATAAAACTGGAATAGCGCAAAAGAAACCGTTTTTATTCCGTCACAAGAATTTTTTTACCTCCTTCATTGTACTCGATACGGAACGATTTAAAAATTGGCGGCATTTTTCTAATTGAATCCGTTTCATCGGCAATTTATACGGTCGATTCATTCCCAAAACTTTTACAATCGCCAATTTATGCGGCGTGTATATTGTCGCGGGGCATTAAATTAATCAAATTAGAGGCGAAAAGCTTCTGCTTTACTGTATTATGCATATGGTTTAGAGTAAAATTACGACACTGTGAATCACGAGGCCTTGAACCTGCCGCGATGATCTAATTCAAGCACGTTTTTACTAACTATTAGAATTACCGCCACGTCATGGCAAAGTGTTTTCTGATAAGCCTCTATTTATTTTAGTCAAACAGCTCGCTTTCTCTTCGCAATTCCGCCGATAAAGTTGTATTAAAAGACCTTGTAAAATAAATAAACTTTATTCTACTTATAATTATAATTCACACGTTTAATCGTCGAACGCGTCTCAAGCTTGACTCACCGCCGACAAATCGTTCGCAGCTCGCCTGCAGACGCGTGTAAAAAAAAAAACGATCGCTCCGACAATAAAACACCCACCGCAACTTCTCAAATCTCGCGGTCCAAATAATTCCACCGCCGACAACAGCCTCCCGCAGAAAGAAGGCAGACGCGAGAGACCTGCAGATAGGAGCTCGTGGGGGACCGCGAAAGAGAGAGAGAGCGAAAGAGACGCGTGTGCCGAGAGAGGCAGCATTGCATCATATCGGCGGCACGCGCACGCACATGAGGCACACGTAATGAAATGCCCGCGCGCGACTTACTATTCGCCTCTATTTTTTCTTTTCCCTCCGCTTTTTCGTCACACACACCATCCACCGACACCGAGAGATAGAGAGCGATTTTCCGGCGCAATTACGACGGCGCGACGGACGCTGATGGACTGATTGCGCGCGAATAATATATCCAGGGATGCGAGCCGATCGCCAGACGATAAGTGCACACCGCGCGGCGTATATAACGGCGGGAGAGGAACGATGACTCAGTCCTGTGTGCGCGGGAGAGAGATGTTTTTTCTTCGCGGCTTCGATTGCCGCGAGGGATTTGATTGGCGCTTGGGATTTCAGGTGATTGCGGGGGTTAGGGGGGATCGTTCTCGCGATTTATCACGGGAGCGAAGATGTTTTACTTTTTTTTTTAAACGTTCGAAAGCGAGTCTCTCGAAGAATTCCTCTGTACTTATTTTAGACCAGGGGAAAAAAAAGTCGCACGGACAAATCGGCACTCGGTAATTAGGCGCAATTTTTCGTTATTAAATAAGCAAGTCCCGCGCGGCGAGGCGAGGAAACTGGTTTGGAATATATGCCTCCGTTACAAAATGCAGCGCGCATTACATATATCGAGCCGTCTAGCCCGGCAAACAAATATATACAAAACTTTCGTCAGTTCGCTTTCCCCCGAAGCGTTAGGAGATAAACCGCGACGACTTTGCGTGATTTTTAATGTCGAACGTAATCGCGCTCGACGCCGAATTTCCTCGTTTTTACAATCGGCCGCTTTGTCCCGTCGCGAGTACGAATATGAAGCGATTTATAAATCGAGAATTTATATTTCGGTAATTATTTCGAGTTTTTTCCTTCGAGGGGGGAGCAGCCGCCGCGATCGGGAGGAATGCAACTCATTGTTTCCTACGCCGGCACTAAAAGAGTCAATAACCTGATAAGTTTTTACAGTCGGTGCAGTTTCGCCAGAGCGCCTTGGACTGCGCCGAGAGACTTCGTCGTCGTCGGCCGCGGACTGCGGGAGTTTAGTTACTTTTCACAACCTGCTCGAAAACGTTTCTGGAACGTTTCAAGTGCCTCGGAGCTCTCACTCTCGGCTTTTTGCGCTCGCTTGCAAAATTTTAAACTTGAAATGTTGTTGCTCTGATCTTAAATTCGTTTTAATGTTATGCGTTAGTTTTAAGATTTATTTGTATTATTGTTATACTTTGGAAGGTCGTAAGTTTAAAGATTAATATTTCTTTCTTGTCGGACGTTATTTAAAAAATTGCAACATACAAAACACTTAAATTACGCGAGGTTTGTTTTATGATTTTATGGTTTCTTTGAAAAATAAAAGCATTACTTTCTCGATGATATTTGTTTCTAACTAAATCAAGAAACGTTTGATTTTACCAATACCTTAATTAACTAGTCAATCTAGTTAATTAAACGTAAAATAAAAATAAACAAAATTGCGCAATTATGGAAGTACTAAAAAAGCAATCACAGTAAAATTAAAGTCAAAGAAAACCTTTAAGATTGCAATGAACGGAGAGAAAAAAATAAAGTCGTCCCCGTCGTGTGACCTTAAACTTGACGAGCATTGGATAACAACTGGATTGTGCGTCGTCGTGGTGCCACATTACGTAAAGTACGTGCACTTACGGCTTCGGATACCAGATTATCGTCATCGTCTCTGTATTTTTCTCAAAGTCCGCCGCTTCCTCTCGGAAAAATGGCGCTCGGCTCGCTCGAATTCTCGAACGAAGCCGGCGAGTACATTATGTTCTCGGGAAAAAAAAAGAAGACGCGCAGTTTACGCAAATACGCTAAAGTTCAGGTGTCCTTTGTGTCAAGTTTTTCTCGAGTGAAGGCTTCGGACGTCGGCTGACGTCTGATGTCCGAGTCGGCGATGACTCCTTGTTTGATTTAATTTTTGCAAATGCCGGTGAATTGCGTAGGATATTTCGTTTCTTTCTCGGTGGATATTTACTTTTGGAGGTTTTTACAAATATTAGTTTTGATAGCTTTTCTACGATCAACTTTAAATTATTCCATTATCTTATTAGAAAATAGAGGATAACAAAGTTTTAGAATTCAGTAGATAAAGTCAACTCGGTAAGACATTAACGTTCGTAAAGAAAATGTTTTCTACCTAATAAAAGTAATTTACATTTTCCATTAAAAAGCTAAGGAATTCAAAAATTTCGTCCGCGCAAAATGTAACAAAAGTCCCGTAACCGCGAAATCGACGACGCCGAATAGGAGAGAGAAAAAAAAAAATGAAAACGTTTTGAAAGTCAAAGTGTACTCGTTAATTTGAATAATCGGCCGCGTTTTTCCAACACTTGCAGCGGCGGCGAGTCTCGCGCTCGGAGCTCGGTTTTTTTTCGTTACGAAAGAAAGGTCGGTGGCGCGAGGCATTCATTGATTTAAAAGGGAAATAAGCAATTAATTAGCTCTAAGCAGCGCCGATTAAAAGGCCATTTGTTACAAACGAATATATCGGCTCGTCGCGTGGACGTATTCTAATTTCCGAGCCGCGTCCCGGACGAAAATTAAATTATTCCGGCGCGCCGATTGCATTAAATATTTCGTTTGTAAATTTACAACCTGTGGCAGGTTCTTTTATTTAAAACGGAGCGTTAAACTAATGTGATATGTATCGGCTGAAAATTAACTTCGGTAACAAGCCGAATAATTGAGGAATTAGTTTTAAGTAGGGAATTACTTTAATAGTTTATAGCAATTAACTCTTCGAATAATGAAATTATACTATATTCTAGAGTATTGCGCGTAGGCAGTAATTTCTTTAATCGACCAATGAGCAGCTTGATAACGCTCCGAAGGATGGCTCGAAAAGCTTCAATTCGATAATAAATCGCTTACTCCCTTTTACAATAGGAGATTAGTTATTTTATGAGCAATGTGGAAAATAGTTCTGTTTAAAAACATTCTAGTAAGTACCATTAAAAAAATGTGCTTTTTAACTTCAATTGGGATCTTCACTGAATATTCTTCCACTGAAGAAAGTAACGACTTGAAACATTGAAACATTTTCACCCGTGAAAAATCGGAAGCGATTTCACTGACGCAAAAAGTTGTAGAGGCTGGTTTTGTATTTGGCATTTAAAAATTTCCATTAAGCGAGAGCGGTTTTTGCAATTTAAATCCCATTCTACCTCCGCGTGTGACAATATTAGCCATTAAGTGAAATTGAACCTCGCATAAGTTGTGCTAACAAATATAAAAAGAAAAATTCCACCTCTCCGAATTAAACGCTGCCAAATCTTTTTTTAATTAGATCGACATTTCTATTACATAGATGAGTTTGCATTTTTATTGTAAACGTAACGCGCGCTTTGATAAAAACAGTTAATTTATAGGATTGTTGATCATGTTTTTTAGTCGAGTTAAGATAATCGTTTTCTCCCGTAAGGATTGTAGTTTTGGTTTCAATAAAAACTATTCGCGAAATCGCTTTAGAATTCTTTTTTAATGAGTTTATGCAACATGAATTTTTAAAGCACTTGGAGATGCTAAAATCTATTGTTAATTCTTTTGTTGTCTAGGCATTTTCCCTGAATATTAATGCCGAAATGTCTTCTCTTTCTGGAAACTTCATTTTTACACCTTCCTAGGTAATTGACCGTTTAATTTTGGGGCTTCCCTTAATTTCTGCTCGAGGCATTCGCGAAAGGTCAATCGTGTCTGTAAACAGATCGATTGTACGTCTAAATGCGCCATTTTGAGCCTATTCAGAGTGTAAATATTGGAATCATTATTCCAATATATAAATGACTTATGAATATACAAGTCTTATGAAATGAGATTTTTTTATTTAAATATTTGAAGAAACTTCTGCTATATAAATCGATTTTTAATGGTAAGACACGCAAAATTAATGAAAATTGTTTGAAAACCTTGAAGAGAGAAGTTTGTTCTGTGCAAAAATTGACTTTTAAAAGGGATGAATTAACGTTTTTTTTTCTCCTTGTTTGCATGCGATTCAAATTTATGGCATCGATGTATGGATTGTTTAATGTTTTTATCCCAAACGTATTTTTAAGCAATCAGTCGCAATAGTTAGAGTGCACTTTTAAGAAAAGTTCGAGAAACGATTTACATTCGGTAAAAAATTGTGACGCGGCTCTTGTCATATATAAGGGGAATGCGTAGGTACTTTAATGTTCCTGAATTGTTTCCCAGAACAAATATTCAACATTTTCTTAACATTTACAACTTGCAAATTGAAAGGTGACGCCTGATTTTATAATAAGCAATAATAAATATTAAATTTTCCGAAACATTACTGTTTATACATGCATTCTCGCAGCTAAATAATTGTTACAATTTTCATCAAAAGTATACGACGATAGCGAACGAGCGAATAGCGAAATCCACGTCGAAGCTTCGCGCGAGAAAGAAGTGCAGAAAGGTAAACAAAGCAGAAATTGATAATTTGGAAAACAAGCATTCGATTTTAACAAACGGCATGAATGAGCGGACAATTGTGTCGCGTACGATCAGTAGTAAGCACGCATATGGTCAGACTCGCGTACTGCATCTTCGATCATTCGAGTGTCCGATTTCCCTCATTACGTTCCATCAATAAGGACGTCTGCGTCGAAGGCTAATAACGCAGCGGCGAAGCGCAGCCTTTCGTTCAAATTTTCTGGAGGAAAGTATTTCTCGAAGAGGCTTATTTATTTGCGCTATCTTAATGGATTTCGTAATCGAGCAGCCTTATTCACAAATTGCTGTATTTACGAGTAATCGTCGCTGGTTTTGTGTACGAAGACCGATAGGTTGTAAATATTTGAATAGCATTGAGACACGGGAAATTTGAAGTGTGAAGATTTTTGGGATGTTTCATTATTAAATTGCAAATACAGTTCCGAGTTGATTTATAATAATTTACTAAAAATTTACGATTTTTCGATTCGATGAAAATAAAAATACTCGGAATCGATTCGGCGCTGGAAATTATTCTATTTTCGATGTAATAGTCTTCCGATCGGAAAGACTCCTTTCACGTGACGAGATCGCACGAACGCGTGATTGTTCTCCGCACATACCAAATTAAACTTTTGATGTCTGGATTAAAATCACCGCCTACTTAGTGTATTCTCGCTTAAAAGTACGAGGTTCTTCGCTGTTACCTAATGTTGTAAATATTTATCATCTCGATACACGATGTTGTGACAATTTCTTGGAAAAATTTTGATTTTATTACCGAATCGAAAATTCCATTCTTATAAAGTATTGATTATACAAATTTTAGGATAAATATTTGAACTTTGAGGTTGTACATTCGAAGCTTGGTCCCGATTCTTGAGATCCAACTTAGTTTTTTGTTCGATTAAAACTTTGAATTTTAATTACTGTCATCGGAAAATAAATGTTCAAATTGTAAGGGCAGGCACACGAAACAATAATTACTAAGCAACGTTCCAAAAACATAGGTACCTTTTTTTAACTGATACGTTCTTTCAACATCTACCGACCGAACGAATTTATATCCCTCCAATAACGATACTACAAATCGCACTGGAAAATTACACGTTCGAATGAAGCAGAAGGACAGGTGACAACCGGGCAAATAAGCATTCAGAAAGCGATTCTCCGTACCTCTTTATCCGAGCACAATAGCGAATTCGCGAGAAACCGTTAACGACGCCGCTCGGCTTCTAGACGCGGAACTGTTCGACATTCCTCTCGGAAAAGCTCCTCGTCCGTTCCCGAGCTGCCTCGGAGCTGACGTGTGTTTCGCACTGCGCCACTCGGCTTTTCTATCGATTTTCACCGGCGCGCGGCCGAAAAGCCCCCGCTTAAAAGGCAGGCGGAGAGCCTCCTCCGGGGCTGCAAAAAGGGAGCCATGTTAAGGGGTGGCACCTAACCTGCAAGGGCGGCCTGCCCGCCCGACAAACTCACCTCACGCGTGGACGATCCCTTTTCTCCACCAACGAATTATCGTCGTTTTGTCGAAGCAAACACTGGAACTCTCTGCGGCTGGCGGCTCACTCGCGCAAGAGAAAACGTCGTAAACCCGAAGACTGCGGACGCGCGACTGTCGCCGGGAGAGAGAGAGAGAGAGAGTGTGTGAGACGTGCCGTCGACGACTATGACTGCGCGTGTGCGTGTCGCGTTTTAACGCTGCGGAAGGACTAAGGCCTCGGCGAGCGCCGCATCTCGCCAAGTCTCCGTAGGGAGGGAGGCGCAGGCGGCGGCGCGGCGCACCGGCCGTGGTCTGATGTCAGACCATGTGGCGCCGACCAATGGACGGCCGCGGGCCGAAGGCGCCTGCGCGCGCTCTTCCTTTTCGAAAAACGCAGCGCGCGCGCGATCGCCATGCCGGCATCGGTGAGCCACGCACGAGCGACGACGGGTAAACGACATGGGATTTTCGACGTTACGCGTCGAGGAACTGTACGTGGGCTGCCTCCTGTCGATGGCTCTATTTTCGAGCGTGTTTTAAATAGATAATAATAATACATTGACTTAAATTACATCGTTGTTTGGGTTTTTTAAATAATTGTTTTGAACTCAGTTTTAAAAGGATAAAATCAAAAGGAAAGGTGATTCAAGCTGCACGTTTACATAGTATCATAAAAATAATCGCGTAATTCGAGTAACCATCCTACGCCTCGTAAAATACCTAAGCTATACATTGCGCATCCAGGCGGCAGCCCACCACCACCGGGCACGTGGGCTTTTCGGCACCGCGAGTGCTTTTAATGGGTCAGAGTGCTGAAGCACGCGTGACTGTGTTCGCCGCGGACGCTCGAAGAGATAACGGTGTTCGGGCGTGGAGACGCGAGACTGATTTGTTTATTTTCATCGTGGAAGTTTGGGATTTTTTTGCGGGCTCGCGAGAGAGTGATACGTCGAGCTTACGACGGGAGATTCTGTTTTTTTTCGGGGGAGAAGTTTAACTTTTATCTGGCTGCTGAGGTTGGGGAATTTTGTAATTTAATTCGCTTGATAAATAAATGAGGGATACAAGTGATTGATGTAATTTTGAAAATTATTCGTGTAAACGGATAGATATTGATAGAAATCAGGTTAATTGAACACAAACCTACTCCACTATCTTAAACGTGAAAGTTTTTTCTTTGTATTTAAAGGCATATTATATTTTTATTCGTAATCCTTATTATGATAATTATCACAATTATTATAATTTAAAACGCAGCTGCACGTTCTAGTTTCTAAGCCAATATAAAAAAAAATTGAACTATTTATTAATTACATTCGTCGTTAATAATTAACATTATTTGCAAGCAACAGGTGATAAAAATTGCAGAGCAGCAGTCGTGACTCAGATGACGATCGCTTATTCACGAACGGCCTATCAAACCTAATTGCATCAGTTTTAATCAGTTTAATAGTCCAATTCGATTTCCAACTCTAATCTATTTTTACTCCCAAGTACCAAAGCGATCCTGCCACGCATTTCGTGCGGAGCGCATGTCTCGCCACAAGTAAAATCCTATCGCTTTCCCCCAATTATCACCGTCGCAGCTCCTCGAGGAGAAAGAGTGCATCCCGCACGAGAGGCGCACATGACGCCGCCGCCGTTCATCTCCGAAAACTTACGTAATTCCCTCGGGGGGCGATACCGCGACGAGCCGAGTCACGTGAATCGTATACAGTCGCGACGACTCGCCGAGCGCAGACTCGTGCACATCGGAAATCAATAGGTGCCTGCTGCCGATATGTGCGTCCAGCCAGCGCCCGTCGCGCGGCGAACCTTATCTCCGCGCGGTGCATGAGCGCCGCCGGCTCTGCGCACGCAGTCCGAGCGTGCGAATTTGAAAACGATCGCTGCCGCAGGCGCGGACTTTTTTTTTTGCTGGAATTCAGCTGGGTTTGGGACAGATTTCGGTTGAGATTGTTTGGTTGTTTATTAAGGATTTTTACAATCGTTAAAAAAGTTCTTGAGGTTTTGGATTTGAATAATGTATGTTATTGTTAGTGGCCTAAATTCAGTGCAAAGCGCACGTTGTTTGCAAAAGGTATAAGCATATGCCGCAAAATTGCATTATGCTAATGTTGTTTTGACTATTTTTTTATGAAACAAACGTAACTGACGCCAGAAACAGTCTATTAATTAAAACAAATAGTCGAAGCCTGTTTCCACCTTGTAAATTAGCGGGTAAATGTTTTTTGTTTTCCGACTTGAAAATTTTCATAGATCATTTGAGGTCGAAGTACCGACAAATAAAATTTTCTGTAACTCCGAAAACTTCGATCGACGGTACAAGGCTAATTATTACGGCTTTACAATTTATTTTTAAATAGCGGCGCCGAAAGCTTATAAATTTATAATGACTATAGGTATACTTGACGTAAGAATTGTAAATAAATCCATTGTATTAAATCCGAAAAAGTATTTTCAAAAATTATTTAGCCGTCGGTACATTTCGAACTAATTTTATGAGTGCTTACGTACATGCTAATAAGTCCATTCAGTCATGGAAGAATCCGGTTTCTTCTTATCATTAAATAATTCAGTTTTATACCCAATTTGACTGTAGCCACGCAAGGCTAGAACTTACATTTTAAAAACGTACCTGCATTTTTGATGAATATCGATAGTTCTGATTGCTTGCGTAACTGTGCAACTGCCCTAGAAAAGTTTTCTATACTTGGCGATAAACCTTCCGACAGTCATTTTTTTTCCGTGCAAAAATACGGCATAGATTTTTTTTTTTTAAATTGTATTACTTATTATTAGGAAAACATTTGGATGCTTATACTTTAGAATGTATAATAATTTGTTGGCTACAAGTTTGATATTAAAATTGATGAAGAATGTAAAATCAATAGAATTTTGAAAGTCAATAAACTGAACTGCTATTTTAACATTTTCAAGGCTTCTTTGGAGACACTCTCGGACACGTCACTCAACATCGGAGATACATCATTCATAGGGTGCGTGTCAATACCTTCACGCCCATTTTTTCAGGAAAACTTCATATGCATGAAGCCAATTTTAATGAAATCGAATATCGTCGAGAAAATTTTTTTATTACGATTAAGATATGAGGCCGGTTTTCATTATTTATTTGCTGAAAAACTGGGTAAATCGCTAAACGCAGAATGTAGAATTCATGAATCAAACAATTCCGTGCGAACAAAAACACATAAAAATTGAATAAACGTTGTATAACTCCTATGAACGGAAGCGGCGCAAGTTAGCGCAATTTCGTCTCAGAAAGTTCTCACAATTTTCTCACTTCCCCAAAGTGTACACCTTCGTCCCTCAAAACCGTTAAAATCCCTTAAAGCTCCCGAAGGTGATCGACCCGTCATATCGCACCGACAACATCCCCTCCTCCCCCCCTCGTCTGATCCGGCGCGCGATCCGAAATCGAGAAGTCAGGCGTCTGCCGAACAAACGAATGAACGTCAGAGGCCGAAAGATAAAGAAGCCGCGCGAGAGGACGCCGCCGAACATACGATTAGTGGCGCGATCGGGCTTTTTTGCCGCGCGCGGATCGGCCGCTCGCTCTCTCGGGCCTTTTTTTTTTTATCTGAGAACACGTGCTCGAGCCCGAATAGCTGCCGCTGAATCACGGATCAGCTGGATCGTCGGCGGCGGCGGCGGCGGCGGGGGGAGAGGGAATGGAAATATTTTAGATGAGAGCGAGGTGCGCGGGACGGATGGAGGAAAAGATCCAGTTTTGTTTTTGAATAAATTCTGCTCAAAAAGAATTCATTTGGGATTGTTTTGCCGTCTGGGTTAGCGACCTACGATGTGGGGATGTCGTTTTTTAGACGGTGTAATATCGGGAATGTTGAGGCAGTTTGCTGTTTTAGCAGAAATTTCAAAACTGGTATTGAAGCTTTTTTTTTTGTTTTAGCTAATAATAGCATTTTTCAATGTTTCCTCTTCTGCGACAATAAAAATTACTGTTACTCTAACGGTTTAGTAAACCGAAACATTATGCTTTTTATTATCACTACGTAATTTTAAAGCAACCATTCAACCGCGCTGCTATCCGACTACTCAAAGTTCTACTTTTTAACGTGGAATGACGCTTTTGAGACTTTCATAGAGAACGAATTTTCTTGTAAAATTCATTTTAAAAACTTCAAAATGATTAATATTTTAATGAGTAGGCAAATAAACAAAGAAATAAAAATTCTTTTTGATAACTGATGTGCGTTTGAGTTTGCAAGTTCTTCGGTGCAAAGATAGTAGCTTGTACACTGAGAGAAAAAAACTAGCAAGAATTACTATTTTCGCTAGTAATGCCAGATATCAGAAGAAAAATAAAGATAT
>JAWWEO010000001.1:29286541-29326932 GCA_035582975.1 Ormyrus labotus | reverse complement strand
CCGATAAAATTTTATCGGATTCTATGAGGTTTCTGCTCCTTTTTATCGGTATTTATGAGGTCTTTGCAATAGGGTAGAACAAAATTAAAATGAAAACCCCAGCTTGGGAAACAAATAATTCTATGATAGAACTTTCGAATACATTTTCGAAATCCTTGGATATGCGTCGGTAAAATTCATCGCATATCGATCGAGGCGAATCAATTAATGAGAAGTCGGCTCGGAAGTTCGGGATAACGGCGAACTTGGACCAAACTTGGCGTCGATTGGCTTATCCGCTGCAGGGACTAACGAATTTTCGATAATACCGTCTTCAATTACATCTCGCCCGCATCGAGGTCATTGTACATATTTAATTGCGCGTGACGAAGCATGCATTCGATAATTAATTAATGGCACAGCGCGACTGTAATTCGTTCTTAAACATTAAAATGTTGAATTAATAATGTGGGTCCTTTTAGATTGTTTGAAAGAAGGTTTTTAAACTTTGAATAAAAAGCGTGAAAGTAAAAGTGATTGTCGAGGTGTGTTTTTATTTACTTGGAGTTTTTATAGCTTCAATAAATAAAGTTACTTCAAATATTAAAACACACTGGAAAAATTATGTCATGAGTATTTCTACTCGAGATTCAATGTTTTTATTTTCCGAAAGACAACTAAATCATCATCTGCAACAACATAAAATTATGATAATAACAAAATAACTAAATTTAAATTAACGTTCATATTTCCCAAAAATGTCAAAAGATAAACTATAAAAATGCCTTTGGAAAAAGTTCAGTACCAGGCGCATCTCTGTGAGCTCGGAGGGATTAAAAGCAATTCATAAAAAGCAGAAAAAAAGCGAAAAAAGAGGTAGAGAGGTAGAGAGAGAGAGCGAGCGAGAATCAGGGTTGCGTACTTTTAAAATTCGGCCACAAAGTGCCTTTATCACCCATAAAAAAGGCTTCTTCCCTCCTCGGGAGAAATTCATGCGTCAGTTGTGCAGCACAACAGCCTCGGCCATCAAAGTCTTGCTTGCTTTTTTTTCTCCACTCCGTGCGCTTTATCTTCCCCCGGCCTCTGTATGGCCTTTGGCCGCGTCGCTCGATTTGCGTGACCTGCAGCTCCCAGCTTTTTTCGGCGATTTCCCTTCGCGATGGATCGGTTTGATGCGCTTGCACGGGGCTGCGAGGGCTTCGAGGGTGCTGAGAGGTCGCTATTGAATTTTAGAGGCAAATTTTACTGGCTGCTTAGGATTTTGAGTAATTGCTACTTAAGATACTTTAAAAATTGTAAAATTATTTAGAAGTGAATTTTATTGTGTGACAAAGATAATCATTTATTATTTCTAAATAATATATTAGTTTTATATTATATTTCCCATTTTTTATTTAATTTTTGAGTTATCTTCAGAAGACTTCAGAAATTTTTCATTTTTTCGTAACACAAAAGATCAACGTATATAGTTCGTTTATCCAAGTAATTCATTATGTAAACTTTTTTATGCATGGTATATTCTTTTTAGTACAAAGAAGTTTAAAGCATGTTTAAGATTTCTGGACAGTTTTTTTTTTATTTTTTTAAGGTTTCAACTTTATTCTTGTATAAAATACATAAACTTTTCTAAAATTTTTTCATTAAAACATAAACGATCTGCTTAAAAAAAAAAAAAACAGATCCTAAATTTGTTCGATTCTATCAACGTTATTAGTCACGAAAAACAAAATTACAGAAGCAATTGCCTTTCAAAAATAGCCAACCGCGAAAATTCCCATAAGCCCCAACACTTTTGACGTACTCGAAATTTTAAAGCCCCGCCAGCAACCGCCACCCAATAACCAAACGCGCCGAATCCAAACAACGACGCCTCCGTAAACACCGAACGAAACGCGCAACGAGCAAAAGAAAGCAAGAAAGGGCGCGCACGTCGAGCGCCGCAGTTTCAGCCTCTGCGTATACACGTATATATAGCAACGCGTGCATTACGCGGGGGGAGCGATTGACGTTTTACGTGCGACCTCGCGACGACGTCGTTTCGCTGATGCTGCCGCCGCGATATCATTCTCTCTCCTCTCCGCGCGCGTACTCTCCGGTATTTATGCGACGGACCTGTTTTGCAGGGAGCCGAGAGAGAGAGAGAGAGAGAGGGAGAGAGAGAGGTTGTAATGAGGGAACGCGGCTCTCGCGCAGTCTTGCGGGCTCGAATGAATGGGACGTGGCAGGCAGTTTTTGAGGGGATGTTTTTCGAGAAATATGAGGGATTAGCGTGCCTTTGAGTGGGTTTATGACAGCGGTTAAAGTCTCAAGCCTCTCTGTACTTTTTATTTTCGGCTCGAGAAGCGCAAGTTGAATATATTTTATGGAACGAGAAATTGAATGCTTGCTCGATGAGGTATTTATCAGCTATTCGAGTAACGCTTTCTTTTAAAGATTTTTAATAAGAGAGCAGTAATTAAACACAAGTTTTCTTACATATTAATTTAAAACAAGGTTTTTTACACAAATAGTAATATGTCGCATAATACATTTAAATCTCCACCTCCTGTAAAACCAATAAATTCAACCTACCACCCGTAAAATCGCCATAACGCACCCAAAATCCAGCCAAAAACTATGCTCCTCGGCCCCCCAACAAGAGCCATTATAATAAAACCACCTCCAAACACCTCGCCTCGGCAAGTTTTAAAGGCCGGCGCGAGCCCAGCGAGCATTACCCAAATGATAGTGTTTTTCGGGCAAAAGTTTCGGGGGGGGGGGCTCTCCGTCCGCGCGAGTAGAAAATCAAGCGCCGCGAGCTCTTCTTGTTCCTGTTGCAGCTCGCTCTCGAACGAGCATGCACGCACGCAGAGCCGAAGGTGAAGAGCTTAACCCGAGATAGAGGCGATGCGTTCCCACGCAGCCGCGCGGCCCGAGTGTGTTTGCCCGCTCGGCTGTATGGGGCTGGATGAAAAATTTCGGTTAATTATCGGGGAGCTTGCGGGGATTGTGCGAGGTTGTAATGAGGCGTGTTCGGGGAGATTGTTTTGCTGAGAGCGCGGACGTGTTTCGGACGAGCTTTTTTATGAGTATTATATTTTCATCGGATTCGTTATACTTTAGATACGTTTTTTTTTTATTGTTTTGGAATATTTTGGTCTTTTATACGTAAACGTCAGCTATAAGCAAACGAATGACCCTGAAATTCGATCCGATAAAACAGATCGCCTGCATATATTCCTTTTATTTACCGTACAAATTTAGAATCTCAATTAAAATTCAATATAATCCCAACAACAACAATTACGCAGCATTACCTTCGAAGCCACTCCCCAGCGAATAAATCAAGCAATCATTAATCCTCGCCGGTGGACCAAAAAAAAAACTCTCTCGGGCACCTAAATCATTTCGAGCCCGACTGTACTTCCCAATAAAGTTTTAAAGCGACCTCGAATATGCGCGAAAAGACAGAGGAGAAGGAGGGATATTCAGTCGCGCCTTCCACCCTCGCCTCTCCTCTCTCTCTCTTTCTCTCTCGGCCGGCGATGTGGGCGGCTGCGCGCAAGTCGCTGCAGGCGCTCCTAATCACAGACTCTTTCCTCCGAGAGTATATCCTTCTCCCCCTTTCTTGTGCGGTGCGTAAGGCTCCGTAGGAGGGATAAGAAGCGAAAATAAGATGAATTTCTGGAGGCGTGATGTGCGCTCTAAAATCGTGGTGTTTTTTTGGTGCTTTTTATATTCGGACGTGAATTATTGAGATTTTTTGGAAATCCGAATCGCTGGACTATTGGGAGGAGTTAGCGTGAAATAAATACAGTGGGATATCCACCTAAAGTTGTAATATCAGTACATCAGATATTCGTACTTAAACTCAGTGACGATTCGTCAAGGAACGCTTAGCTAACGTGCTCAAGTAATCACCGACTTCATATTACAGAGCACATATCTTTCATGTAAACCGCTGAATCTTAGCCGTCTGTGTATATTTCACGCAGCTGTGCATTCGCATAAGCGCTTGACAAAGTGCATCAATTACCGCTGATTATCCGCGCGCGCTTTTTTCTCGCCTTGCACTCTCTAATTAATGTTGCCTTATACATTTTCGCGACTCGTCGACGTATAACCACCACTGGGGGGACTAACTAGCTCCTCTTCCGACTCGTATATTTCATTGCGTTCGAGGAGATGCGCCGGAGATATACATAAGTTTCAAGCGCCTGGATTTATTGTGAAAGTATTAAGTTAAAGAAGACGTAAATAAACTTTTACTTATTCAGATTTAATAAAAGGTATATAGATGGTACTTATTTACTACAATTTTACTCAATAATGAAAAGAATTAAAAATTAAGCTGTACATTTTCATACAGCATCCACAAGGAATATAAATTTAACGGGTAAACTCTTTTGAACGCCACATGTATTGGGTATATCGACACGCGCCGAAGCCGCTGAGTAGGACCATAAATCCGCTAATGTGTGCGATCTTTTTTCTGTGTTGCCGCATGGAAAGTCATACAGTGTCGGCCGAATTAGTCATCATCTTGGAGTAATGTGATAGGAGTAATTTCTTTTTTACTTGAGTTTCGTTATATTTTATGTTATTTATTGAGATATTTACAAAGAGGGTCTAACTTAATATTTTCTTTTTGGTACAATGACACGCACGAATGTCGCTAAAACGCCTATTCGAATTCGCAGCAAAAATATATTCAACAAATTGGCTAAAAAATCGTTGTAAAAATACGAACGTAAACTTTATGCATAGACAGTACGTAATGGTGAACTAACCCGCCTTTATTAAAAAAAAGTCCTTTACCACTCCGATATCAATACTCTCAGTTTCCATTATTCCGCCGATGGCGTAAGTTTTTATTACTCCGTTAGCCCAACTAAAGCAATCAAAATTTATTAGTTTATCGAAAAGCTCGCCGTATCGAAAATAAAGTGAAACATCCTCCGAGTCGAATTAAATAAAATCGTACGTTTTACGCCCTCGGAAAGACCACAATTTCCATTACTTGGCGCATTTTATTCCTTACTCGCCGTTGTTTTTTGAAAAATTCGTAACAAAAGCCACGCGCGATTCCCAGGGCCCCGCGCGAGTTTATTTTTATGTTCTTACGAGCGCATTAGCTTCAATTGAAAATTTGTCTTGCTTATGCGCAGCCAAGCGATGCGTAATAGTAATAAAGCGTATTAGTAATGGAAATAAAAATGTAAATGCAACTGTGTAGAGCGGAATTTATAGATTCTGCGTTTGGCTCGAATTGTGCCTGTAAAAGATGGCCTATTAACTTGTAATATTCGCCGATAATCGTAAACTTAGATATTTAGTTTCGGCGCAAAAATGTGTGCGCCTTTCATTTTACTGGCTCTTTTGCATTTCCATTGAATAAAGAGTGTATTATTTCGATACAGAATTGTAACGAAGATTTTATGGATATTCTTTTACTGGAGCGAATTGTATGACTGTGTACTTTTTAGTGCGCGAATCGCGGCCAAAAAATAGTGTATCAAGTTTCCACGCATTTCAAGCTGTAAAGTTCGGTAAAAAAACTAGTAAGAATTCATTGTAATAAAATCTATAAATGTCAAAAAAAAATTACATTTAGTTGCGATATAAGTCTAGCAATAATACCCAGTATTTGGATATAACGCGAAAAAAATGGCCAATTTCTATTCTAAAAATGGAATCTGTTTCTACTACGTATAAAGTGAATTTCAAAATATAAAAGCTCTAATAAAAATAAAAATTTATTGATTCTAATAAAATGAAAAATGCATTTTTATTATTAATAATAAAATTGACGACGTAACGTCAGTTTTATTGAAAAAGTTTTTAAATTACCATGATTCAGCATTCATTCAGGTGATTTTACAGTCAAACGATAGTAGATGTGAAGAATATATTTATCACTGATTTTGCGCTTTTATTCAAATCAAAATTATCGATATTCAAATTTATGAATTATTATTTTTTTTAGTTTAAACAAAATTAAAATTATTTTTGATGTTAACATTTTTAAATTGTCTGGGAAAAAAAAAATTGAGGAAATGCAAAAAGTCTTGGGGATCTTTTTATCCTTTTAGACTTGCATCCGAATATTTATTTTTGATATCGCTTTGGCTACAAAGTCACTTTTACATATAGTTTTTAATCACTTTCTAAAAAAAACAGCGAAATTCTACTTTAAATAAGACATTTATTATCTTAAAAATTGACTCGATACCAAAAGGAATAAAATTATATGCCAACTGTAGACTTCAAAACAGCAAATGTTCTTTATCGCACCCATCTGTAAGGTTACAATCCTTATTCTAAAGCCATTCATATCCATTCCCAGGCAACACCTGTCCGCGCTCGACTCGCATTTTAATTCGAGTTTAAGGTTACAGCGTTACGGGGGTTATCGCTTTTCCATAATTTACAATTTTTCGGATCGAAATTCGAGCTTTAAAGAAAAGTTTCGGGCTTGGTGAAAAGCGCTGACGGCTGACGGTTATGATGATGGACGATTACCTGGGCAGGCGCGTATAATTCAAGCTGCGCGCGCGTCGCGCACTTTCACGGCCGAGCGATCGGCCCCGACGCTTATTCATCTGCCGTTGCCGGCGCAGAGCGTCGACGCGATTTGACGAGCCGCGCAAAATGGCAGCCGAGGATCGATGCTTAGGACAACCAGATGTGATAATCGCGGTCTCGCGACGAGGCCGATGCCTTCCGCCTTGCGTCACGGAGACGGGAAGCGGCGGAGATCGTTTCGGAGATGAGAGGTGACAGAACGATGAGATGTGATAGAACGACGTTTCAGGATTTGGAGAAGTTTGTTTCGTGTGTTAATATTTGCGTATATATAGTTAATGATATATCTATTATTGAAAAGTTTAAGATTTAATTTTAGATTATACTTTCCTTATAAAGGAATATTGTTGACTGTAAAAATGTTGAAACTTTCTCCTCATTTGTAACGATCGTTTGCGTAAAAAATTTTAATTCCAAATGAAGCTTTACAGAATTATTTGCATTTCGTCGATCAAATGCTTGTATATAACAAAAATGAGTATTTCCTTTTGTAATTCTGCCGAAGAGAAATTTAAAACAAACAAGCGCATTTATTTTCACATTGCGCACGCTTATTTTCCAGCAGCGATATAATGAACTTTAAAATTCTATAGTATTATGTTAACGGTGATATATCTCTACTTCCATATAAGCAAGGATAACTGTGAAAAAATATATACATTATAAATCAAAAGAGTGCAGAAAAGATTCAAGTTACAAGAGATTGTTAATTTTCACATCTTACATTATTTTATGAAACATTATACTATACTGTCAACGAATTTGAATACAAGAAATTACAACGTTCAAATTTCAAAAATAAAAAAATTTTAACACCAGATGTTAAATACGAGCTTATATAAAAAAAAAACACGATTATACGTATTAAATAAATGTTCCTAATACAAATTACAATAAAAATCATTCATTGAAAATATACCTTAATCTCGTTAGACACCCCGTATTTTCAGTAACCACCACACCCATCGTAAATCTCGTAACCGAGCGTTTACAACTGGTTAAATCTCGCCGACTGCAAAAAGCGTTATTATCCAGATGGTCACGGCTTACCGACCGTGCGGCGTCTGATTTTCATTATTTTTTTTTCCCGCGGCGATACAATATATATACCCCTGGCGAAAAGAGTTTCGCGGATGGAAATTATTTATCTGGCCGTTTTGGTCCATCGAATCCGGCAGTTGCAATTTCGCATTTTCCCTTCATGGACCGCCGGGCAGAGAGCTGATCGAGCGGATCGCTCGAGCAGGCATATGATATTGCGGATCGAAAATAATTTACCGCGGTCGCGACTCCCGCGGAATTGATGCGTTCTCGCTTTTTTTTTTAGCTTCGCGTCGCGGGAGCAAGTGCCGTTCGCAACGCGGACACCGCTTTTGTATTGCTTTGTATATGTATGGGTATGACTCAACTTTGGTTTTAGGCTTGCTATCATCGGAGCGATTTTAAAGATGTTGGTTGATGTTTATTGATATTTACTGATATTTATCGATATTTATTTACGTGCGTGTTTTATTAATTTGTTAAAAATATCGAGTCTATTTTTCTAAAGTACTCTACATAATTTTCTTAATGATTTTTTGAATTCTGATATGTTGAAGTCACATAATTTAATCCTCTATTAGTATTTCTGTATTATTGTTACTAATTAATTTTTAAAACCCATTAGAAAGACAAATTTGTATACATTGCTCTTATGCTTTTTCATGCTCTGAAACGAGAGGATAAAAAGAGTTGTTTTTACGTTATTGTTCACTTTGCTTTATATGTATATCGTAAAAATTTTGATTATATTCCTCTATAGAGAAAAGATAAAAAGCGCCCACAGTGATAGGACATTTTTAACATTCCACACAAGTCATCCGTTATTTTTTTCAAATACAAACAAAATTTTCACGAGCGAACTCTCGGAATACTAAAAATTTACATTTCACGCATTTCCAAAAGAAATCCTTTCAACGCGACCACAAACAAAATTTTCGATCGAATAATGAACCTCTCGGCTCAGAAGAGGAGGCAGGCTAAACTTCATCATCGATTAAGAGCGTTAATTAAATGGGCCGCTCGCCCGGCAGCGCTCCTCTTCCTCGGGGGCACTTTTCCGCGACGCGCCCGTTTCGGGCTCGGGCGCGTTATTGTTAATTAACGCTCGTCTGCGCAGCCGCAAATCCGCACCCGCTCTCGCGGTGTCCCGCGCTGACGCTCGAGCTTCCCGGCAGAGTTCTTGTTTTGTTGCGCGCGTGTCGCGCTCGTTAATTTAGAGAAATGTAATTTGTATGAGCGGCTGGGCTCGGTGTTCGACGGATCGAGCCCAGGCCGAGCTGATGGATGTATGCGCCTCCGTATGCGCCGAGTGCCAAGTCTGCGACTGCGATTCAATGCGGACAAGTTCAAATGCGTTCGATGTCTTTTGCGATGACGAGTCGACGCTTTAACGAATACGAGTTGATTAAACGAGGGGCTTTACACTTACGTTACCTTCCGCGCGATATCGTTTATCGGCAACCGCTTTCGAATTTATAGTTTAGCTCGTAGTATTGTAGCAAACAAATTATTGTATAAAATGCTGATTCGCGCAACTGTTTTTTTCTATTTCTCGTAGCTTTGTACACTGAACCTTACCTATATGCATCACTTTTATGCGTTTAGCCAATGGTTCAATACAAAAGAAATCTGTTAAATAAAAGTGAGTTGTAGGCGCAGAGTAAATGTTTTTATTTTTGCGGAGAGCCAAAACCGCAGAATGCATGAAGCCATGATAATACGAAAAATTAAATTAATTTGACATAATTTAATTAACTGCTCTGCTCTGAATTAAGCTTGTTACAATTTGTTTATGCAGAGGTGATATTAAGTCGTTTGGCTTTATTTATTTTTTAAGTAATACATTTTGACCTGGGACCAAAAAATAATCTGTTACAATTATGTTGAACATTAAAGTTAAGACTGATATTATCAATCAATCGAACCTAATAGTAAAAACGATAAACGGTTAAATGAAAATTTGGTTCAAGTTTTAACGAAGGCTACTATTCTATACATTATTTATCATTATTTGCAGTGCGACAGCATTAAATCAACGATTCCAGATAAGCGCAGCAATTTCCCACAATTACGTTCCTCGCAGATAAGAATTCTTCTTTTTTTTCTCGTTGCAGCGCGGCTCTCGGCGTCCGGACATGAAAATTCGCGGCTCCCCAGAAGCGAAGGAGGAAGCGTAGCGGGGCGAGAGAATCCAGAGAGGCCTGAGCTTCGACGAGGAAGCGATAAATCAAAGCGGACTCGCTTGGGAAGAGGCTCCGCGTCAAGAAACTCTATAAATTATATGAAGCGCACCACCAAGCCCGTCGTCAGGTTCAAAATCTACCCCAAGACCCACTACATCGGCCGGCGCACCGAGCAACTGCCCCAGCCCATTATCGCCCGTGCCGGACGATACGACGATGGTCATCGCAAGTACCACCACGCGGTTAATATCCGTCATGTTCTTTCTGCTAATTGTTTTTAATTGTTTTACAAAAGGAGAATCGCATTCATTGTACATATTACATTATAAATACATGTAACCCAGCGGAGGAAAAGTATTTTCCTATATTCTCGTTATGTTTATATACTCTGCATGAAAGATTTCAAAAAAGCTTTTTCATTTCTCAAGACTTCTCAAATTGCTCAATGTAGCGATTATTCATTTTTTTTTGTGCCAAATCATTTTCCTCGCGAAAATCGCAGTTTCTAAAAAAAACGATCTTTCCAGACGTTTGCTGCAGATCCTCGTTACGGCAAGCAATTGCCGACAGTAGCGGAGAAGCTCAGGGGTTACCGCGGCGGGCCGTCACGGAAGGACAGCGAGCCGAGCGGAAGCGAGGAGACCTACGAGAGCGACTCGCGATGCGGCGCGCCGCCGGACGACGACTACGACTACGATGACGACGACGACGACGACGACGACGACGACGAGGATGATGACGAGGACGAGGACGAGCAGTCGAGCGCGAGTTCGGACTCCTCCGAGTCGAGCGTCGACGAGCACGAGGTCGCCAAGGCCCTCGCGGCCTTCCGGAAGTGCGACGAGTTCCTGCAGAAGCACAGGATCAGGCCCGAGTTCTTCTGCAGGTACAAGGAGAGGCTGGCGCTGCAGGCTTGGCTCCTGCAGAGAGTCACCGCCAAGGCCTCCCGATTGTCCGGTGAGTGAAGCTCCTTTTTTAAGTCTTTGGCGAATAAGCGTTAATGATTTAAAGGTCCACTTTTTAAGAGCGTCGGAAAAATTTCAAGCTTTGTTTACGCAAAGCCGAGAGCTCTTAAAACGCGAGCCTCGTTAGTCAATTCAATTATACTTGCACTTGCCGTCCGAAAGAAGGCAAAGCACACACGTACACCTCTTGTGTTCCCTGCAGTTCAAATACATCTTCTCGTATACCCCCAGCGTAATAAGCAGCATTAAACCAATCTCTCATTCCGGGCTGCACTCGTGATTTACGCTCGGCATCGCGAGCGCATATATACATATACACGCGGAACTGGCCTCTCCCCATCGCGAAACATCCTTACGTTTTTATCGTAATAACACTTCGCCCCAGTCAAAAAATATTCGATTCCCCCCCCCCCCCCCTCTCTCTCCCGCGCTAATACACCCGTGAAACTCGCGCGTTTATGCATCTACGGGCTCATAAATATCGGCCGGTAATAATGCGCTGCCAGTCGCAATATCCTTAGGAAAGCGGATGCCTCGATATCGGGGCGCAGCATCAGATCGGCCCGAGATTCTCTCGCGCGAGGAGAGAGAGGGAGAGCTTCCTCCTTTTTTAGAGCTCCGGCTTCTATTACGCTTTTAGCGTTGGCGCGAGCGACAATTTCTCATCTCTGCGAGGGATATATATCCCCCCCCCCCTCCGATCCCCGGGACATTTTTTTTCCCCTCTGTCTCGCGCGAGTGAGAGCTGTTTTATTTTTTGCTCTTGTTTCGCGCGGCGTTGCTTGTCTGGGTGTGTACCTTTTTGGGGTGGAATGCCGGGAGTTCCGGGAAATTTTTATCATCGGAATTTGAGTGACTTATTGGCAGCTTCGCATCGTTTCGATTCCTTTCTCGTTGCCGCCTCCCTTGTTGCTGTTCGATTGAAAATAATTATTTTTCGATTCGATAGGTAGACATTGTGTAATCTTATGCTTTTCAGTTTGTAAATAACTTCATAGTAGAAGACGTGGCATTGAACACAATTTATGGATACAGTTGAATAACCATCGTCCACTTTTATTTTTTAGTATTTTTTTGATTTTTGCTCACAATGCATTTGGAACGACTGTATTTCGTTAAAAACAATTATTAATTCTTGTTGAATAAATTGATATAACGCAGATAAATATCTTAAAGCGCTATTAATTACTTCAACATTGTATCGCGCCATATCTATTCAGGATAATCTTGCCGCAAATTAATCTTTATTCTCTTAGTTCCCAAAAAAGAGTTTCCGAGATTTTTGTTCCTTCAAAGGTTTAAGCGCCGTTTCTCATAAATAGCATAATGACCAGCTAGTTAATGAAGCCTTCATTGTAACGACCGGGAACGATTAATTAGATTCCAGCCCTGATTTATGACGATCCGCGATGCATTTGCGGCTCGAGCAGGCTTGCCCGTTTCGGCTTTATCTCGATCCTGGCACGGTTCATTCATTTTGATACCGCGGCCTTATCAAAAACATCGAGCTTTTTTTTAAAGATCTAACAAATTTTTGTCCGAGCGACGGGCAGCGATTCAGGACCCCCGCTTCGTTTTTAAGGCAGCGAGCGCGAAGATAAGTAATTCTTATGTTTGTGATATATTATCTGAAACATGTTTGCGAGATGCATTGTAACGTTTGGCTTAAAAAATGATGGGCACCTGATTCGCGCGAGGAGAGATTGAATTTCTGTTAAGGGGCGAAATTTATATTAACCATACGTTTCTCCATTCCGGATATCTTCAAATATTATAGTACAGGTAAGTATACAATCATTCACGAGCTATGGAATTTAACATTCCAAATGAAGCTCAATCCTTTAAGTAATCTGCTTCCCCTAATAAAAAAAGATAAGCGAAACAATCTGTAAAAACGAGCTCGAGCCTCCTTTACTCACCATCCGACTTCACCAATCGCAAAAGATCTCGCCGGTAATTTTTCAACTCGCGAACAGTCCACAATCGCGTTTATAGCGTCCGGCCTCGTTATCATATCGTCGCGCGGCGTGGTGTCTTCATCATCGGTAATCGGGCGGACGCCGGCGCGCCTGTCTGCTTGCCCTTTATGATGTCTTTATGCTGATTGTGGACGGCAGACGGACCGACGCTCCCTTGAGGCCTCGCGCGATATTACCGCTCATTACTTATGCAATTACGACAGCGCTCCCCGCACTGTTCCGCATTGTCTCGGGCCACTCTTTTGGATTCGCGTTGTGTTGCTGAATGGCATTATATGAACGTTGTACGAATCGTTGTTTGTGAATGAGAATACGTGGAATTATTGGGTGAAAAAATAAGTAATAATGTTAATGTTATCTTTTAATGATATCCATAATCTATATCTTTTATCAATCTATATCACGTTTTTCCATCGTTGAAGAGTTTATTATCATATATGATGAATTGTTTTAGGAAGTACTTTCTAAGTTTTTGTTTTCTTTAATTTGGAAAAATAAAAGTGTAGCTTTTCAGTTTTCAATCAGTTGAAAACGTTATCGCTACATTTTTATTCAAATTTTACTATTTTTATACAAGATATATGAGAAACAGAGTGTACACTGAGAAAAAAATTTCATTGAATCAATGAAACCAGTAATCATATAGTGATAGTTACATATTTAATTCTTTTAACACATTTGTCATTTGATCAATTCTTTGATTCTTTAATTCAATAACATCATCTTTGACCTAATAAGATCATATTTGATTCAACTAAAAATGTATTTTAAATGATTAAATATGTAAGTGTCAATATATGATTACCGATTTCATTGATTCAATGAAATTTTTTTCTCAGTGTAGGAGTATCAATATGTAAATTTATATAACCACATACTTAATATTTCATCAAAAGATTCTAATCGTCTCTGTAAACTAAATAATTTTTTTGTTTTTTATCTCAAAAAAAGTCTTGCTTTTCCCTCGCGTTCAAAGAGCAAAGGGAGCAAGAGAGAGAGAGAGAGAGAGAGAGGAGAAGAAGCTCCACGCGGTTGTGCACTCTAATTGTCGGATCGACGTGTGCACTTGGCCTCCCGCACACACGTTGTACCTCCTCTTATACGACTTTCAAACGGTCAAGCAAGACGCCCGGCGTACAAAGAATTTTCCGCTTCCGGCATCGAGTTTACGGCCTCGTCGTCCTCTTTTTCGCGCGTAAGCAAAGTCGTAAAAAAAGCCGCAGAGCCTCCCGTACGTATGTGTGTGCGTGCGCGCGCGCGTTAACACACGTCGAGTCCCGGGGCCGCTCCGATAATGACACTTTGATGCACGTTTATGCGTTTACGAACTTTATGCGTTTGCCCGGCGCCGCTCTGTGTGTTTGTTTTTATCGTGCTTATATACGCGCCCCGTTTTAGTTTCAGCCGCCGCGGCTTTTGCCTTCACCCGCTTTTTGATTATACAGGCCGGCTCTGCTGCTAGATTTCTGATAGCGAAAGCGGACGTGTTGTGCCGTTGTCTCTTGGGTGGTGCACTATTTTTTTTTTGTTTTTTTCTTGTTTTTAATCTTTTCATGCGTTTTCGATAAAACTTTGAATAATTTATATATATACAATTTAGCGATTTTTTTAGTAATTAAAGAAAAAGCAAGTGAAAACACTTGTATAAAATATAAATTTATATAAATACATGAATTACAGCTCTTTATGCGAATTCGTGTAATTTATTAACTTTTTAATTTAAAATTAAAATTAAATGTAACGAAACTGCAGCTAAAAGCTTAAAACGCATTACATTACTCAACGCGCAAAGATAAAGCTGCTATAAAAATAAAAATAAAATTTTGTTTGTGCGCTTAATTAACGAGAAAATGTTAAATATTAATTTAATATTCTTAATAATTTAATATTTTATTATAGGCCGAATTCTAAAATCATCATTTATTAAAGAATGTAGTAAATGAAGTTTTATGGTAAATTCATATTAATAGCCTTAAATAACGTATAAATTATTTAATGTACTAAATAAATTAATGCCCGCATTAATTTTTAAGAAATTTTGCGCGTTTAATAACTTCATTTTCAAAATTATTAAATGATAATTAATTAATAATTGAACGTATTGAATGCATGTCTTTTAAAAATTATTTTTTTATTAATATGAACCATTCCAACAAATAATAAAATTTAGTAAATGCAGTAAATTTAGTACATATATAATAAATTTTCTTTAGTCTATATGATGCGCATTTATCTCTAAGATTCTAAATGACAATATGTTGTTCAGAAGATTTAAAAATAGAAACCCGAGTATTTCTTTAAAAGCTCACTGCAACTTTTTCAAAATTCCATTTAACTACCCGCTATCTCGCTCGTCGAGAAACAAGCGTCGTGCATTCAACGCAGTGCAATTGCCGTTGCAGGCTGACTCGGTGTTCGGCCAGGCTGCACATATGCAAGAGGCACGTTTTCGGCGAACAGTGCGTCGGCGCGGACTGGCTTTTCCCCGGCGGCGGGAGATATGCGCGCGCATTCGAACTTTCCCGCCGCCAGGAGTAGTGTGCGCGCAATCGATTTTAGCAGTGCTCTACATTTGTACCGTCCAAGTGGCGGATAATACGAGGAAGCACCGCTGGTGTAGTGGTATCATGCAAGATTCCCATTCTTGCGACCCGGGTTCGATTCCCGGGCGGTGCAAGTTTTTTGCACTGTCCTTGTCGGATTCTTTTTTTCTGGTGTTTTCACCGCTTGGGGGAGGTTTCGACGAGCGAACGGGGCGACTTCGGGCCCTGGTTTCACTGGCTGCCGCGGTGAAAGTCACGCTGATCGCGATAGATTTGGTTGATTGAGAAAAGAAAAATAGATTTCATCGTGGTGGATTTTTGCTAAAAGAATTGAAATTTTTTGGCGTAGGAAATAAATTTCTGAGAACTTTTTTTCTTTCAATATTCGAATTTCAGTTTCAAAATATGATTTTTTATTTGAGAGAACGCAGAATATGCTTTGTAAAAATTACTTTTTTTTAGATATAAGAGTTAGACTTTTTATCATACGATGCAATTTTAAATAAAAAATTTAGGCAGATTTTTATTCAGTATAATCCTATTTAAAAATGAACTGTGATTTTTCAAAGGAATCGTATCGTGTCAAAGGATTCGTAATAAAATTAACTTATTAAAGTTATCTCGAATTTCCACTTCTCTGAAATAAATTTGATCACTTTTAATTCCCCTTTTATATTTATATTTTATATTTGACTAGTAATTTCAAAGGCAAAGTATCCCTTTAGAAATGAAAAAGTAATTTTTATTTCGCTGGTCATTTCAAAGGAAACTATCCCTTTAGAAATGAAAAAGTAATTTTTAATTAAATTTTAAAAATAGCTTTGTGTAATAAGATAATAAGATTTTCGAAACCTTTTTTAGATCGTTTTAAAAATTACAATTAAAAATATGATGTAATGTTAGCCTCCATAATAATATTTATTGCTGATGACTGGTCTACTTTTAATTGTTAATAATATTAATCATTCCGATTACAAACACATTAAATAGTCAATAAGAATTTGAAATAACAAAATCCCTTCAAGCAAATAATTAATAATTGCAAAGTAACAAAATATTTTAAATCTAATTAAAAATTGAGCGAATAATAAGCCAATTACCTCCTTCCCAGAAATGCACTCTTCATTCATTATGCTTCTGGTCCCCGTCACTCGATCTGCTACCCGGTTTCTCGAATCTCTTTAAAAAGTAATCCTCGATCGCTTGCGAAATCGAACAGTGACAACGAATTCCTCTCGAAAACTGCCCTTCCGCGCGAGTAATTGATCCAGCGATTGTGCGCGTATGCACAGGGCCAGAGAGAATTCCACTCTCTCTCTGTATTCGGCAGTGCATTAATTACTCAGCGGTGCCGGGCGGCGTGTTGCGCAACAATGGCGCAATAATTAACAATTACGCAGCTTGATAATTATATAGGCAGACACCGCGAGCTGAGTTATCGCGGCGCCGACTGCGCGCGCGAGGATGCGATATATACGCGCGCGCCGAGCGCGCCGTTGCCCGATTAACGAGCTTCATTGATGGACAATCGCTCCCGAATTTTTCGCCCGCAATCGTTTGATTAGCGGAGCCGGATCGTTTGCGGAAGAGTCGATTCGGTTGAGTCGCGCGAATGTTTTTTTTAGCTGGAGACGTATTAGCAAAGCGAGGTCTATTAGAGGTGGATGTATGGAAAAGTTGGTAATGTCTTCTCTACGATGATTTTTTGTATTCTAATCTGTGCTTGATCCATAAAATTTAATTACAATTTCCGTCATTTTCAAACTTAAATGTTTTAAAATAATTTACGTTTTTTTGATTGTGGAAAATTTTCGGAATACGAAATATTGGACGAACCGAAAATTCATCGATGCGTCGTTATATTAATTATTTTAATTGACATATATTCGAATTTGTTGAACGAAATGACTGAGCTTTGAACAGTTGAATTACTTTTTAAGTTTTGATTGGAAATGTAATAAGCGAGAAATTAAAAATTTACTGAATAAGGGTCATATACTAAAAAATGCGGCTTAAGTAATTGAACGAAGTGTTTATAATTTTCAACTAGATTAGATAGTGCTTCAAAATTTTGTAAAACATTTAAAAGTTCCAAACCTTATCAGCGTATGTGCCAAAGTCATCAGATAACAGTCCTCGCGAAACACGACGTCGATATATCCTTTTTTGATCAATTTCCAATCCAAAATTGAAATCCGTAAAAAATAGACGCGAAATTAAGAAGCACCTGGAAACAAAATAAATGACCCAAATCATGCGCGATGCACAGCAAACGTAGACGCGGGGAAAATAGAGCAACTGTGACTCGTTTACATAAATTTGCATGGCAGCTACACAGTACGCCTCGATATTTTATGCGTCAATGCGTCGCGAAAAAAGGGCTTAGATTGCGCGTCGTGGATTTTTCGGCGCGCGGTCCGATTGGGTTTCGGCTTGAGTTAGATGAAGTGACCCAAATTTTTGCGAGATTGAGAATCGAAGATTGCTATCGCCTCCTGGCTGAAGTAATAAGTTTGAATAAAAATTCATTTTTTTAAAGAAGATTTTGTATAAAACTATAAGATTCAACGGTATTAATAGAAATATGATAAGTAAATTAACGAGTGTATTTAGAAAAATATTTATTATAAATTATAGTTTGAAAGACATAAATTTGTTATTAAATGTATCTTTATGTGGAAAATTAAGCACAGGTAAATATAGTGTAATAATAATAATTATGCCACTTCGTAATTCAGAAACAGTTAAATTTTCTGTATTTTTGAACTTTCAATATTTTGAAAAATGGTTAAGTTATTCAAATGAAAAATTTCATTGAAAAATCAATATCTGGTAAGTTTATAATAGTTTCTTCTTAAATTCGAAAAGTAAAATTATTTAATAAAAAAAACTTAATTAATAATTTGTTCGCGTATTCAACGTCTAAACTCCCTGATTGAAATTCTAACAAAACGTCCTTCTGCAAAATGAAGCTATAAAATTTATAGAAATCGAAGCCGCAACCTTTCGCAAATTGACCCCGAGGCTAAAATTCCCAGGAAACTAATTTGAACCGCGCGTGAACCGACGAAAATTTCTATACACGGTACGTCCGTCGACCGCAGAAATATACTGGCCTTCTCTCTCTCTCTCTCTCTCTCTCTTTCTCTCTCCGCGCGGTTTGAAAATCGGCGTGAAACTGTGTGAGTGTTTCCGAACAAGGCGGAATTACAGTTTTGTTTGTTGTCGTATCGCCGATTTCAATATGAAGCTGCGGCTTGTCGGTGACGATGCTTTTATCGAATATTATGTGGCCAAGTGCCAGTTCGTAACGGTGAATTTCACGGAAACAGCCGCGGGTATGAAAAGTCTCGTGTGCTACTTTCTGTGCGTTGCTGATGCGTTTTCGAGGTAGTGTCGAACGTTAATTTAGGTGATATACGCCGCTGAGTCGACGATGAATTACAATAGACCCAGTAATAGAAGACCGTATTACAATTTGCGATGGGAGGATTTTTTAGGAAACGATGGTATGATCATTGCGTATATTTCAATATTATCGTGTCTAATATTATTAGTATCAATATTATCGTGTTCATAATTTATAGATTGGAGGAAATAAATAAGGTTATTGAATAACGTGCTTCTACTGTAGTTTGTCTGACTTTTATTCAGTGTTTTAAAAAATACGCAAGAAATTCTAAAAAATGTTCTCTGTTTAAGAAGGCAGGTTAGAACTCCAAATCTAAATTTCAAAAAGCCCCTCGAATTATATATTAGCTGTATTAATTTAACAAAAAATACAGCCCTACCCGCGTACACCCTCTAGTTCCCCCACTCGAAGCTTCCAGCAACAATGCTCCAAGACAGGTGTACCCGGCACAAACTCGGCGCCTCGCGTCGTTCCTCCTCAGAAAAGGAACGACCTCCGCGATCGATCACCGCGCTCCATTTGAATAATCCGTCAATTAACGCGAGCGAGCGCGTGCGTATAAAAAGAGGTGTCGCGAGAGGAACTTCGGAATTTAATTAAACGTGTACACGCCGCGCGCGCGAGAGAGCGAGGGGTAAGACGCGCGAGATCGCTAATGAGTTTCCGGCGGCGGCGCGTACGGGAAACGCAAGGCTAAGTGGCGGCGCCGGCTTCTTTTTGCGAGAGAGAGAGCTGGCACGCCGTTGAAACAGTTCTGGCGTTCCTTCTTTTTTTTCTCTCTTTTGCTCTCTCGCTTTCGGAGGGGGGAGACCCGATTAGCCGGGGTGATCTTGAGAGGCGGTTGACGATTATACGATACTGGAAATTGGCAGCGGCGAATGTCGGGCTGACTGCTTCGAGTGGAGAAGAGAGAGTCAGACGCGAGATATAAAAGTAGTGGCTGCGAATTGCGGGAGTAAAAGCGGGAACGCGACGGTTTTAGTGTATTTTCAACTTTTATATGCGTTTTAATTTAAAATTTTAGTTAATTAATATTCGCGAGCATCTTTTTCGCGGAAATTTATTGTGGACAATAATTGAAGCAGAGACGCAATTTTAATACGGAAAGTTGGTCGCTTGTTTACGAAAATTTAATTATTAATTAAAAATATAATTATAATCAATCCAGTAATGAAAACGCGCAAAAGACGATGAAGCTGAATTTCTCTCGCTGAAAATTATAAAAATTATTTTAATTCAAATTGAAGATCCTTATTCCTATATACTCTTATCAGAAATCAATTTTAATTATCGAGGTGTACTAAAAAAAAATCCACGATTTTAGTTCAAGAGGACTTCAAATTTTCCAAAATTGGTCAATTATCGTACAAGAAGCTCATTACCAAAGCCTATTGTACCCAAACAATACGAGCCCGCACGGCATTCAAATCGAAGCCCGTTTCTTCGCGGCCGCAAGAAAAGCCCCCCGCTCGCACATCACACATATACAAATAATAACGCTCTCGGCAAGGGGAAAAACGCGAAAATCCGAGTGAATTTAGGAGCTCGCGCGGCAAGTGACAACGCCGCTTAAGAAGAAGCAGGCGAAGAAGAAGATAGATGCGAAGTAAATGAGAGGCCGTCGGCTTCGGCTTTGTTTATACGTCTTTGGGGGGGGGGGGGGGGAGGGCTTTATGGAGCGGTGCGGCAATTAGGTCGACGCAAAAAGCCCTCGGTTTTCTGCGTTTGTTTGGACGACGCGACGAATTGGCTGTCGGCTGACAAATGTGCCCGGACTTCCCCCGGCAATCTGTTTACTCCGGCCGCTGCCGCTGATTTGTATACAAGTAGTCCGCCGTCCGCGGAAAAATTTTCGTTCAAATTCAGTTGCGACAATTTTAAATTTGGCAAACGAAGTTCGTTATTTTTTCGTTCAACGGACAAACCAAACTCCGTTACCAGCAGCGGCAAAAGGCAACGTACTTTACACGCCGCGAGAAATGAATATCTCCCAGTATCTCCGGTCACAATTTAAAACTCGAACTGCAGCATCAGCCACTAAAGTCGCTACAAATTCTCCCGATAAGACAGGGAATAAGGAAGCGCTCCGCGCATAACAATGGCGAAACGCGGGTCGAAGGCCCCGCGCGCGCAGGCAGACTGTGCAATTCCGCATACGCGAGGCAGAAGAGAGAGCGCGCGCGCGGCGATATTCTTCTAAATCTCCTTAGCATCGATCGCTACGTCGCGCGACATTAAAGCTTAAGGGCTGCCGCGCAGATATAAATCACGGGCGCGGGTATAACACGTTCTCCCCGGGTTCCGCGCGCGCGCGCGCGCACACCTCGTTTATGCGCGATGTTCCTTTTCCGAGCGCTTCCCTTTTTTTTTCTTTTCTTTTTCCTGTCTCTTATTTCCGTTTACTTTGCACCCGGGAGGAGTGCGTGCGAGCGCGCGCGCGGCTTCGCGGTACTCGTTATGCGCCTTTATAGATATGCCGTTTGTACAGCGAGTTGCAGGCGGGTATCGGCGATTTTACCGGGAGAAATTTATGGACTGCGACGCGGTGTTAGGGTGATTACGGAGTTTGTCTTTCGGGTGATTAGGAAGCTGAGTAATTTGTGTCCGAGAAGGGGGAGCGAGTTTACGCGGTATTAATTTTAGTTGGGTTTGATTTAGAGGCGATTGGCTAAATGAAACTTTAAAAGAAACTGGATCGAAGCATTGCGCGGTTGTTTTATTATTTAAATGGTATATTTGCATATACCGTGCAGAACTGTATTCTAATTAGAATGGTACATTTTTATTTTAGACATCCCTCCCTAGAAATCTCAATTCAATTTTTCGGTAGTTAATAAATATTTTGAATTGGAATCCATTAAAATTGCGAAGAGAAAGACAGAAAAATTCTGTTTCTTGTTCTATTTTTTGCCCATCAGTGAAACTCTTTTTCCGATCATTTTGAAACATTTAATGGGCTAAAAAATAGAATGAATTCTGAAATCTTCTATTTTTTCGGTATTTCCAAGCTTGTTCTACTCTGTAAAAATCAATAAGTGAAATTAACGTAGAATAAGTGAATCCATTCCATTCCACTTTGGAAGACTGTTGACGTAGAATAAGTGTATATACACTTATTCTACGTTAATTTCACTTATTGATTTTTAGAGAGTATTAGCCAGTTTAGATACCGTAAACAGATCTAAGAACTGGAGTGAGAAAATGATGACGAGTCGAAATTCACATTTTGCTTATTTTCTCACACTCACTAAAAGCTTTTTAAAACATTCACTAGATAAGTGAGAACAAAAACTGCAACTTAACAAAAATAATTGAGGTTGTGTTCTTTCTATTAAATGGTTCAAAATGATCGGAAAAAGCCTAAGATCGAGCAACTTTTCATAGCCATTTTATGGATTTGACATTCTACCAGGGTCGTATAACCATCATATAACTTGATTGCGAACATAACTCCAAAGAAGTCAAAAAATAGAACTGCATTTTTTCTCTTAGCAGTCTTTTCTTGCATTGGCAACGGCTTCCTGCAAACATTTTTGACGCAGAATTCCCAATGAACTTCGGGCGCCACGAACGGCAATCCTAAAACCCTCACTCCATCCTGATAACGCGACTAACCATTCAGCGGCTTGGCGTAAACCCATATAATAACGCAGAATCCGGGCGATTGGACGCAACAAGTGCGCCCCCAGGAACGACAGGCTTGCTCGGTGGCCGCTGCCGCGGCGTCTTCGAGCCGTTTAAAAGCCCTCTCTCCATATAAATGCGCGCGGTTCTGCTCTTCCCGGAATTCGGATGCGTTTGAATTCTTATACGCGCCTGGATCTTCCCGAGCGCCGTGAGCCGGAGATTTATATGAGCTCTGCTGTTTGCGTGCGTGGGGTGTCGGGGGTGAGTTGTTTGATTTCGCATGTGGACTTTGGTATTGGCGAAGATTTTCGTCGGGTGTTTGCTGGGGAAATGAGACGGGGAGCTGATAGTCGGTTAGTTTGTTCGTATTTCAGATCGATATATTAATTTTTTTTAACGTTTCTTTTAAACCCCCTGTAAATTTTGCAAAGTTGTAAATTCTTTCAAAGATTCTTGTATTTTTTTTCCCAAAAAGAAGAGCAAAGTCGCCATCTCCCTATTTAAGCGTGAGCGATGCATGTTGAACCTCGACTGCTTCAGCTCTTTAGCCTAAATTCTGCTCTCAATATTTTTATTGTTGTATTTTCTCCTTAAAATTAATCTATATTATTTTGATTTCTTAAAAGAATTGATATGCATACTTGATATCAATCCTTGCGCTACACATTTACTTTAAAAAAATCAGACGATCAATGAAATTTCTTCAGTGAACATTTTAAAGTTTTATGGATATCGTAAGAAAGAATATATATTCTTTTTTAAGACCAATAAATAGCTTTTATGAGTTCCTTAATTAAGTAGACACGAGTATCTGTTTTAAAAAAGTTTCATTTCGATGGTAAGAAATTAAAAATAATGACCAGTAATTTTTCATAAGGTTTAATATCGAAAAAAAAAATACATTTATTTGAATTTGCAATAATTTTAGTCAAATCAAACACATTTCTGAGAAGTATTTTAACAAATTCTATGTAAGCTAATTTGAATTTGAACTAACAGGTTATTACTTTTTCATTTAGTCCATTAGTTTACTCAATTAGTTCCATTTACGAAATCGCCTAACTTTCGTATAATATTTAAATACCTCCATCATACACAATGTACTTTTTCATTTAAAAAGAATTCCGAGCGGAAAAACGACAAAAACTTTTGCCGCTCGCAACAAAAAAAATTTTTTTAATAAAGTCCCAATTTCGCTCGACCGAAACTTCACATATTGCATTCTGCGAATTCCTTAGTCGAAAGTTCGCCGGCCGCGATTCTCAGGACAAACAAAAAGAGGGCCCGACACACGAGTCCCGCTGCATCTGTCACACGACTTTCGCGATGTCCTCGCGATTCGTCGTGCACTCGCGAAAGGACGGCGCTCTAATTTGCCGATCCGAGTCAAAGGCAGCAGTTGAATGCCCACCTGAAGGTATTTGGGCCAGCTGATTAACTTTTTGATGCCGCCTCCTTTGAGCTGCATTGAAATTTTGGACGAATAAAAAAATTGCTCGGTGGATTAAATTATATATCCTTTGAAAGTTTGATCCTTTGAGCGATGAACTTCAGATTCAAAATCAATTAAATTCACAGACTTTTATCGTTCCATCAGTTCTTAATCAATAATAAATGTAACACTTGAAGGGAAACGCTTAAAAATTATGTTAAGTCTTACATATTTTTTGCAACTTACTTTTTTCAATTAAATTACATATTATTTTTACAGTGTGGATTTTTTCAGATAATTTTTAATGTATGTAATGTGCACGCTCCCGTAAGGTTAATTTAAAATTGAGGCTTGGGAGTTACTTTTTGGCTTCCTATAAATCGTGACCGATGAAGTTCGAAAGATAAACAGGAATTTAAACGTCTGATCAGAATTTTTAATGTAGGTTTTTTTTAACCCGCAATTTAAGCGTAATTCATGAGATAAATATTTTTGAAGATAAAGTTCACAAAGCACTTCGTGAAGTCATTTATGCGATAAAACGAAGTCAAGGTCATAAGTGGATTTACCTCTTATAGTAGTATTTGATATCAATGTTGATCATCATTCAGAGATATTCTCTACTTGCGTCATTTGGTTTTTTCAGTGATGAATAATTTTAGCGCTAACTGTAAATGCGATATTACAAGATTATTAATTTATCCTTTTTGTTGTTGAAAAACATAATTTTTTAATTTACGCTAAAATCAATTTTCGTAATACCATGGAAACCAATTAAAACAATTTTTTATTCTAATTGAAAATTACGTTTTTACTGTTTACATTCTTACAATTTGGACAATGATAAATAGTTTTAAAAAATATACATGTTGTAAAAAGGTATAAAGTTTTATTCTTAATAATTCACTTTTATCTGTAGCGAATAATCATCTACTGCGTTTCCGATGGTCGATAAGATAGTTCTACGCCAGAGGATTCTGGGCCTTATGCGCGCCGGGCCCAGAATCCCACCAAGATACATTCGAGAAGTTTCTTGAACTGGCCTACAGATCGAGCTACGAATGCTTTGACGAGTCCCCGTTCGCTTCCTTACCGGCACCAGATTCTGCGCAGCAAATGCAAAATTCTTCAGGATCTCTGAAAAATTCTAATTACTGTTACCCAGAGGATATAGTTTTAGTATAATAATTGCACAATTTTCACTTACGCGGACTGGGTATTTTTTCTTGAAGATTGATTTTCCATAACAGTTTAAAGATTCGGATGTTTCAGCCGAACTAAAAAACAATAAAGGAAAAAAGCTTACAGCAAAAGCTCGATGACTGCAGGCCTATATTAAAAAATCCAGGTCTCTAATGTACCAAAGTAACCTGCCGCAAAAGGAGTTTCTCAAAAAAACGAAACACCCACATAACACAGGTGACCACAGCTCGGTACAAACTTAAGCCCCTCTCGGCACGTTATATCATTAAAAATAAACCACCAACGTCGCGCCAGCATAAAGGCTTACATTTAAAGTCTCGAATTACCAGCTCGCTCCTCCTTGGCAGCAGGTATACATGCATAAATATACTTGCACATGTAGGTGCAGCTTCGCAGGAGAGAAGGAGAGAGAGAGAGAGAGAGAGAGAGAGAGAGAGAGAGAGAGAGAGACGCTGTCCCTTACGTGCCTCCAGGGCCTTTCCGCACTTAAAACCGGTTCTGCGTTCCCGCGCTGTTGTGCTCCTCTCGCTCGCATCCTTCTTCTTCTTCTTCTTCTTCTTCTGCTTTTCTTTTTTTTTTAGCCAGGCTTCTTCGCTTATTCACTATTCCAGCGAGCGAACGAGTGGATAAAGAGGAGCGAGGCTGAGAAAGGGTCTTATATAGTCGGTAGTCGCCTGCTTTGGTTGAAGTTGAAGTTAAGGTGCCGGTGGCGGTGGTAGCGGTTTTTGGATGCCGAATGTTGATGAAAGTGAGTAATTGGAGCTGCTGATTGTTAATCGCGGGCTTTGCAATGTTGCCGAGATCATTTATGTGTCGCTGCTGGACCGAGAGGAGTAGTAAAAATTTTAAGAGCTTGTTAAATCGTATGCAATTTGCGCGGAATAAAAAGTGATTAAGATGCGCGTAGTTAAATTAACAACTGAACTGATCTTAACTGTCTGTTAAAATCTGAACTTCGTTTATTGATTTTTAGAGCCTTTGGTTACCGGGACTTCATTAGAGTTGGGTTTTGAGCTGATCTTAAAAAGTGCTTTTAATCATCTTTTGAAAAAAAAACTAATGTTGTAGAATACCTTACGAAGCAAACTGCCAGAAAAGCGAGAAATTGAAGTACATTTCAGGCTTCCTCGTTGCATAATCAGTTGTTACCCAAGCCAGCGATAAAATATTCTATAATAACACCACCAGCTTCTGAATCTTAACGCGCATCAATCCTACCATGACAAACCTGTCAATACAGTCATCAGCAGCCCTTTCTAAAGTCCACTCTTCCCAAGATTCCATAAATCACAATTCACGCATAGAAATCCTAGAAACGTAAATCCTATAGACACTTTTCAAGTTGCCCTTTCAGCCTGCTTACTTTTCTCGCATAACGGATTGGAATTTATAATACCCTCGAATGAGCGCCGCTAAAGATATCCGCTTTCCGCCGAGAGTTGCCGTTTGCGGTTTCGCCGATAGTTCCTGCTGTGCGGGATTGACTGGGCATAAGCGGTATTACGCAAACGATCCTCATGCGCAGGTTCGCGAAGTCTTTGTGCCTTACTCGCGCTGTCACTTTAACGACTGATCGATACTACCTGAGCCGGAGAAAGTGCGCCTTTATTCATTTATATATATATTTGGTGGTAATCGTGAATTTCTATATTGGTAGGGGTCTGTAAATAGTCATCTTTTTGTACAGGACTATTATTATAATGCCAATTCAAATCTAACGTACAAATCGATACCGTTATTTTAAACTTAAGAAAAACGATAATTCAATTTAATTTTCGTTTGAAGTACCTCAATCAATATCTCAGACGTAAATCAAAACTGAAAGATTGTTGAAATATAAATTAATCTACCGTAGCAGTATGAAAACATTTTTCAAGAAAATAATGGGTACTACTTTGGTTTCCCACATTCAAAGCTGATGAGAGAGAAATGATCAATATAACGATAGAAAAGAAGTAAGTATCGCGAAATAGAAAATAAATGAGACTTATTATAGGCTTGAAATAAACCGCTTAACCTGTAAAAGCAATATCGTTTTTTTCTATATAAGAGGGCTGAAATTTGCTTGCTGCTTTCAACGATTCGTTACCAAGAATTACGATGAGAAATATAATCAAAAATATCGTTATCTTCTTCAATTGTTTCTGACGCCGAAAGAAGCAATGAATAATTAATTTATTCATAAAACTTCGGTTAACTCGTAACCAATTCCCGAACAGAAACGACAAAACGCGCTGCTGCTCCGCGGTATTATTTACGCGCAGTTATTTAATAGAGAGACAGAAGGAGGAGAGAGGGAGAAAGAAATCCAGCAAAGGATAATGGAAAAAATAAAGAGATAGGGAGAAGGGTAGCTCAAAGGGCCGCTAATGGAAAAGAGAAGAAGAGACATAGGTATAACGTGCCTGCACTTCGCGTATTAACCTGCCGAGAGAGAAAAGGAGCCACGAGGAGAGAAAGAGAGAGAGAGAGAGAGAGTCCGCATTGTTTACGACGGGCTCAGAACGGCCATCTTGGATTCCTCTCCTTGCTCGCGGCTATAAATCAAAATTATAAGGTAGAGCGCCCTTCGGCTGCGCGGGAGGGGTTTTTAAACATGGCGCCTCGCGCTCCGAGATCGACGCGCGAGATCCGCCGGGCCGCCGCGGTTCTTTAAACTTTGCCCAGATATTGTTTACCCGAGGGGGGGATCTCTTGGTGTTTTTTCTCTCTTTTCCGCTCGATGCGATCCGTCTTGAATCGATATCTTTTTACGTGGGTATTGAGCGAGATCTTTTTTGGGAATTCAATTTTTGTTACCTTTTGCAGGATATTGTTGGTGTAATTATAGGGTTTTGAAAAGAAAAGAGAATTTTTCGCTATACACATTATTTTTATTAATTTTAGTTTGAAATTGACCTTTACGTTTAGATAAAGTAAACCTCGACAGCGATAACTTTGACCTTAAGTTTAGTGACTTTGACATTTTTTTCAAACCCAAATTAAATTACTTAAATTAACCGAACATAATTAAATTGCTACAACTGTCAATTAAATGAATCCTAAACAAATGTAATTACATCTAATTAACGAAGCCCGACGAACGATGAATTCCGCGGCCTTTCTTACGACGTTAAAACCCATCGAAGTCAAGCGTCAAATTCGCGTTTACAATTACACCTCATTATTCCGGTCTATTCGAATTTCACGAAACGGAAAATTTAATCAGCGGCGCCACGCCGCGCACCGCCGAGGCGAGAGCGTGGCTTCAATTTCGTTGAGTAATGACGCCTACTTTTGCCCCCGCATGAAATCCGATTCCATTCGGCGGGGGTCGCAAGAACAAACTAAAATCATTATTCGCGTCTTCCTCCGCGAATGTAATTTAGCTTAGAGCGGATTGTAGCGGAGGGAAGCGCCCGAGCGCTGATGCAAAAATGAGGCAGAAGGAACGGAAAAAAGAGACGCGCGCGCCGAGTTCGACGCGCGCGCGCGCGAGCGAACTCCGGGGGCGGGCTTTAATGAGGGAAAGAAAGCTCGCCGCGACGCCGAGATAAATATATTTCGTGACAAAAAGCGAAGCTTTTCAGAGGGATAAACAAAGGAGAGCCGTGTATTTTTTTCTGCCGACTTTCTCGTTGCGTTTTCGACTCGTATTTTTCCTTTTTCAGTTTCTTATTCAATTGAAAATGTATCATGTTTCTTTTTTCTTGCGTTTTATTAGGTTAAAAAAATATTTTTAGACGTAAATAAGCAATTTTTTTTTATACAAATTAAAGATATAATATTTTTATTAGAATAACGTTACGTGTATAGTTATCTGCACATTTAGCCAAACTGTACTATCGCATTAATATTGTTCCGCGAGCAGATTTATTTGCTTTTCACGCTTAATCCTGTTAATGCTTTACAAAATGGAATCAATCAAGATTGCAAACAGCGATAATGATATCCATCATCTTCCTCGTACAAACCGCGCTTCAATCTCGATCCCGATCGCATCTCCTCTCTCGGCAATCAGTGCACAAAAGTGCGTTTAATCACCCGCAAAAAATCCACCGTTTCGTATAGTTTCATTAATGGATTCGGCCATAAAGATAAATCCAAAACGAGTTAAAAGCCAAAAGCGACGACGCGAACCCGCTTATTGTAGACGTTCAGCCAGCCGTTCCGATCGGAATAACGGGGCCGTTATTGTCCATTACGAAAAAGGACGAAGTCGCAGGTCTTATTAGACATATCCACGAGGACGCGTTCAATTGAAAATTATCGGGGAGAGTCGATCGACGCGATCTCGAAGCATTCGAGGCATCAGGCCGCCTGCGGCTGCCTTTTCTTTTTTCGTCCCGGCCGTTTTCAGCGAATCGGGAGAGCGTTTTTGCGCGCGCGCACGCGACGTTTTACCCTTAATTAGACGCGCGTCGGGCTTCCCTTCTCGCGCGATTGATCGCGTGAGCCGATGCCGAAGAACTGCTTGAGGACTTGTTTCTCATAATTTGGCTTTGTTTATTCGTCGCAATGCGCGAGTTTTAATTCGATTGAGCAATTTGCCGTATTTTGCGATTAGTTGCGCAAATTAGAGCGACGGTGTTGAAATTTGAAATTGCAATGTTTTTTCAATTATCGATTAATTATTTGCTGACCGAAACCAGAATAACTACCCAAACGGATTCCTTACCACATACACTTTATCTAAATAACAAACCTGTAAATTCAAGATACGTAAGAAGCCAGAAAAATAAACAATGATGCAATACCAAACCAAACGTTTTGCAAAACAAAACGTAGTTGAGACATTATCCGAACTAGAATATCGTTAGATCGGTGCAGTCGACAATATTCATATTTTACGATATAGAATACTACATTGTCGAAAGCACTTAAGAGAAAGTTTCTAATATTACCGCTCATTAAAATCTAATTTTAACGCTTATTTCGTAAGCACGAAAATAATAATCTCGTAAAAGAAAACTAGGCCGACTATAAATAGGTACTACTTGACTTTTGTACAGTTATTAGAGCGCCGTCGCGGCCCGGTATGTTTTATTGACGGGGGCCTCAAAAACCGGCGCGCATACAAGGTTTTTCTCGACCGAGTCGTTATGCGATACACAAAAACATAAGGAGAGAGATAAGTATACACGTGAATCGGCAGCTTGCCTTTTTGAAACCTAGAATGCGACGCGGCGCGCGGGCATAAATTTCCGGAGAATAATGAATCATGAACGTAAGGCATCCTCTGAAAGAAGGTAATGACTTTAGCCTTTAAATCTTCCGTTTTTCCTTCGGTGCTTAAAAAAATAGCAACATCGGAGATTGGACGCTCGGTCGAAATAAAAAAAAAAGATGGCCTTTCACGTCCCCGCGAAAGTCATCGCCATCCTATACACTTATCCTCTGCCTCCGAGTTAATCAACCGAATCCGTGACAATAAAATTAAAAGAATATCCCGCCCCAGAGACGGAGACCGCAATTAATTAGAAACTCTACAACTAAGAAACTGCATCGGGATTCCTTCTGGCTTAGTCAAAACCGCGGTAAATTCAAAAATTACAGCCACAAGCATAGAAGACCACACCGTATCCTGATCCTCATATATACCTGCGCGGCCAACTCCGGCCGGAGAAAGAGAGAGAGAGAGAGCGAGAGATTTTAAAGCCAGAATTTTTCTGCAGCATCCGCTCACCAGCCCCGATCTCTCTCTTTCTCTCTCTCTCTCTTCTTTGCTCGGTAACTGGAAGGAGGAGGAGGAGGCCCCGAGACAGGCTCTGCTAACTCCCGACTCGATCTCGCCTGGCGGTCCTCTCGCTCTCCCCCCCCACTCTCCCGAGCGAGAACGAGACAAGGCCCCGAGCGCGCGCGAGAGAGAGGGCGATAGGGCCCCGAGTGTGTGTCCGACCGACAATGACGCCCAGTTCAGCGCGGCTAGTCGTGCCATTCGCGCGTTGCTCCGGGGGAAAAAAAGAAAGAAAAAAAGAAGGAAAAACTCACCGGTTCCCCGTGTGATTGTGGCCCCGTGTTATCGGGGGATATATTCTCTCTGGCCCGGTGCGAAATGGATGCCGATCCTCTGGATTCGGAGGAGCGCTGATATTTCGGTTTCGGGTGAAATTCCGACGGACTCGAGACGGGGCCCCGAGCAAAGATGTGCGAGTGCAGCGACGAGTGCGCCGAGGCCAGTGCATCTAGAAACTCCTCCGGGGATCTGCGCCAGTGACGTTCCGTTTTCCGATCTCTCTCTCTTTCTCTCTCTCTCTCTCTCTGTCTCTCGTTTCGTGACGATTCGAGGCTTAAGGATTACAAGGGGAGAGGGGAACTGAGCGCCTCGACCGGGGTTAGGTGCTGAGAGTATTATGGCCACCTTGGGTCTCTCGAAGGTCTTCATCTTGGACAAGTACTTCACCGAGCTGCAAAAATTCTGGGAGACCGAGAAGAAGCTCCAAGGTACGTTTATTTTTTTTTTTGCTTTTTTTTTATTACACATTGGAGCACGCAGCGGGCACAGGTGGAGCACACACGCTGTGCGCCTTTTGAACAGATGGAGGCTGCCGAAGTGCGACACAGTGTATTATGAAGTGAAAACGAGCTGCGTCTCTTTGAGGTTCCGAGGGCTTTGTCATTGATATCTTTAATGCGTTACCTCTGGTCGGTGACAGGTTGACTTGCCATTGGAATTTCAGTCTTGATAAATTGAGCTTTTTCCACGAGCACTGCTGCTGCGTGGTCGAACGAGAATAGAAAATGAAATTTCTGACAGTAGAATGCAGACGTAGGTGTGAGTGAATAGATCCAGTTTCGATAAAGACTAATAGTTCTTTTTTTTTTTAAATCGTATATTGTTTGCGATCTGATAATGTCGTTTTTAAATGTACTAATTACAAAGTTTTTATTGCCCGCGTTGTAAAGGTAATCACTATGAATTACGGAGATTTTGCATCGCGAAGAATTTTATTGTATCGCACTTTCTTAAGTTATGTAAGAAGTCAATAGTCTATATACAGCGAATATTGTAAATACACGTATCTGCCGCAAATCAAAGTGAAATTTTCTGCGAGTAAAGGAATATACAACGTATAGTATCAATAAAGTTATTAACTGCACACTTCTGACTAAGTGTATAATGCTTTACATCGTAAGTAAAAATAATAAGCAATATAAAGTCAGTAATCTAGATGGTAAACGTAATTGCTTGTTACACTACGTATATTTCACGCAGTCAGTCTATGCAAAATAATTCTCTAAATTGAATCGTGAGAATAGTTTTGGCTTAATGAAATGCGATAATGGTATATTTAACTCTTTTTTCCAATCTTAAAGACGCGTATATATATATATTTTGCTGATCCCTTGGCGTGATAAAAGAAAGTAACCTGATAACTTCTTAATCTTTTGCCGATCTTAAAGCAATATTTGACTTCGCTTACGACGCACGCTTAACAAAAATTATTGAATTTCTTTTATCTCAAAATCAAAAGTTGGTTTTGTACACGATGCTACGCATGAACGACACAGGTACATAAGTGCAATTACTATGAGATCCAAGATACCGTGAATCAACAATGTTGAATCAAGTAAGATCGTCAACGTTTCTATAAGATTGTCTAAACTGAGCCGACTTCTACACGAATAGTAATAAATTTTATAGAAAAATATACCTCGATGATGCTCAAAAGTTTATTTGCGCTCGCAAAAACCGAAGGATAAAGAGGAGTACGGCGGCCGGTGTGCTCGCCACGTCATCCGCGAAAATGCACGGCTGAAAGAGAGGGAAGAGCCGAGGGATGTTATGAAAGTTTGCTTCTCTTCGAGTTGAAGTCTGGTGTTTACGTATATCCGTGAGGTATTCAAGCGTGGAAGATTTTCTTAACGAATCTTTGATTTTTCTTAATGGGCGTTGTTAACGAGAGTTATGGTTATGGAAGCTTTAATTGATGACGGATTATTAGCCGAGATGATATACTATTGAGAACTGCGTGTACGACTTTGTACGGTTGTGAAAACAGAGTTTTAAACGGAAATAGTCGTTAATTAAAACTTTGATTTTAGAGAGCAAAGGCATTCGTATTATGTTGTTCAAAACTTTCTTGAAAATTTTATTTCGAGAAATAATAAGCTACAATAAAATTTTGAAAACTCGATTTATATGGTTCTGCACTGAAAGTTTTACAGGTATAAGATCCTTATTTCAAAATTTTAAAGGCAACAAATTTTCTAAAAAATCATCTGTATTTATTCAGCCTACCTCGGCGAAAAGCCAAAATACGCCGGTGTGTCCCAGCAGTGTGATACCTCCTTAATTTCGTCTCTCCCGGGATGCATAACCAGCTCCGTTTTTTTTCTCCCCATTTCTTCGAGCCCGGCTCGCATTCCTGCATGCGTGCGCGCGCGCGCGCGCCTTTTCTTTTTTGCCGCGACTCGCGGCGCGCAAACGAACCTCCTTCCCCGCCGGTCGTTTTTTTAGCACACTCGGCCCCGCGGTTTTCCTGCTCGCGCGCCTTTTGCCTCTCCGCCTCCCCCGGTGGTGCCGCCGCCGCCACCGCTGTTCTTTTTCGTTTCATGCATTGTTAAGAGTCGCGCCGCTCGCCTTAATTCACTTCTTGTGTATTAGCGGCGAAGGGTCGCGGCCGCGCGTGCAGGCCTCGATGCCGGTGGCGATTAAAAACGCGGTTTGCACGTGCGCCGCCCCCTTGCCCGTTGCCGCGACTGCTTTTTTCCTGCGGAAGTATGCGGGGTTCTTTTAATATTATTGGATTTTCATTAAAACATTCTGATGTGTATAATACACCGGGAAGTTGGAAATTACGTATTTTTTTTTGTTTGTTTGTTTAAAAAAGGTGGCTGCAGAAAAGCATTATGTGTATATGTATTACAAATAATTATTCATAAGAATATTTGTGCTTTTAAATTTCTCTCGCAATTATGCAAATTCCTTCAAACGTAAACGTTAAGTTATTAAAGAACGATAAACTTTCCTTTGAGTGTCGGATAAATCTCAGGTCACATTTTAAGCCATCTCTAACCCAACGGGGCCGCATCTCTGCGCGCCAGTCGAAGCGGCGAAAATATCGAATCATCCGGGAGTTTCGCGGAATTCCGACGCACAAAGTCGCTCGCGGCCCGCAAAGGGGGCCGCGCGGCAGAAAGGCAGAGCCGAAAATTGTGGGCGGCCCGAAACGTGAATTCTCTCCGTCTCGAGAGACAAGGACACGCGCCTCGCGCATTACCGGCCCCGGCGTCTGCGTCTGTGTCTTTTTTCGATGCCGCGCACGGCTTCGGACCGATCGTCGGGACCGAGTTCCTTTTGTGCCCGCTACCGCGAGGATCATCTTCGGGGCAGAGGATTAATTCCCCTCGTGCTTATTGTGGCCGTTTGGCTTTGAAACTGGCGGTCGGAGAGATTCGATTTTTGGACCTCTTTTTAGGGAATATTTAATTGTGAGACCGTAAACAAGACTTCTTTCGCGGTTTTAAATGGAAGAATTGTAAAAACTTTGAAAAAGTATATCATTAAAAATCTATTAATTATGTTTGTTGAAGTTTTGATTGTATTTCTTAATATTCAAAAAATGATATCTTCTACATATGTTCTATATATCATTATTACAGTTGAAGTAGTGTTTACCGACAGCAAGATTTTTTCCAATTGCACTATTTTGCAAATCCAGTAGAATGTAAAACCTCTTAGAAAACCCGTAAATTATCAATAATACGAGCCACAAATTAGTAGAGCAGCGTAAACAGCCTAATAAAAATTTTTTTTTCACTTCCAAGCCGCGACGCGTCCCACGTTTATCCTCCCTGAAAACAGACAACTCCTCTCCATTAGACCTGAATTCCATCTCGATTTCAGACAAACCAGATCGAAAAATCCGAAATGACACGTTTTCAGCTCTCTCTCTCTCTCTCGAAGCAGCTCCGAGAGATACAACCCACCGTTGCGATCGGTTTCGCGCGTGCGCGCCGCTCGCGGCGCCCTTGGAAGCTGCAAACTCGTTTGTGTGCGCGCGCGCCTCTGGACCGGTTAAAAATACTCGCTTTTTCGATATGTAGCAGCCTCCGAATCCTTATACGGCGCGTGCGCCACTTTTGTTTTAATGCGCAGCCGCGCGCGCGGGTAAAAGGTAATGAAGGGACTCTCTGCACCGCGCGCGCCCGAAGATTGGCCCAATATTGCGGGGTGCATTAGCGGATTATACGCTTAGAGCTGAAACGCAACGGGTAATCAGAATTCGACCGGTGACTTGGAGGGATACGACTTAACTGGGGCCGACATTCTACGCGTTTCGTATCGGCTGCTTAATGATAAATTTCTAGGAACGTTAACGTTGGCTCAAGTTTGTGTAGTCACTTGCTGCTTGTTTTTAAATCTTATATTCAAATCAAGTTGTGAAAGATACTTTCGGATAAAATGGCTAGATAAAAGGTAATTAACCGAAACATAATTGGCCCTTTTTTTTAAAGATTGTATTGGATACTTATTCAAATCAGCTCAAAAATTTCAAAAGCTCTGTAATAAATTGTTGATTAATGATTTCTTAACTCTTTTACGGCCGTATAATCTTCCTTATCTTCCGGTAAATCAACTGCAATCCACATTAGCCTCGAACCGTTAGGTCTCGCCTATTTTCTCACACTGAAATAAAACCCAGATTTCAGAACGCGTCTCGCGAGTGTTCGCACAAAGCCGATCTCGATCGATATGTCTCTTTCACCGGAGGCAATCGAAAATAAGGCACGTCGCTGTATCCCTTGATAGAGAGAAGGTAAAAACTGGAAAAAGGCACACGCCGCCGCTCAATTAACAGGTTTTCAGAGTGCTTTTATTTCCGCCTAAGTTATATCAAGATCCAGAGAGCGGAAAGCGAGGTGGGATTGATTGGGTGGTTAGTGGAGTCTACGAAAGGGAACATTTTCGGATGCGACTTGTTCGAAAGGCGAAAAGCTGTACGTGAAATTTTACGTAATGATTGTTGATAGTTTAAAGAGGTTGATACACTTTGTTTGGAAAAGACGTGTAAACATATATCTAAGAAATTTTTTTTATTTTTAAAAAATAATATGCGAAAATTTTAAACAATTTTGAAAATTAAAATCTGATTTATAGAATAAATTTAAAATAAGTAACGCTTGAAAAAATGCAATATTTGCATGGTTTTAGCAAGGCAAAACTACTACCGTTATTTCTTTTAAAGATAATAAGTGTTCTTAGAGATTTTGTAATATTGAAAGATGTTATCACTCCTTAAAAGGCTGTTACATATCATAAAGTCTCATATTTTATAACGAAATATTTCCATAACGATTAAGAATCTTTATTTTACAACGAAAACATCTAAAACTCAAACTTGAAATATTCAGGACTCGTTGTCTTACTTTCTTTAAATCAGTTAAACAAACGTACCATGAAACTTTATTTTCATTACAATCTAATAGTCGATAAATTAAATTCAAAATCAATGAATAACCCGGCGCACGACTGACGACTCCAATAAACTCTCGTTAACTTAACAATCGCATAAATTTCATTAAAAACTCGCGCAATCAAACTCTCTCTCTCTCTCTCTGCCCGGCGCGATTATCGGCGGCGTTTAATGAAGCCGGGCGCTAAAAAATAATTAGAAACTTTACGATTGCGAAGAAAAGCGCGGGGCTTTAAAATATTTAATCCCCTCCTTTTCATAATAAAAAAAAGAGAGGCGCGCGCGAGTGTGTTATTGCCGGAGCTTCTTCTCTCGCTCTCTCTCACCATCCCCACTTTTATCGGACACTAAAATCTCGCGAATCGAGGGCGGGGCTCGTTCGCTAAATCGCGCCGCTTCCGCGTCGCTTTTCATTACCGCGGCCATATCGATCTGCGTCGTAAAAAAAGAAAAAAAAAAAAAAGCGCGCGGGCCTTTTATTATATTAGCGGGGATGACTTCGTTTTGCGCTTTGGCGGCGGAGGGACTTTTTGATTCGAGTTTAGGGGATCGCGGCGATAGAAGCGACGGATGGAGCAATTGCGTCGATGATCCGGATATTTGGGGGAAATCTGACGGAGGTTTGATTTTATGCTCAATCAATTTTTTTTTGCTATTTTTAAGATTTTTCGTAGGTGAGTCTCTTTTGCTTCTCGCGAGCTGGAGTATTTGAAGCTAGAATTTGTAAGTCTGCATGTGAGTTATATTAGTACGCAAATCACGTATTTATTACGGTAATATTTTAAACAAGATTATTATTATACAACGATTCGATGTTCAGATTTAAGATATAGGCGCCTACTATTGTTTTCGTGTGGTAAAGTGCTCTTAGATTTAATATCTTTTACGTTGCGTTTAAATATACTAGACAACGTTGCATGCTCAACTTTCTATTACACGAAAATTTCGCACGGGAGACAAAAGCACAACGATCGAGAAATACAATACTTTTCTCTTTCATTTTGAACGTTAAATTTCTAACAATCATAAGCAGTTCAAACAGAGTATTTAAATTACAAAGGAATTTTTTACTCGTGAAAATCGTGCCTCATTATTGTTAGTAAAATGTTAATTTTGAGAGGAAACAAAATTATCTGTTGACCATTAATGGAAGTTTAGCTGACTCATTACAGGTCTCATTGTCTCATTGTCTTGGTCGATTTTTACTTAAAAATCGAATGAATACTCTATTTATTATTATCGTCGTAAAATAATTTGAACACATTAGCCTAATATTGTACGTATTTCCTTTCTTAACGATTTCAATTTGATAACCAAAACCGATAAATTCACAGTGGAATAGAAATAAAAGCTTTATAAAGAATTTGTTCAGTTTTACCCGAATGTAAAGAGTAAATATAATAGTTCGTAATAAAATAATCATTGCTAATTCATTGTTAATATTTTATGACTGCATCTCGTACAGCAAATATTACACTGTTCATAATTGAATAACACGCTTTAAACCGCTGTTATGGCATCGGTGAAATATTCAGATTTTATCTTTCTACATATAAAATACAAAAATTTTACTTTAAAAAAAACTGTAACGATAACTCTCGCATCGTTTGCAGTAGGATAAAAATGTAAATGTACTTTTACGAACGAGTAATTTTACACGTATAAAAGAGCATTTAGTTTTCAGTTTTTTTTATTTTTTTTTTTTTACGTAAAAGCAAAAATAATTGTCGAAAAGTCATATAACGAGCGAAAAAAAAGGAGTAGAATTTAATACGGAGAGAAAAAAATCTCGGCCCATTAAAAGTATGGCGTTATTGAGAAATTTTATTCGCGTCGTAAAGAAGCTGGGAAAATAATAATGATGCTTTTCTCGGCTTTTTCAAAACTCCGCGACGTCGTGGAATAAGAAAAATTTTATTTGTTTAATATTTTCTATATTAGATTAAAACGCAGAGAAAATTCCGCGAGTGCACATACGTGTAAATATTTTACTATAAAATTATATATAGCCGACGCCTTTACTGTTAGATAGAAGTTATTTGCTTCTGCGCGCGAAACCCTATGGCAAAACGTAGAATAATCACATGCATTGTCGATTTTCTGTTACGAAAATTGACATTTCATGCAAAATATGCATGCTCGGGAGTACATTGAAAATTTGATGATTCAATTACAAATTTTGAAACATTACCGTCTGAATACATTTCTCTTAAAATATTTAATATAATAACTTAACTTTGACTTGCTTTCATAATAGATCTTGACACTCTTTCAAAATAATTCAAAATTGCATTAATGAGCAAAAAGTTAAATAATTAAATACAATCGTCATTTAAAAAAAAAAGTAAATATTCAAATCGTTGGCCGAAGAACCAGAGTATCAGTCCCTTACTTTTCAAAAAAATCAATTTCCCAAAACGAGGCAGAAAAAGACTCGAAATCATGGACCCGTGCGAACGCACACAATATACGTGGGATCGCATTCGATACGATCGTCTTCGTATAGGAGAGAAAGAGGCCGGTCTCTTAATCGCATTAAGCCCTCCCGCTTCTATACATCCGCGTTCATAAAGCACGTAAGAGGGAGAACAAAACAGCGAGCGAAAACATCGAGTCGTATAGAAAACACCTTGCCGAGCGGCTCTCTCTCTCTCTCTCTCTCTCTCTCTCTCTCTCTCTCTCTCTCTCTCTCTCTCTTTAGAGCCGGCGGACGCGCGGGGAAAAATGCGGGAGAGAGAAAGGAGAGATTCCTTGACTGGCCCCGGAGTTCTGTGCCTGTAAGTGGGACTCGCTTTATAATGTTTGGCATTGAATTATATCCTGGGGATGAGTTGCCGAGTAGACAAAATTGAGATTTTTAATTTAATACTTTAAAGGTAACGATTTTTTTGAGAAAGTGAAATTCATATTCTTCTAGGAAGTGATCACAGTTTATTTATTATAAAAAGAAACTCCTTGCTAGGTATTTATGTTCGTTTTAACATATTATTCTTCAAATTTTACAAAAACTGGTCTAATGTCCAGTAGTGAAATTATTACTTATTTATGAACATGTCTATCGTTTAACAAGCTGTAACTTATGCTGGACTTTGATAAGAAGTTCTTGTTAAAATAGATTTTACGTAATGCAGTACGCATAAATTGTAAAAACATGGCGAATAAAATAGCTACGATGTAGGTTTATTTAAATTGCATGTAATCTGATATTCAAATTTAGAAAGTATTATGTAAGGATACCGTTGAATATTTGAATGTTGGAAAATATATAAATAATATTTTACTCCATGTATGCCTGATTTTGATATTTTCTTCGTTATTTAATTTTTTTTTAATCTTAAATTAATAGACAGACTGCTGCGTTGAGGTTTTTAAAATATTCAGATGGTTTCACATTATGTGTTTACCAGATATATTTGATTGCTATAGAAATGTTGTTTAGATAAGTTACTTGCAGCGATAATCTAATTACTGCACATATTTTCATGGTATTAAATTCTGCATAAATTAGTCCAACAACTTCAAAGGAGCAACTACGTCTCAGCGAAGTTTAACTTGGTTGTGAAATTTTCTTCAAATAAAAATCTAAAGTTCATTACATAATTATGATATGCAGATTCTTATTATTCAGGTGACGTCTCAAAAAAACTTTTAAATAGCTTTTTAAAACGTCGCGCGTAAAAAATGAAACATCTACCTCTCTTCTATTCTATTTAAAATTAACAATTTATTATGGGAATAGCTTCTTGTTTTAATTTTAGTTTAGTCATACGATTATAAGATTATAAAAAAATTACAGGAAATGTAGCATATTTATATATTTCTGAAAAAATGCAAGCTAGACCAGCAACTTTTTATTTTATTTCGAATAATCTAAAGTAATAATTAATGTATAAGTAGATCATGATTTGATCGCACTAATAAATTTTTTTCCAAACAAAGTAGAAAACATGAAACTAAGTTGATAATTGATCCTATCGAGCTTGCATATTTAAGGTAGCTCTATAGGTACTCTCTAGTCAGTTGAGATATTAAAAAAAATTTCTTTTTAAACACTTTATTATCGC
>JAWWEO010000001.1:29203943-29286441 GCA_035582975.1 Ormyrus labotus | reverse complement strand
GTAAGTTCTAATGAGTACTTTTAACTAGTTTTTAACATGGTCTTGGATAAATCTCAAAACTATAGAGCTACCTTAAACTACACAGTAGACATAATAAAATTACCGAACCAATAATAATTGAATGCTTGAATATTCAAACGAATTTAAATAAAACAACTGTCTAATGTCTGAACATTAGACCAGCAGACCAATAGTATTTTATTCAAAACCATTTAACATTAAACCATCCATCGAAACCTTTTCAGCAAACATTCAGCCCCCGCCATCCGCAAGAATCGCAAGCCAACGCTCTCCTCTCCCAACTAAAATCTCCAGCGTAAAACGGCCTCCATACACTCCCGACGCTCCGCAGCATCTCCGCAGCGAGCTAGACCTCTTTCTCTCGTTCCTCTCGGCTAGGATACTCAGGCCGCGGCCGTCGTAGGAGGGGATAGGCCGCGGCGTCGGATTTATGCAGCAGCGGGGCAACGGCCTGGCGCGTACAGGAACGGAGCGTCCAGCGCAGCTGCGACCTCGGCTTTTCGTCCGACGAGCCTTTTGCTCTCCGCGCGCTAGAGCTGCCGAGGCTCGACAATCGAGGTTGCGCGCGAGAGCGATCGTGGGAGGGTGCTGGGCTTTTCTTTGGGGTCGCGGCCGTGGATTCGGTGGGAAAATGTCGATCGACGGAAACGGGGAGCGTTTAGTTGCTAAGTGGAAAGTGGTCGAGGTTTTCGGATTGGGAATTGATACTTTCTCGGACGTGATTTAGTCCTGATTCGGTGCTTTCCCCGAATTCAGAAGGCGGGAATAAAGTAATTTTTCTGTTTATATAAAGTTGTGGAGTTAATAAATAAAGTAGTTCCTCAGAAAAATAAATTAATAATATATAGTATATAAGACCGCATCGGTAGCCTACTTCTCATGTAGTAATAGCGTTTGAATAAAGTGTACTGCGAAAACAAATGTAAAACGATCGTTACTTCCGTCTATTCGAAAGTGTCTGAAAGCGTTTTAAAAATGTATAAAAAATAATTGCGAATTTAGAATATAAGTTTCAATGTAAAAATCAAGCTGTAAGCATAGGCAGTTACTGAGAGATATAATACAGAAATTCGAAGCAATTTATTTTTATTGGATATTCTTTGATAAGTTTGAATTAATATAAATTTAAATTCAATCAATAAGCTTAGCCTGTTAAAACAACAGACCTGTACTGTAGAATTAATTGTGTTCATCCTATCAATTTAAGTGACATTTTAGTTGTGAATAGTTAATAGTAAAATTCCATTGATTCAATCAAATTTTTTTCTCAGTGTAGTAATAAATATGTGCGGATGATAAATTTCTTTCCAATATGAGAAAATGAATCACTCCATGAGAGTGTATTATTCTAACATTCCACGATACGTGAATTAAAGATGAAATTGGATTTATGAGATTGGTTTTTAATGCGGTCTGGTCATTCTTGACAAAGAAAATGATGAATGAAGATGTTCAATTACTACGTAAAAAGCAGTTCAATGATGTATTAGTGCTTCTGCATTATGTACAGGAATATATGTTTTTGTGTGAATTGCAAAAATTGCTTATACAAAAAGTAAAATACTTCTCAGAAAACAAGAAGGCAAAATCGCCAAATCACTTTGCCAAAAAAAAAAAAATGTTTATCCCTCTCACTCAATTTAATTAAACAAATCTCGAAATTTCCGCGAAATTCCACCTCCGAGCATTAGTCCCCCCGTAATTAATTCCAACCTCGTCCTTCCGCGCTAAAACATTTCCTGCCCGCCGACGGGGAAAAAGCTCCTCTCTCGCAATCGCGGAACGGAACGAGCCTCCAGGTATGTAGAGAGTAACTTATGACACGTGTACCGTTCGACCGTTTGCCGCGAATAGCACGCGCGCGCGAGAGAGTCCACGGGAAAACGGGACGGCGAATTGCAGACGCGGGAGGTGCAGCTGCGGGCGAATATTACGCGGGAAAGGCAGCATCGGGGAAGCTGCACTGCTCAGCGGGATTCGTTTTCAATTAGGAGCCCGAGGACACGGAGCTCGGATTGTTGGATTATTGCCTGCGTGTTCTTTAAGAAAAGGTTAATGGAGTTGCACCGCTTGGGATAAGTATGATCTTTTTTTTTTGAATCGTTCGTAATTGTAAAATAAATCGGCTTCCTCTAAAGAACGATAAAACGACTGATTCATCAAATCGACGCGAAATAATAATCAAGCTAACAGCGCGATCCGATCCGAGTATCATAATACAAGCAGAAAACGCTCGGAAATTCCCAGTTACACGACGCCACTCACCCACTTCCTGCAACTCCGGGCAAGCTGTCGAACGTCTTCTACATACCATCTCGAAAGAGCCTCGCGGCGAAGAAACGCAGAGGCGCCGCGCGGAGAGAAAATTAGCCGGAGCAGGGAGGAGTGTTGCGCGTTGTGCGCGCATCGCTTCCTTACCTCCCCCGACTTAAGCTCGCGATCGAATAAAAGTGCAACGCGTTTTATGGCACTGCCGCCCTCGTAAACATTATTACCATATTCATGCGCTCGCCTCGGCTCGCGAGCCCCGTACGTAACGCAGGTTTTGCACTCGGAGAATTTAGACAATTTTTATTCATCGCCGACGCCGTGTGCCGGCGGGCTCTTTTTCGTCGAGAGCGGCGCTTTCGCGTGAAATACGAGTGTTAAGTGAACACTTTTTTCAGTGGGTTACACTTGATTTTTGAGGATTTGTATTGAAAATTTGTAAACAAGAAAATCGTCGCGTTTACTTTGACAGTTTGAAAATAAAGATTTTAAAGCTATTGTTTAAATAAAGAATATAGCATGAAATTGTAGTAGTTTTCTTTCATAAAAAACTGCGAGAAAAGTTCAATAACACAAAGTATCGAGAGTACTTTAAACTTAACCTTTAAAGATTGAAAATTCTCTGCTTTATTCAGGCACTTCTTAAGTACTTTTCTATGAACGCTGGAAGCAGTAAAAACTTGCGCTAAAACCGAAGGGAGTTATGTGAAATTGTAAAGGAATTTACGCTGGAAATAGAAATTGAGGAAGTATCATTTTCCCCCCTATAAACTACCAGCAGTTTTCACTTTGAAGTCTAACGGATAACGTAAAGCCCCTTTCAAAAATTTTCTGCTCACGCCTTTTACGCCACTCCCGATGCTTCTGACAAAACGACGAAGAGTCCTCGACGGGCTCGAAAACTACGATAACTTCAAGATCCCCCGTAAGATACACTCGCCTACGACTTCACTTCGTTTATCCTCCCCGACCCTTCAATCCACCGCGGCGTTCACCAGATTTTTATCAAAACGTCGCCCGAGTCGGCCGATCCTCGCCGAGTTACACAACGATAATTACGACGGGAGACACGCGTTGTACGTTGGAAGGCTCTCGGCGGTGCTCGAGCGAGCGGAGAGCTGCTAATTTTTACAAGCCGGGAGCGGAAAGCGACCGCTCGCGTATGAATAAACGCGCGCTTGAAAGGAGGATTCGACTTCTTCCTGCCGCCGACGCCGCGTAATGTTTTAAGAGTGCGCGTTTATTTTGCAAAAGAAAATTTTTTGTTAACGCTTGGGTTTTTGCGTTTTGGAGATTTTGGAAAATGCTTGAAAAGAGTAGCTTTTGAATGGAATTTGAATGCTTTTAAAGCTGCAAAATGTTGAGTGGAGAAAAAGTTGTTAGAGATAAACTTTTAATTGTATTATTTCTGAATCAGATAACTTTTTGTATAGTGTTTGATAAAAATAAATTTACATGTAAATGTGATGCATATATTGTTTTAATCGCATCGCATCAAATTAAACGATTAAAGTTAATAATCAAGCTAATGACAGTCATTGAGTTATTTACATTATAAAATTCACGTGATTGGAGTGCAGAAGAAGTTTTCGAAGTTATTTCGAAGTTAATAAATCTCATAAAAACTGTTTAACGATGAACGATTCAATTACATCAACCATTCAGTTAATCCTTATAACACAAATAAGAAAACTGAAAAATGGATGCAAACAGATATTTTTCAAACATCCACAGGGTTTGACCAGCTTCTGATTACATTGACTCCAAATACGGACATGGAAATCGGATGGGGAGAGAAACTAAGGTCGAGAAACTTTTCAAAAAGTTTTCCTCGGAAAACTCCTTGATTTTAGTAGTTCAAGTACGAGGAGTGGGTTGCAAAAAAAAGAGCTTCCTCTCGACTTCGTAACTGTTCATGATTGACGCGAGTGTCATGTTAAATCAAATTGTTTGGACTCGCAAAAAGTTGCGAGTACCGCTAAGGTTTGCTCTGTTTTGATAATTAATCAGTAATCCGCGTTTAATTAGCATTTAAAATGATTTGTATCTGGTTTTACGAGCACACCGACACGTTCGGCTGTCGAAATTTATGTGTACGTTTTGAATCGACGAGTCGTAACGTTCTTTTTGTTTGAGGCGATAAATTTCGTATTTAAATTAATGCTGGAGGAAGAATTTGCTAATATGAGCGAAAATTCAAGTGTCCTCGTAGGAATGCAGAGATTTATAATGAGTTATGGCTAATACCCTTGACCACATCTTCTGCAATAATTCAAACATTTTTACTTTATGCTTTTCTAATGTTAATTATAAGAATTTGACAACTTTCTACAGAGATAATTGAAATGGTAAATTATTTCTCGAATTCTCTTAAAATATAATATCTTTTAACGTCATAAGACTATTTCTTTTTTATAGACTTAACAATAATTAATACTAAAAGCATTCAATTTCTGCTGTCCATCAAATCCTACAAATTGTATATTTTTTTTTCAATTAAAAAAATTAAATGCACGATTAATCTTGCAATCAATTAAAATAGCATCTAATCAATACACGTTCCAAAACAAGCTATCTTCATAAAAAAAACTGACTACATTAGCCAAGCATATCCAACTTATCTTTCAACACGCATTCCCGATAAGCCCTGAACCTTCGCTCAGGCGTATTCCAGCAGCTTTGACCAAGAGGAAGAAGAAGGAGAAAAAGAAGAAGAAGTAGAAAGTCTCGAGGCCTTCCTTTGTATTCCTATCGTCACTGGGAGTTTTCAGAAGTCAAAACGAAAGGCCCTCTCTTATCGCCGGCGGCGACATCGCGTGCAGAGTCTCGCCCCCGAAGGGCTGGAATTCGAAAAATTGCCGTGGGAAGGTCGCTCTCGCAAATTCCTCCTGCCCTTTCGCTTTCCCCCGATCATTCGATTGTTCGCCTTTGTTGCTCTATTTGGCCCGGGGAGGGGGAGAGCGGGCCTGTTGATTTTGCCGAGGGTGTGATTTAGGGAGGTTTTCGGACTTTGGAATGCTGCGGGGAATTTTAAATTTTAAGCGCTGCAAAGGCCGCTGGGCGGAAAAGAATTGTTATAGTGGAATGACTTTAATATATTAATTTTCAGGGCGAGTTTAGAATTTATAGTTAATTGAAAAGCTATACTTTTTTATAAATGCTTTATTTAAAACGCTTTTATTTAAACTCGTATTACTCTCATTTAAAATATTATATAATAGAATATTGCCATGTCAAAAATTAAATAAAAGTGAAAACTGATTCACTTTCTAATGCGTTTCAAAATTTATTAGCTTTCTTGATATTATGAGGTTGACTACCTAAAAATAACAAGTTACACTTTCAATTTATAATTTCACCGTTTATTACTTTTTACATTCTGATTTATGACTAATAAATAATCCAAATATTTAAACGTATAATTTAAAATAATACAATATGAATAATATATAATCAGAGACAATATAATAAAAATAATTATCGGCGTTCATTCCGAAAGCAATTTCTGTTTTTATTTCAATCAACACAATCGCTAATTACATCTATACGTTGCATGCATTATTTATTTATGATAGTAATTGTTTGATGAATATCGCAAGATGACAAGTAAAATTAAGCTTACTAAAATATAGTTGTCACATCCATATTTCATCAAATGAAGGATTGAAATAATATATAAATAGTTTTATCGACATACTTATATATAACGTAGAACATTTTAAACCCATCAGAATCGGATTTAAATGGCATAGGTTATAGAGTTATTTAAAACGAATTAATAGAGCTATGTTGTATTTCACACGAAAAAGTAACGTGTCATAAGCTTAGAAATATAAAGCCGACGCGAACTCTTTTGAAACACACGAAATAAAAGTAATCTTCTTTTGTATGCAAATGCGAAATTCCAGGCGAAACTTATTCCGATGTGCGATAATCGCATTTTTGCGGGAAAAATGCTTTTTTATATTTAGATACAAGTGCAGATAGCAGGGGTATATCTAGATGCAATAAAGTTGGACGCTAGAAAGGTAAGGCCGTTTTCTCACATACATTGCCAAGCCGTATAATTACTTTTCTGCCCGGCGCGCGGTGTTTTATTTCAAGAGCAGATTAACGTTTGTCAACAATTTTTTTGAATGTCAGACTTTAAAAAAGTCGGATACGCTCGTCATAAAAATTTTAATTTAATTTTGTAGTTCCTCTATTGTTTTAAATTATTCATTATTCGGTTACAAAGTGGGACTGTCTAATGCTTACGTAAGATTAATGTCGTGCGTTTCGGGTTATATCTAATTTATTATTGGATTATTCTACGTGTTCTAGTTTATTGAATACAATTATAAGGTGAAATTAATATCCGCAAATGGCAGAAACATTTTATTAATTTGATTTTTTATATAAATTGCTCCTTTAAATAATAGAAATTACTAACTCAGATTCAACTTATTTTTAACTTAAGTCCTATGTCCAATCATTTGTTAATAATTGTTTTAATTAATGATGTCATTTTTAATTTTTTCTCACATAAAATAGATCGTAAAAGGCAGATCATTCTAATCCCTCAAAGAAGTTTGAAAATTTTAACTGAAACTAAATGAATCATCCAGTTCCAAGAGGTCGCGCACCAATAGAGTTGCGGTTTATGATTTAAAGTATTTCGCTATTGCATCAGTCCGCAACTCCTCCTGACCTTCTTAACAACCTTCACCGTAAGGAAAAAAAACACCTCCCGAATTCATCGAACTCTCGAAAATCACTCCCATCTCCGAAATTCCTCTCCGTGCGTAAATTTTCAAAAATTTGCACGTGCGAATGTGCGTATTGCCTCCTCGTGATCTATTGCCACCGGGCGCTCAGGATCGTTGAACTCGGCGGCTTTCTCGTTCTGGCGGCTCGATCGAACGTAACGATTGTTTCGACACTTGCCGCGCGGCCGTTAATCCTCGCTTCGCACCGGCAACACTTTCGCCAAACTGTCCGACCGCCGCTGCTCCCCCGGATTGTTTAGGGCTCCTCTTTTTTGTTAGTGTTTTTCTTTGGTTTCTGGAATTATAGAGTCGGCTGGGCTATTAGAGAGGAAGTAATTGGGGATCTGGCCGTTTTATTAGTAAAAATAGCCGCAATATTTCTGTAAGTATACTTATAGGAACGTGTATAAAAAAGGTTCGATTTTAAACGATACAAGCAGATTCAAAAGTAGTTTTGAAATTTTAGTATAATTATTTTCAATTTGAAGCAATTAAGTTTTACTTCGAATCAAACATATTAGCTATTAAATTAAATGTTATAAGCGTAATTTTCTAGTCAGTAATAATAATTTTGGCTAAATTTCTAGAAAATTAAATGCAATAGAAAGTTTACAAATGGTGGTTTGTAAAATGGGTTTACCTGCGATGTTTCGGTTGAAGTAAATGTTTGCATTAATTAGCGTTGAAATGCACAACTAATTAATGTTGTAAAATGTGGTTTTGAAAATGAGAATATTTCATTTTGATTCTGAGGGCTTGAAATTGCACTTTATAAACACATAATTAGCAGCTTGAAAAATTTACTTCGCGTTGTGCTCGTTATCGAAATATGTAATACGTAAGCGTATAATTTGACAGCTTTTGAAGATTAAACTAATTTAAGTGTATTAAATTAAATTATTAAATTAAAGTAACATTGTTCAGAATTTATATATTATTTATCAAACCTGTCATTTTGAGTAAACTGCATACATGCATAATAAAATACATTTATTAATTACGTAATAATGGCAATAATCGCACTCGCTGAACTTACAAGAGGGTTCAAGACTAAAGAGAATGAGTAGATTTAAATATTTTACACATTTTACATTTAAAACAAAAGTCAATACATGCATTTAAACAAAAATTTTAATCAAATGCATAAAAAAGTTAAATTTTATCTACTTATTCTCTTTAGAATCTTGAACCATCTTATAAGTTCAGCGAGTGCCATTGTTGGTTCATTTTCATGGAATCTATTCCACTCGTTGCCTCTTTTGAGTTTTGACTCCTCTTAGAAGTTGTACGAGTGGCCTTTTTGGCTTATCTTCATTAACAATTATAAACTCCATACCTTTGCACAAAATAGCACTGGAGCACCTAAAACTGAAACTTTAATTAAACATTTTACATTTACAACAAAAGTCAATACGTGCATTTAAACAACAATTTGAATCAAATGTATAAAAAAGTTAAGTTTAACCTACTTATTTTCTTCAGAATCTTGAACCATCTTGTAAGTACAGCGAGTGCCATTGTTGGTTCATTGTCATGGAATCTATTCCACTCGATGCCTCTTTGGAGTCTTGATACCTCTTAGAAGTTGTGCGAGTGGTATTTTTGGCTCATCTTCCTTAACAATTATAGACTCCATACCTTTGCACAAAATGAGTTAACACACGTCGATTTAAGTTCAATAACGCTCGCTCTTTTTGTCGTGAAGGATTGTAGTGCCATCTACATCCACTAATACCGCTACACGAGTGTAAAACATTTTTATAATTTTATATTTTAAAAACAAAATAATTAACCTGAATAACCTAACCTGTCATTTATTTTTGTAAGCTAAAAAACCTTATTTAAGTTAATTATATTTATTTAATTATTTAATTTGTCATTTTTATTCCATCAAATATAAAATCTAAATTAACGACTTTTGTCCGAAATCCAAACTTCGCGCCTTTTATCCGTAAAACTTTCTTCACAAATCATAAATGTTAAGATGACTGTAAAATAAAGAAAAAAAAATAATTACAATAAAATCTATTTTAATTTATAAAAAATAAGGTTTTTAACGTGTATTATATTACTCTAAGATTTTTGAATTAAGAAGAATTCTGGAGAGAAAAACAAAAATAAGGAAAGAAACGTTTTTTTTCATCACTTCTGCATGCACTCAAAATTTACACTCGACAAAATCTCCATAAAGACCCACTAAAACAGCAATTATAAAAGCATAATAAAGCGTCCGAAATTTAGCCCTATTCAGTTGCTCTCTCCGTCTTCTTCAACGAAATTTATCAATGGGTATCCGAGGCCCCCCTGCCCCCTCCCCTTCCTCGCTTTCGGCACATTCCATTCGGATATTTCCTTCCCACGTACGAACGCTTCTCTCGAGTTATGCAGCCGCGTACATTCGCCCCATTCACCGACGACGGAAATATCGAAAGCATCCCTCCACTTTCGGTTTTTGTGCCGATTCGTTGTTGTTGCTGCTGGGCACCGCGCTGAACGAGGCCACCGCCACGCTGAATGGGTCGAGTGTTTTCTGGTTTTTTACGCCTTCGCGCGCTGCAGGGCTTAGGACGCATTTGGGTCATCGGTTAATGAAATGGAAGGGTTTTGTGCCGCGGCTTTTTTTAAGAGGATGAGCAGCCTTGAACAGAGGCTTTTGTAGCTTGGTTAGTTTCTTAGTTTCTTAGTCATACAATTTTTAATTTTTCCTTCAAAATTCTTTTAATTGATAAAGTTTTAAGAATAATGAAATAGTAATTGAAATAATAATAAGATATATAATCGTACAACAATTATACTGCTGCTTAGTACAAATTTATTAATTGTTTTTATAAAAAGTAATTTATTATCAGCCATTTACTTCAAAATTAATAAAAACTTCATTTAATTAGGCTGTTAATATTAGTCCTCCTACAAAAATATCAAAATTATATTAATATTGACATTGTTAATTAAGTTTAAAACTGAAACAAGGAGCTTTATTGATTCGAATAAGGTTTTGTATTTTTGCGGTTATTCAAAATAAGTGCATTTCTATTTAGCATTGGTTTAACAGGAACAGGGCGAGATTTTAATTAAAACAGAAAAAGAGAATATTGGAGATAAGAAGATTTGGGAGCGGAATCCAACCTCATACGAGGCACGAGTTCAATATTTAGCGAAGCTGGATGCTAAGGAATGAAAAAAAGAATGCCAGTAAACTCGTTTGTGAGGGCACGAAATCGAATCTTCGAATTAAAACCGAATTTTCGAAATGTTTTTATTGTGTAATCAGATTGAATCTCGGCTTGCATCTTTTTCCTTGTTTCATCCCGTGTCGTTCAATCTGTAACAATTTTTAAAAATATGGATTATCTTAAGATTATTGAGTTGTATATATTTTTTTACTTTTAATACGCGGGAATAATCCTTTCCAAAGTAAACAGACGCTTTTAAGAAGTTATAACTTTAAAAGTGTCCCCGTTAAATAATCTGTAAAAAATGCAATTAAATAAATAGTATATGGATACGTTATTTTTATGATAATGTATTCAATTTTTTATCAAAAAAGTCAAGATTTCACTTTTGTTCCTTGCGATGAAGAAACATATGCATTTCCAAATTTTTTTAAAAACAAAAGGTTAAATCTCCGAAGCTACACACGCGAAAAAACCAGTTTATACCTGCTGGACCTTTGCTGTTCTTCAGAACGAACAACTGAGCCTAGTATCTTGCTCGGACCTGTTTAAGCTGAATGCATTCAGAGATCTTCAGATGGCATTTTTAAACAGAAGGTGGAAATGTTCTTGTTTCCATCGAATATTGATGGTTTGTAGTAAATAAATTTTACTGATTAAATAAAGTTCTTGATGATTGTTAATTTTCTTTGATTTTTAAAATAGTATTGCAGATAAAATGTCTGTAACGGGTACTTGTCGATTTATTTTTATAATTTTACATTCGTTACATTTGTTACACTAAAAAAGAGTTAAATATAACCATTTAATATGTAGAATGCAAAATATTTTAAAGTTCACATTCCAATTACAGGATTAAAATATCCATCATATATATCATATATCGCCAAGTAGAATCAAAGGAGGCAGAAATAATGAATGCAAAACATTTTCGGAATATTGTGACTAATGCCGTAAGCCCGGCAATCCTTTTCGTTTTTTACGTAATTGCCGCATTTCGTGAATTGACCTAGATTGTGGTACCAGATTGAGTTTAAGGAGAAACGAAAGATTTATTATGCCACGGATTTGCAAGATTACGTTTGACTATTACAGGATGAAAAATCTTTAAAGACATTAAAGACAGGAATAAAAGGAAAACATTCGTATTTAGTTACTCATGAATTATTCTTTTTCACACCACAGGAATTAATATTAGCTGAAATATTTTAGATCACTGTCTGTGATTACATCTAATCAATCCTCACGTAATAACCAAATGCAATCTTTATTTCCTTAAAATCATCCACTGACTTACTGCTTAAAGGAATTTTCTGTATTAGATACGGCAGAAATAAAAGCAATTAACAATGCACTAATAAAGAGAAAGTTTATGTACGAAGAGCCAATACAACCGTTACCAAACCACCGTTAGCCTTGAACACCTTCCCATTAGGAAACGCAGTAACTTTGGCCGATTCCTCTACTGGTCCGTGTAAATCATTCGCATAAAGTCTAGTTTTCCTTTGGCGCAACTCGATACTGATTATCATTTACGTTTGTACATCATTAACGAAAAATCGAGCACAAAAAAACTCCCCTACCCTCAAACCCAAACAATGTTTTACTTAAATTCTCACGGAAGGATAATTAATGCTTCAATCTGATCCAAAAAAAAGCGTTTCACCGCAGCCTAAGAAATAACAATTTTTCACAGGCTTTTTTTTCTGGATTTGAAATCCTACCAGGGAGGACGAAGCATAATTTATCGACGCCCCGCCCCTTCACGTTAAAATCCCGGTCTCATTCACGATTTAGGCCCCTCCTACCCTCAACTATTTCGGGGCGCAAATTTATCTGATTAAATTTAGCGGACTCGATGAATAAGTCAGACGGCGCGACTCGCGAATGCATGAAAATGCGTATACGCCGGAGATATAATTAATGCGCGGCCCGCTGCGGTTTTTCCTTCGCACGCGATTATTCACAATTAATGAATCATGCGCCGCTGCACACTTTAACAGATTTACATCGGCCATTTTCATGCCTGCCTGCCCGGCCTGGATGAAATCGCGGGAAACGCCGGCGAGCCGCGTGAAATTTAGCGGAAAATTAGCGTCGTCGAAAGGAAGTTAATGCTTTGCATTTCAAGGCGCCATTTTTTAATTAGCGTAATTATTTGTTGAGGCAAAAATATAGTACTGTGACTTTACATTATTTTATAATCAGTCTTAACGCCGAAGAAATGTAATAAGCTAACATCATTTCTTCATTTCGAATTACTTAAAGTTTTACCTAATATAATTTCAGTATATGTCCGGACAACCAGATAAAAGACTCTACTCTAAGAATACTTAAAAATCCTTCTAAAGAACAATTAAACATTTTAGAAATCTTTGAAATATTTTTAAACGATTCCTGAACTATCCTAAGGCAAAGGAAGCTTGTCCAATTACGATTATGTAAAGCAATGATTCGTCTTTGCCGTATTCCGATACCGAAGTCGGGTCTCGTTTATCATACGCAAACACAAATGAAATCGCGAACGCTCTCGTATTGTTCTAATCAGGGAGCTTGTACACGTGTTAGCCAGAAAATCGTGGGAAATACCCCGGAGCCACCTAAGTCTGTATATATATTGCTTCGTGCGTCGTAATAGTTCGTGACCCCCGACCCCCCCGAGTAATTTCGCCGAAATACAAAGATTTACGTTTCATTAAAATTCAAACGCCAGGCGCAAAAGAAAATCTTGCCCTTAATTAAGATTTTTGCCGGCTCATTGGGTTGGCGGAGCGAATTTAACATATATTTTATTCTTTTGTATTGTTATATTATCGAGAGAATTATGAAATTATTTTTATCAGAAATTTACGGTGCATTTGAAACAAGTTTATATCCAATTACCGAATAATATTCAACACTATTTTATTGATCGTAGAGAATACATTAGAAGCGTGAATGAAGAATCTTTCATCGTGTAAAATTTATCTAATATATAACAAAGCTCGAGAATAAATTAAGCATAAGATCAATAGTGATAATAATATACTTGTTTGTAGACGACGATATTTTGAAAGCGAATACTATTACAAAATTATTTCGGTTGATTTACCGAACGCTTATTAATGTAATATTACAATTAATTTACTGAAGAGTGCTATTTTTTATTTACAAGATGGCTTTTATTGCTGAATGTTATGTTAAAAAATTATTGTTATCGTACGTCTTGTGCAAACAATAGTATACTTAGAATGATATTCTAATCATAACATTGAAAACGTATCAAGTACGTGAGCAAAGTAGGCCTCCTTCAATGGCAGAATCCATCTCTAAATCGTTCATTTTCGCTCTCGACAAAAGCTTCCAGCAAAATTCCCTACTACCAATGATACCCGAGTAATGGAAGCATAATTTCAATTTCCAAGTTTCCTACCGCCCTTATTCTTCCATTTTTCAAAACTTCCCATGACGCACTCTCGTGCAGGCGCACGAGAAAAGCTGCGCGGCCGAGGAAGGATACGATTTCAGGCTCACGTAGCCATCTTTAGAGCAGGATAAGGCACGGATAGTTGCGCGCAGCGTCCGGGCTCTTCGGATACCGTTAACCTAAGATACAATGGCAGAGGCGTTTAAGCCGAGGACGAGTGAGGAAGGAGGCCCTTGAAAATGCTATATGGCTTTGATCGCGATGCTAGGTGTCTTGCTTCTCATGAATTTTCATTCGTCTTCCTTTTGAAGGGAATTCTTTGAAGTTTCCTTCTAATTAGGATGATTTTTATAATCAGAACTGCATTTCTGAGTGTAATTATCAAAAGGATTCAAATTTCTTTTTTTTAAATCAAAAGAATACGAATTTCTTTGCGCTTGTAAGAATAATTTTCTTTATATATGTTGGTTAATGAGTGTCTGTGTCGAATCTGTATATGAAAAATATTCCTAATTAGACGCATTACAAGATGATTACTGTTTCAAAGTTAATTGTAATAGAATCTTTTTTTGAGGCAGTAAAAAGAAAACATTGTTTCTTATTAATAAATGAAACATTACTAACTACTTGTTTTACGGATTTCCAAATTATAAATTCTGGGTTATTAATTAATTACATTTATACATAACATCAGTAAATAGTTTTTAAAAAGTCAAAGATCATGTTTTACAAAAGCTTTCGATCAATCGAAAGCTTTTTTTTATATCTTTCCGTCAGATAACATGATCTCCCTAACAAACAAATCATTCTTCCGCTTCCAGATGCGTCGTCGTCGAACGAGGCGGTGCACCTGCAGCAGCGTCTGCGCAGCCTGAGCACGGAGCTGGTGACGCTGAGGAACCGGCTGCACGTGAGCCAGCCGGGGGGCGGCAAGCCGGACAAGAGCCCGTCCTCGGGGGCGCCGGCGGTGCCGCCCCGCACGAGCCTGGCCCACGCCCAGGCCGCCTCCGCGCACACTCTCACCCCCTCCGCCCTGGTACACCAGCAGCAGCAGCAGCAACAGCAGCAGCATGCTTCCACCGGCGGACAACACGCTTCGACGGCTGCCGGTAATCTCGGGGGCTCGGCGAATCTGTTGATGCCTGGTGAGTCGCCCGCTGGCGGGGTTGAATGAGAGGAGTCTTTTATATATGCGCTTGTATGAGGATATGAAGATAGTCTTACACGTCACATTTTTATCGAATTTCTATTAATACTTTAATAACTTAACTGGTAATTTTCTGTCAGCGTATTAATATACGTTTTTAATTATTTTAATTTCCTTCACTTTGTTTATTTTTTACTTTATTAGTAATGTTCTTAATCAGAAATGTATCGAAAATAATTGTAATGCGATAATACTGATTTTCATATTGAAATTTTGTTGCGTGCTTAAAATTATTATTTATTTTTTAAAATCTGTATTTTTTAATTCAAGTTTTATACACTTTGATCGAACGTATGAGGAAGCAATCGACATTCCAAAGGATTAAAATTAAATTCCAAACGTAATAATAAAATATAATCTGATTAAATTAAATAAATGAATTATACATATAACGAAGTAATTATTTATATTATGTCTCGCAAAAATTTCATCCTCCTGCGTTACAAGTAGTATTATAACAATTATCTCAGTTTCTTTGTTTATTTTGTAAAAAAATAATTCATTAATTCATAATGTGATGGTAAATCACATTATGATAAAAAAGTGTATATATAGCCAAATTTTGTTATCATTTCGTTTAAATTACGAATTATGAATATTACTCGTGTTTCTTAGTAACTAAAAGAAATTATTAACTATAAAATTACACTATTTCTAAAACTTCTAAAAAAACCAATAATAATCGGTACAGAAATAATTATAAAAACAATTTGCACGAAAATCAAATTCACTATAGATTAATTCCGAAAATACCGAATAACAACAATGCTAACTCATCTTTTTCATTTCCCCAGGCAAGTCATATAACAAAAACCCGCTCTCAATTGCAGACCTGGAACACACGAAGCGTCACTGCAGCTTGCCCGACGACGGAATGGTCTCCTGCGTCACGGCGTTGGGCAGCGTCCGAACGCCCGCCTCGGCCGTCATCACCGATTCCAAAGCCTCGACGATCAAGTCCGCCCAAGCTCAGCAGCAGCATCATCACCAGCAGCAGCATCAGCGAAACAATGCCCAAGCGAGTAAAATCGGCGGCCAACAACAGCAGCAGCAGCAGCAGGCCAACATCGCGACCTTGGATGACCTAATCCACTTGCCAGGGCCGCTCACCGAGGACGCCGTGCTAAAATGCCTGCAGGCCCGATTCTGCGCCAAACATTACCACGTTCGTTTTCTTTCTTACTTCTTTTCGTTTGAATTTTTTTGCGAGAGCCGTTAGTGTCGCGGATGGCTTTGGGATTAGAGCGTCTGAATGACTGACTTTGGGAGCGCTGTTTATTCGATGACGTTAAGTTTTGCCGAGAATCCTTGATTGGATTAAGAGGGTTCGGGGAAGCAATACATTTTTTATGCATCAAGAATTTAAATATAAGTCGATCGTAGTCTATGAACAAAATTATTACTATTTTCAGAACACCACCAATTTCCTTTACAATGTGATCGAACAACTAACATCTTTTATAAGCCTCTTTTCACAACTAAACGTTCGTCTTTCAAAAACATTAATACTCCCTCTTTCATCTTTTTTAACCGAAGTACATTAAAGCAGTGCATCGCAAAAATGCGAACCAGAACATCGCGACTCAAAGCTACGCGGCTGAAAAATTACCATAATAACGGCAAAAAAAAAAGACTCCAATTAAAACTCTTCAAGCCTAAGCTCTCAAAAATTCTGGCCAAAAACTCGTTACGCGGAATCGATCCCATTTGCCCCGGCTTAGAATTTAAAGCGCGATTAACCGCCCGCACGGACAGACGTTCGCGTTGTAGCCTCGGGCCAGGTTCTTCTCCGCCTCGGAATAATTGTTCCTGAATTTTCTATCCTGCGCCTTTTTTTTTTTGTTTCGCCTGTCCAGGTTATTTAGTGCCAATTCTCCGGGCTTTGAGATATTGGTGTAGAACTTTTGCGCGGAGGAGCGTTTTTTTTTTTTTTTTTTTTTTGCCGTTTGCTCGGAATAGATTGGAGGCTGCTTGCAATTTTCGGCTTTATTGCGCTTAACGGTTGTTTTCTAGACTCGCAACGAGCCGCTCATTTATTTTTCGAATAAATCATAACGAAATTGCCGAGAGCCTGCTTAAGTTTTGTTTCGTGCTTTGGTTAACTCGTTTTTTTTTTTCGCGGATTATCTCGTACGCAATTTTTTTCTGGAATGCACTCCTTTCTTCCGCGGTTCTTTCCTTAAATGTTTACTTTTCGGAGTATTCTGTTATCCGTCACTTTATCTACTTCTTGGACTCGGGCTTGACACGCTTTTTTCCCCGAACCTTTTAGTTTTTATCTGACTCGAAAAACTCTTATAAAAAATGTAAAAAAATTGTATACTTCTTCCTTCGAGCTTTTGAAAAACGATTTTCCGCAACGTTTCCTCGGTGTCCCTGTCGAAAAATTCGAGAACCAAAAATTTGCTCGGATCCTCGGCCTCTTCCCTTGCATTTTGCGGCTCGGCTGTTTACTTTTCATGCCCGTTCTTGTCCCTCCTCGATCTTTTAGCTCCTTTTTGCTCGGTGCTTACCCACCGTCTACTTGGGTCTTTCGCGCTCCCTTCGCCGCTCTCCCGTCCTCTCTTTTCTCTTCTCGGTGGAATGCAATCGGAGCAAAGCGATGCGACGTGGGTCGAACCGGTGTATGCAGCTACGTATATGTACGTGGAGAATTCCGCGTCGGGCGTTTCGATCGAGGAAATTTGACGAGTTTTAATCTTTAGAAAAATCGTATTTTCATTACAATGTATTTGGATTGCTGTTTCGTGATTTTCTCGATTAAAAACCGAAGAAAATTAAAGCGTTGTGCAATGATTCCATTTTATTTGTATTTGCGCAAAGTAATTGATACCTCACTTATTCGTAAAAGAGATTCGTTTTCAATAATGTCATTTACTATAATGCCGTCGGTCAGCCTCAATTTAGTAATATAAACTTGGTCCATTAAGCTACAATATCGATTTGTGGTTACTTCAAATTTCATCATTTCAACAGTTCAATATCATATATAACTATCTGCAATATCAAATGTGAGGTGGAGTTATTTCTCTCCTAACAACGGAACCACTATCGGAATTCCATAAAGACCTTAATTTAAAATAAATTATTAATTGTTTAATTAATCTTTCTTTGTTTTTGCCAAAAAATGACTAGAAAAATCCCTGGATTAAAAATTAAACGAGATTTAAAACGAGAGTATTCGTTGCTCCACAACAGATTCTAATCCCCCTGCAGGATAAAAATAAACATTCCTTCCAGAAATTCGCGATAAAGCCAGTTCGAGTCACCTCGTATTTCAAAAGATAATCACCAGCGCCGCGAATAATTTCCACGCAGCTCGTTCCTCCAAAGCACGCTTAATCCTATCGGTCGAAAAAGGTCTCGCGAACAAGGCGTCCGATCTATTCAGCGAGCGACGCGAGGCCTGTTTGCGCCTTAAAAACTCGTTGCCATATAGCTTTCGTCAGAATTTCGCCATCGCGACTCGCGTCCACCTGATGCGGAACAGCCCGTATATCGTGCCGTCCGGCGAGAGAAACCACTTTTAGGATCGGCGCCGCTGCAAAAACCCGAGAGCCGAGAAGATCCGCGAGACGGGCTCTCTGCTCTTTCGTTTCTCCGCGATCATCGTAGATGCAAAGCGCGCCTCCCTTTGCCAAATAAATTTTCCTGGTGATTTTTTTATAGGTTCCTTCGTGACTGTTTTCGGAGTCAATGTATTATTTTACTGTTTCTTTCTGAAAGGGCTTTGCGATATTAATTGCACGACGTTGAAGGAAATTTATTACAATGTTTATTCGAGTCAAGTTATGAAGTAGGACAATTATTGAAAAATTCGTCAGATCAATGCTCATATTGCAGCTATCATTTCTAAAGCTTATTTGAATAAATCACTTGATATTTATCGTATTATAGTCATGAATGGCTAGGCGGTAGCGAAATAAAATTAATATTCTTGTCTACTTATTGACCATTATATGTATATAGCATAATTCGCAGACAATAAATGCATTAAATGCTTTCTAAACCACTGACCCAGTATAATAGTGGTATTAGAACCAATTAGCGGTTTGGAATTTATTTCTGGAATTAATCCTAATTCATGCAATGAAATACCCACAAATGAAGTGAATTTTATTAAGTTTTTAGTTGAATATCGCTTACTTTTATTAGGTTTGAGAATTCATCTTGCAGTTTCGAATAAAAAAAAAAATAACTGTTAATATCCACGCATTTTGTCTAATACCCGCAAACTTCCCCTATATTTTAAAATTTGGTTTCGATTTCTCAAGCTCCTTACCAATCCCAATCAAAATTTACGCCCGACTCTATAAATAAGCACTAGAGAACGCGCAACGTTAACCAGGCATTCCAGCGCGGAGCGATACATATATATACTCCTCGTAAAAAAAGCGCTAATATTCGGGGCTGAGCGCGGCGAGTATTCGTAGGCGGAGTCGAGGCTTTCTAAAAAAAAAAAAAGAAAAAGGAAGGCGACGAGGAAGAGATTGGCAATAGGGTCCGCGCGTGAAACCGGTCGCCCGCCTCGGCGACTAAGTGCACCGCCGCTCCTCTCGGAGCGCACCTGTACACGCTCCGGGGACGTGCACCTAATGCCCTTCCCCATTCGTATACGCCTGATCGGATTTCGAATAGCCCGGCTATTGAGCTGTAATTTTGCGTAATTTTGGTGGGAGCCCCGATCGCCCGTCGGGTCGACGCTCTCTCTCCCAGATCGAGACAGTTGGAAGCTCGAGCCGACGATGGGGGCTTATGTGGGGTGGCTGCTCTGAATTCTGAGGCCGGGAAGTGCAGTTTAACATTTTTTTTCTTCTGAAGGGGCAGATTGACTGAAACTAATGTTTTGATTGTATTTTGGTAGAGAAAATTATAGATTGCGATAGTGGACTTGAGTAACTTTCATTTATTTGATAGAAGCTTAATTTTCAGGATTCTTATCGAATATTTAAATTCTTTGAAAAAAAAAAACGAAGAAATTGTTGAGAAATATTTTTTTAAATTTAGTCTGATTACGTATTAATTTACGAAGAAATAAAATCATTATGTTTAAAATACTTATATGCGCCAGTATTTGTTCATTATTGCAGTATTTGCTTAGTATCACGTGCTTTTTAAAATAACACTACCGCTTCACCTCCACGTCAGCTCGACTTAAATTACAAACGAGCAATGCTCCATTCGAAAATTACTACTTTACAGTTTCATCTCCCCTCGCTCTATGAATCACAAACACTGACTCACGCGCTTTTTACCTCATCTCCGCTCCGAAAACAAAGCATCCATTGAATCCACGCTACCCGTTCCCTCGGCCGCTCCGGCTCGCAAAGACGGTCCCATTCAGTCATTATAACACTCCTCGCGACACAAAAAAAGGCCATCCGCGACGTCTTAATTGCACGCAATTAATTAACCGTCGTTTAAGGCAGAATGCATAAAAGCGCGTCTGACTTTGCAGACGAACGTCGGCCCGATCCTCGTCTGCATGAACCCGTACACGAACGTGGGAAATCCGCTGACCTTGACGAGCACCAGAGCCGTGCCGTTGACGCCCCACCTCAACAGGGTCGTGCAGGAGGCCGTGAGGCAGCAATCCGAAACCGGCTATCCCCAGGCTATCATCCTGTCCGGTGAGTTGGACTCTCTCTCTCTCTCTCTCTGCGAGAGCGTAGAGCGAGATCGAGTTTTGCGAATGAAGATTTCGACGTTTTTCGGGGACCAAGCTAAAATTTTGTGCCTTTTTTCGAGCCTTGGAATAATTTGTGCAGCCCAAACTGCAATGATTTATGCGGATGCGCAACTGATTTGCATAAAATTGTGCTACATGAATTTATGCTTTTGTTTTACTTAAAGTTTTGATCCGCTTACTTGGCTGTAGGCGGAAAGTTGGGTCGAAATATTACTCTGCTTGGACTGCATTTATTATGAAACGACTGTTCAAAAACTGAAAAAAAAATCAAAGCTAAATTTAAATTCACAGGTACGAGCGGATCCGGCAAAACGTACGCGTCGATGCTGCTGTTGAGGCAGCTATTCGACGTGGCAGGTGGCGGTCCGGAGACCGACGCTTTCAAACATCTCGCGGCTGCGTTCACGGTCCTGCGATCCCTCGGCTCCGCTAAAACCGCCACGAATTCCGAGAGCTCCAGAATAGTACGTTCGAAACTCCCCTCGCCCGGCCGCGATGCTTAAAATTCTACATAAACTTAACGTTAAACGTAACGTCTGCAGGGCCACTTCATCGAGGTGCAAGTGACGGACGGCGCGCTCTACAGGACGAAGATCCACTGCTACTTCTTGGATCAGACGCGGGTGATTCGGCCTCTGCCGGACGAGAAGAATTATCACATATTTTATCAGATGCTCGCGGGCCTCTCTCACGACGAGAGAGTCAGACTGAACCTCGAGGGTTATAATCTGAAGAACCTTAGGTATCTGCAGAACGGAGACACGAGGCAGGACGAGTCCGAGGATGCGGTGAGGTTTCAAGCCTGGAAGTCTTGTTTAGGTGAGGGAAATTTACATTTGGATAATGGATTTTTTTAGCTTTGAAGGAAAAATGTAGCAGGATAAGATACATTTTTTAAATTAAATAATATTTAAAATACATATCATTTTTACTTAAATGCAGAAAATTGACTATTTTCTAAAATAATGGTATATTTAGCTGTTGTTATTACTGCAATGACTGCGATAATAGTAATGACTTTACGAGCAATTTACCTTATGCTGCTTAATTTACGGGTTTATCGGTTAATATTTTTCTTGCGGTGAGCCAATGTAACGTTTTTCCGATACTAAAATAATAAGGTGTCGGAAAACGATTATCGCTAAAGTGTTCATTCTCTAATGCAATTAAGTCCTAGTATAATTAACAAAAATTCTTGTTTCAAATTATGTTTAGATTTTTAATTCGCTTTCTTTAATTAATTTTATAATCAATGAAACTCAGAATTAAAATTAAAAAAAATTACTTTCTACATTATTTTAAATATCAGAACTATTACAAACGAATGAATTCCCGAAATACTAAATTGCACATTTTCCGAAAAAAAAATGTTCCTCTTGACCTACAATTACGAAACTTTATTAACTCGCTTGCAGGTGTGCTCGGTATCCCATTCCTGGACGTCGTGCGAGTACTGGCAGCGGTCTTGATCCTCGGCAACGTGGGTTTCACGGACGGTCCAGGCGTCGAGGTGGGCGTAATCGGCGAAAACGAACTCGCCTCCGTCGCGGCGCTCCTCGGCGTCACCCCGCCCGCCCTCCTCCGCGGGCTCACCTCCAGGACGCACAACGCCCGCGGCCAGCTCGTCAAGTCCGTCTGCGACGCGAATATGGTGAGTTTCTTTTGTCATCGATAAAAACGGAGGAGAGCTTCGTATTTATCGCAGCGGAATTGAATTATACATTTGTATTTCGAAGGCTAAATCGAGAAAAGTAGGGACAATTAATTTTGAGAAACACCTTGCTTTCTGCTTGCAGTCCAACATGACGCGGGACTCGCTGGCGAAGGCGCTGTACTGCCGCACGGTGGCGACGATCGTCAGGCGAGCGAACAGCTTGAAAAGGCTGGGCTCGACCCTCGGCACCCTGTCCTCGGACTCTAATGAATCGGTCCACAATCAGGCCGAAGTAACGAGTCAGCACGCCTCCACCATCGGCAGCTCGGCGGGTATGTCGACGAAAGAAAAAAAGAACTACGCTCCCTTTTAATCGGGCTCTCCCCCCGTTCAGACGACTCGAATTATGCCGGGGATTTTTCGCTGATTTGGGGAAAGCGCCTTTTTTAATTGACAGTAATTGATATATGCCCCGGGTCTCGAGTGAATCCGGTCTAGCTTCGACGTTCTCTTTCGGTTTGATTTGTGATTTGATTGAGTATTATGGAGCATATGCCTCAATTAATTCTTTGTGACCTGTTCGAAAATGTCTGTATTTTATGACAATAAGAATCAGGAGTTGAAAAAATTCGAATTTTGTAAGAAAATATAATTTAGTCTTAAAACTATTTCATTCGAAAATACGAAATCTCAGTTATCTTAAGCTGACAAAAATTGCATTAAATAAGAAGCTATGAATAATTCCGACAAAACAACTCGCCTCCCCGAGCAAACCCCACGAAATTCCGGGAAAGCGATGCAAATTTCAAGCACTTAGAGTAGAAGGCAATCAGCATAGCCCGGTTGCACCACTAATCCTGCGTATCGCGTCTCTCTCTCTCTGCGAAAAGGTGGCACGGGCTCGCGGAGTATGACGGCGCTGAATAATGCAGTGCGGCACGCGACCGACGGTTTCATCGGCATCCTCGACATGTTCGGCTTTGAGGACCCGAAGCCGTCGCAGCTCGAGCACCTCTGCATCAATCTCTGCGCTGAGACGATGCAGCACTTTTACAACACCCACATATTCAAGAGCTCGATCGAGAGCTGCAGGGACGAGGGCATCAGGTGCGACGTCGAGGTCGACTACGTCGACAATGTGCCCTGCATCGACCTCATCTCCTCGCTCGTAAGTTTTATTTGCTTTTGCCGCCGAGGCTTCCGCGCCGTTTCGCTTGTGCTTGGTGTGCGCTGCTTTTTATTGGGAAAATTAGAGCTTTATTCTTTATTTACGATGCATGTTGTTGCCAGATTTTTTGAGTTATTTAATTTAACTTAATTTTGTAGTAATTTTTCAAAATAAGTAAAGTATAAAAAGAACAGATTCAATTTAAAATTAAAGCCGGAAACTTAAAAGTCTGCTTAAATAAATAACATTGAAAAGTTCACAGTCGTGTATAATTAAAGCTGTATCGGTGTGCCCTGAATAAAATAAAGGAGATTAACGTAATCAAACATTAACGTATCGTTTAAAATTTTACGCAGACAGCAGTTTAAAAAATTATTTAATTTAGATAAAAATAATAATTACATCCTTTTCCGCTTTAAACTCCACTTGCCACGCAGCCGCTAAACAAAGCGTATCGCTTACGAGCGCGGCAATTTTTCCCCCTTCGTAATCCCGCAAACTTTCCGCTGCGAACGAGCGAACGAGAGAGGCAAAGAGGCAGAGAGAGAGAGTAAACGCAATATATTTTTGTTTCCGACTTTGCAGCGCACCGGCCTGCTAAGTATGTTGGACGTCGAGTGCTCAATGAGAGGCACAGCCGAGAGCTACGTGGCCAAGGTCAAGGTTCAGCACAAGCAGAACCCCAGACTGTTCGACTCGAGAACCGTCGACTGTCGTTCTTTCGGCATCCAACACTTTGCCGGACGGGTTACTTATGACGCCTCGGACTTCTTAGGTAAACATTTTCTTTCTTTGTAGATGGATCTTAGTCTTATGTAACAGCAGCATATAACTGGAAATTTGATATTGCCTTTTCCTATCTAATTTTAATATTACACTTATCTATATATACATGTGATATTTTGCATAATTTACAACTTGCTTTGTCCGACTTTAATGATTTAGATACGAATAAAGATGTGGTGCCGGACGACTTGGTGGCAGTTTTCTACAAGCACACGTGCAACTTCGGCTTTGCGACTCACCTCTTTGGCAGCGAGCTGAAAGCTCTTTATGCAAGCGATACCGTGCCCAGAGGTGTTAGCTTTCGTATATCGCCGACTTCCCACACTGATCTGTAAGTAACTCAATACCGTTGCGTACATTAATTTTAGTTACAGTTCTAGCCTTCGTTTCTCGTTAAATTACTTAATGATATTTGAAAAATAATTTTGGAATATATGAAAGAACTATTAAAATTACGTTATAAGGAAGTCGTGAGAAAAATTTAAATGAAATTCAAGGATAATGATTAGTATCTACGCAAATTTTTAAGAAGAACCTCTTAAGACCACTAACGACCAAAACTAAAAAATCAAGGTTTACCCAATACTTCATCAATAGTCATTAAAAACGCCTTATCCCATCACGCGTCCAAGACTGAAAACCCGCATTTCGTTCCCACGAAAGCTGGACGCGTGAGAAACTTAACGAACTAGATCTTCGACGACTTTCCGCGCAAAAAAGTGCACTCCCATTTAAAGCGAAAAAAAAAAAAAATTCTAGACTAAACGGCGACGAGCCGATTTCCACGCTGACCCAGGATTTCCACACGCGACTGGACAACCTGCTGAGGACGCTGGTGCACGCGAGGCCGCATTTCGTTAGGTGCGTGAGGGGCAACGCCTCCGAGACCCCCATGCAGTTCGATCGCAACGTCGCCATGCGACAGATTCGCTCGCTCCAGGTTTTGGAGACCGTCAATCTTATGGCTGGCGGTGAGTGCTTTTTGATTGTGCAGTTAGTCGAAGCGGTTGTTTACGGTAGTATGAGTGTAATGGGATTTGTTTGGAGTGACGAAGACACTTGGAAACTTGCTGATCGACTAAATAAATACGGGATGCAGTGCTATTTTACGTTTATTTGACAATTTAATTCTTTTTTTTTAACCGGTTGATTTCTCTTCGTTTTTTTAACTTTAATGAAGACATCAAATTTGAGTTGTATAAGATAACAACAATTTAATTCACGCGTGAGAATAAAACGCGCAAAATCCGGTTCGATAATGCCACGTAACAGAAGAAAAAAAACTTTTATGTTGTACAAATAATATAACACCGAAACTGGCTAAACCACTATTTATTACAAGTGAAGAGCTATTTTAATAAAAAGCTTTTTGTTTTAGCTTTTTGCTTGCACTAATGACCTATAAACGTAAATCGTATAGTTATTCAGCAAACTCTGAAATTACAGAAACATTAAAAATATTTATCAAAAGTGACCACAAAACAGCATGTATGTTCATAAAGAGTAATTGTCACAGCTACAAAAATAAACTTGCGCTTATAAACCAATTTTTCAAGACACCTCCAATTTTTATCATTTCCAACCCCTCAGGCTACCCGCACAGAATGCGCTTCAAGGCGTTCAACGCGCGCTACCGTCTGATCGCCCCGTTCAAGCAGCTGCACCGCAGCGAGGAGCAGGCGATCGAGGACACGAAGCTGATCCTGCAGAACGCCCAGCAGCTCAAGAGCAGCTTCAACGCGAGCACGAGCTGGGCGCTTGGGAAGCGGCACATATTTCTGAGCGAGGGCATCAGGCAGCAGCTGGAGAATCTCAGGACGGAGATTCGCAGACGGGCCGCCACTGATATTCAGGTATGTTTCGTGAGTTTTTTTTTAGGTTCCCACGCGAGAGTTCAAATCCAAGGTTGTTTGGTTAGAGCGGTGGTTGGCTCGGGCGGTAAGGTTCTTCGGCGGTAAGGCCTCCCGAGACAAACGTCGCTTAGGGCGCGAGTACGAATCCTCGTCAGTCCGAAATTTCGGACGGGGGTGGAGCTCATACTTACCGATCGTGCTGGAGGATCGCGATGCACCTGATCTGCAACCACTTTCTTAAGTACAATTATTGCGCTGAGTGCATGAGTATTAATAATGTTGGCTGTTACGGGTCTCGCTCGTGACCCTCGCTCGGTGGGGTCTTCCGTGGCTCGATCGGTAAAAGTGAAGGGGATTGATTCGTACAGCGAACTCAAAGGCCCTAGTCTCTACCGATCAAAACAAGCACCACTGTGGCACTACATACGTGCTTTAATTGTTTAGAAACACACCGACGATCCCCGTCGCTATTCCCTGACAGCATAAATAGAGCGGCGTTAAATAAGATTAAAAAAAAAAGCTTATTTGGCTGAATCCCTAAGTCCAGCAACGCTAACCCGATTTAAATTACAGGCGAGCTGGCGCGGTTGGCGCATCCGTCGAAGGTGGACGCTCCGCCGCTCGAAGCTGCTGGGACTGCCCTCGAGTCTCGGCCAGCAGCAGCAGCAACAGCAGCAGCAGCAGCAGCCGCAGAAGCAGACGGCGCCGACGTCGGCCGTGGCAGCGGTGGCCGCCGCGGTCGCCGGCGGTACCGGGACGCTGCCCAGAAGCGTCACCGCCGGCAGCACCAGCAGCGGCATCAGACCCAGGCCCCAACCTATAGCCGGGACACCTCCGCCCGATCCCTCCGAGAAGTGCGCCGATCCGAAGATGATACAGCAGACCTGCACGCTTTTTGGGCTCGATCTTGTGAGTTTTCAGTTTGGGCTCGCTGAATGGTGGAGTCGTTTGTTTTTTTTATCTCTGATTTGGTTAATTTATAATTAATTGAAGAGATATTTTATTTTTGAAATAATAATGGAAATAATGTATCTTATCACGTTTATTTTCCAACGTTGAAAAGCAATTTGAGTGAAACATTATATTATTATTAAATTTATAATTCAGAAAAATTTTAACGCATTAAAGTTATTAATCGAAATCAAGTGAAATTCTTGTTCATTGAAAATTCATTTAATGAAATGAAATTATTTATTGTTATTATCGCAAATACGTCAGAAGATAAAATTACAACGTTGGCCGGATAATGCATTTATATCAGTAAATAATTTTGCACTCGCCGCTTCAACAAATCCTAATGTGCGCATTAAACGAAAACTACAACGGCAACGTTAAAAATTTAAAGGAACGACCGCCGCCAGTGCCGCCAAGCCGATCCTACACAGTAACGGGAAACACGAAGCTCGGCTATCCTCAAACGAGGGTCATGAAGGCGCCTTTCCCCGGTAAGTAACTTTCGAGCTTGAAAAAAAAGAGCCACCCTTTCATCTCTCCCCCTCCCCGATCTCGCGGCTAACGCCAATTCTGCTTTCCAACAGAAGAAGGGGAAGGCGAGGTGGTGCTCCTGAAGGGGGAAACTGTCCTGGTGATCGGTGCCTCTCCGCGGCGCGGCCACCTACTGGTCGAGCACAACAACACGACGCTGCATGTGCCCTATCAGTTCATGGAGCTGAAACCGTGCAACATCAATGTTTAGCTCGGTACGCTACGGACACTGTTGGAGTCCCCTGTATTTACTCACTGCCGATAAATTGCCATAAGACGTAGCATATATTCATCTTGTCTTCCATTTAGATTTAAGCTCAGAGAAATATCGCGCAGAGTGTCTTGATTTAAGTTTTAGACTGAAAAATTGTCCATAAAAGTAGGGTTGAATGAATAAAGCTGTTGAGAAAAGGGTAAATATTAAGCCAAAATTTCTCTATTTGGCCGGATCTGCAAATAACCTCTATTATTGACCTTTGCCCGGTGACCTTTGTGCAAGTCCTTCTAAGCCCCACAAAGTTTTTCTAAAACATGTGTTCCTACAACGCTTGTTTCTAGTGATTTTTCAGTCGAAAATTTAAAGTGGGACGTTTTGTAAATATATAGCGCTATAAACATTCATTTCATGTAATTCAATTAAGTTCGACGTATTCTTACGAAGGAAATATAATTGTATGTACTTTTTGACGAGGGAAACTTTTGTGTATCTCTAATATAAGATTTAATATGTTAAGAAACTTTTACCCGTGGTTCTACCTGGAAGGTATTAAAACATCAGTATTCTCATGTGAACGTTTGTCATTGAATTCTTAGTGCCAATTTGTTAGAGGAAAGGCGAATCCGAGGCGCATGATTTGAAAAAGTACGTGTAAAATGATATGTTACTTCTTTATTATGTTAATTGTAACTCTGAAAGGTGGACTTATATGTATTCCTTTTAAATGTATGTATATTACGTATCGAATCATAATTGATCAATGCAGAATTTATTGATATTACAAATGTAACGACATTTTATGATTATAATTAAGTTAAATTTAGTCCGTAATATGATTTTAAGAAATATTTATCTTGTGTTCGGAGAAGACTAAATTTGATATTAATGTATACGTTAATTATTGTTAATACATATATTTTAATTATTAAAACATTACATTAACAAGTATTTTATGGTAATATATCGAAACAAAAGTATGTTTATTCTTGACTTTTATTGTAAATTCAATGATAAATATAAGTGAAAATACGAATATCCGATATCTTTTAATCTTGCAACGAGAAGCTCAGGTTGTAACCCGGACAAATTCAGTTCATTTTTAATTCAGATAGGAAATTTTGCCATATTTGCTATAATATATATTTTATTCCTAAAAAGAAGCAAGAAGATTCCTCTAATTTTATTTTTTATTTCGAAATTTTCTGATAATTCCTCAGTCTTTTCTCATTACTAGAATAATATTAATTACGTTTATTCACGTAGAGAAGTCAAAAGTTTTGCAAAGGGATATCAAATTTTACTTCATCAACTATTACAATTTTGCGCTCAAAGAGTTTTTTAAATTACTAAAGGAGGTAAATTTTCTTGAATAATAAATTTCTGCTCTAGTATTGCATAATCTACAGATCAGACAATACGGCGGTGCCATGAGCTGTAGATATATATCGAACGAAATAGAAACGCGGCGGATTTTATTCATAATTAATCGCCGAGATCCGTAAAGGGGGTTGGATTAGCCAAACGGCTTTGTACATAATCTCATACTATGATCGTACTTATGTGTACTGCTCTCGAGGTAATATTTATTTAAAGCCTCTTTACTTTGTATGACGAACAATAAAATGCCTGAATGTATACTACGATCGTACTTAAGTGTACTGCTCTCGAGGTAATATTCATTTAAAGCCTCTTTACTTTGTATGACGAAGAATAAAATGCCGGGGTCTTTTTACAATAAAGAATTATCTTTATAAAAAAAAAAAGAGATGGTTACGTTTTTCTACCCTCTACCCAACAAATAAATATTAAAATTATTAATTGATGCGCGAAGAGCGTAAAATTTTCATTTTATTAATGCCACAAGGTTAAATTACTCTTTTAACAATTCCTTCTGAATTATATATTTACTACTTTAAAATTGGTTGTCACAATGTAGAGGCTCTGTATCGTGCAATGTGTAATCATACTTTTACAATAATGTTTCTGAACGTAATTGAGTTTCGTATAACATTCGATTAATTACTTGCATAAATCTGCTGTTTTAGTAGACGTTTAATTAGTTAATCAGATCGGTATTTGCTGCTCGTACTCCACCTCAACGTCGATTATATTGAGAAATAAATATCAAATTTTAGAATTATTTCATGGACGTAATAACATCTTGTAAATTTAGATGTTCTTTTAATGACCATAATCACAATCATAATTTTATTGGCTGGTTCATTTTATAGTAGCTTTAATTTTCCAATCAATATTATTTTCACGTGGTAAATTATTTATTTGTTGAATTTTACATCAACAATTGCTAATGCCTTCATTATAAAATCTTCGTTAATATTCATATTTATGTTATGTTAATTGAAAAGTATCGCGGCATTACAATAGATATTATAATAAGCTTTATAGTAAACTCATTTGCTTCAGATATAATACGATTTAAATATTAATATTTTCATTAATAAATTCTTTTCCAGTTAAAATATAAAAGAAAGCTTTATGATTATGCTTTATGATTACGATGAGAAAGCATTACTATTTAAAAACTAATAAGATCTATACAACATTTAATTATCTTGCAACGTTTTTCTTATAAGCAAAGAACAATCAAACTGTACTTCTTCCTAAAAATCTAAAAACAGCAGAACCCAAACAATTTTCTTCTTATTTTTTTATACTCCCACGGCCTCGCGAGGCCTTCGCGACATGCTTGGCTCTCGTATTTGCGCGCGAGGCGACTGACGTCAAAGGAGGAAAAGCCTAACGACGCGGCCCACGAGAGGAGAGAGCAGTAAAACGGAAATGATGAAATTACTGCCGCCTTTGCCGGGGGCACGCGTGCCCAAGCGGGATATTAAAATTTTTGGGAAGCTGCGCGCAGAAGCGAGCTCTCGCGAGAAAGTGACGGGGGAAGGAGCTCTCTCGGTAAAGCCGAGCCGCTGCTCTTGCCTTTTGAACTTGTTTGTCTGAATGCACTGCAATCGGATGTGATGGCTGTTTGCTGAGGTGACAGCTGTGTAAAGGAGAGTAAGCTTAGGTAAGTGACGTTTGGGGATAAATATTCTTGGTGATTATTGGGAATATTTAGGGCTAAGTACACTGAGAGAAAAAAAGGAGTAAAAATTACAATTCTGTATCGTAACTTGAGATATGAGAAGAAAAAAAACAGATTTTTACTGTTTAAATAGTAAATATTAAAGTCGAAAAGATAATATTTATTACTTATGAATAGTAAATATTATTTTTCTTCTCGTATCTACAATTTTCGACTTTAATATTTACTATTCAGTTTAGTAAAAATCTTCTTTTTTCTTCTCATATCTCAAGTTACGATCCAGAATAGTAATTTTTACTCCTTTTTTTCTCTTAGTGTACATTGAACAGGTGTTCTTTTTTGTATCTTCTAAAAATTTGTTTGTATTAAAAATCGTATTTATACAAATAGTATTGAAAACTATATACTTGTATAAATGAAATCATGACGAAAATATACGTTAATTTTCTGCTGATATCTATTATTGAAAATATTCAGTTACATATTCATGCAAAGTTATATTTATCGGAAAATGTAAAAGGTGATATTGTTACTTTTAAAAATATGCACATATAATTATTGTACTGCATGCATAAACTGAAAATCAATTTATTCGATAAATCTATTAATTATTCATTATTTTGTATAAAAATTAAAAAATTTTCTGTTTCTCATAATCAGTTAGTTTATCTTGTGCAAAAGAAGATGGCCATGAGCGGGAGAAAGTAGTAAAGGTCTACCACAAGTCAGACCAATAATAGAACACTATATTTATAACAACTATTGAAGAAGGGGAACATTAATAGTGCAGCTAAAAAATGTATTCTTTTAAATCGATAAAAATCACACTTTCTAACAAGCTCGTAAAAAGCGATAAAAGAAAAACCGCTCGCAAAAGAAGAAAAGTTCCAAGCTCCACCGCGGCGAGCTCTAAAAACCCGTAAAACTATATGCAGCGCAGCAGAAGTCACGAATTCGCGGACGGACCAGGAGTTCCGATCGTCGCGGTTGAAATTTTTTCAATTTACATCGGTAAAGAGGTACGCCGCCGGAATAAAGGAAGCGCTCCTTTCTCCGGCTGCGTTATATATATCGGGGGGAGGCCGATCGGTACGTGTCCGCACACCGCCCGAGATATGACGCTGTATCGAATTGAAATGCTCCGTAGACCAAACGCTCGTCCGTCTCGCGGAGGCTGCTGTATGCGGGGATCTAGACAAAGAAGTGGAATAAGAAAATGGAGAGTGAAGGATGTTGAACAAAAGGTGAAAGAGGGTCGAGTGGCAGGAATTTTTAGGAGATAAAAGTTGGATCGAGTGAAAAGAATTAAAATTAAGTGATGCTAAAAGTGAGAAAATTCTATGACTTGTTATTGTTGATTACAATATTTATACTTGTTTGTAACTTTAAAAATATCCAATAGAAGTCCATTTCTGTAAAAATGTAGAGAATTAATTTATTGATACTGTTCAGTGATAATCTAAAAATATTGAATAACTGACTAAAGAAAACAAGCTGTAGAATAAAGCTGCCCATTTTATTAAGACAGACATTCAAGAATTTTAAGAAACTGGTTTAAAAAGATAAGACATGACTGAAATGAAAAAGAAGAAGCAATTGAAAAGATTCAAATCTGCAAAGAATCAAGTTACTCGACAAGAAAAGCAGACTGCTGCACAGAAATAAGAATAAGCCCGGTACAAAAAAGAAAAAAAGCACGGTACCAACTAACAAAGTTACCACCCCGGTGAATGTCGAGGAAAAAGGTAGCGCAGACACATCTTGACCTGCTTCACGGCGCGAACATTTATTATAAGAGCGCATTTCTCGGATGGACTTGCGATGCGCGGCCCGGAGAAGACAAATGCGAAACGTGCGGGAGAAACAGTCGCATCGTGAATCGCGATGATCAGCCGCGGGTTTTCGCCGCGGCACGTAGGCGGCCGGGGAGTCTGTGTGTGCGCCTGAGTGATTTCGATCGTAAATAAGCCTATTTTAAAACGGATATATAAAGTCGTCCTCGAACGTGGAACATTTTCGATTAGGCATTTGCAAAATCTTTACTTGTTTCGCTCTCCGTTAAAGAATACTATTATGGATCGATTTATTTTTTGTTACGCGGTTTTAAAGAAATAGAGAAATTTGCTTGGTAAGTGGCTTTATTATGAATGTAGGCATTTTATAAATACAAATTGTACGTTTTTCTGCTGTATTACTTGATTCTCGTTTATGTGTGTGTGCAACTGAGCTAGCTTTTTATTTATATTGCTCCTCTCGCGCTTGAGTTTTGTATGTGATTTGTAACACTGACTGCTCAAGGCTGCGAGCAAAACCGCCCGAAGTTATGCTGATTAAAATTCATGAATGTCCGGACACGAAACTACCGGCGAATTTGATAAATCATAATAATATAGAAATACGTTTTTGTTGTTCGAAGGGAGAAAAGTTTATCCCGACGTCCCTCTTTCATTTTACCCGAACGTCCTAATTAAGTCGCAGTGAGGCCAAGTACAACGTCGCAGAAGCAACTAGGCGTATTTCTCTCCTCTCTCTCGAAATGAGACCTGCGCGGGCGACAAAAAGCGGCGGCCGCGCAAAAACTGGCGTGAAAAGGTACGGACCACAAAAGAAATCGCGCCGGCACTTTTGGCGTAAATATAAACAACAGCGTGGCAGCAGCCCGGAAGGGAGTATGAATATTAATGCCGGAAGCGCAAACGCCACGCCTGCGAGCGATGAAACGGATGATGCAGGGGGAGGGGTGGGGGGGGGGGAGAAGGGGGAATTGCCGAGTGGCTACCTGCTGCTCGGCTTTGCTCTCTTTTTTTTTAGTGAAGATTGAGTTCGAGGTGATGGAAAGGTGGATGGAAGACAAGCTGATGCTTTCACTCGTTGCTCGATGGGTAGGAAAGTTTTGTTTAAATAAGACTAAATTCTCAGATTGTTTTGCTAGTTTAAAGATTCGTTGAATGTATCGTGTCAAAGAACATTTCTAGAACATCATTTATTTTCTGTGCAGTGAAAGAGTGTTGTATGAACTTGTTTTTCAATCTCCCGTTTTCATTAAAAGTCTTTAAGATAGTAACTTAAATAGAAACGTTTAATCTATTTTCAAATTTGAATAGCACAAACCATTTTCTTTTATCGATATTGTATTTATTTAAAATAACTTTAACAATTTAAAGTTCGCGTAGTAAGATAATATTAAATTTCTTGAAAATATTCATATGCTAACATAATAAGGTAGTTAAAGAAACAACATTATTAAAAAGGGTATGATTATGCTATATCGCAGACAGTATTAAATCGATATAGCGACAGAAAATTCATGCCACGAGGCAAGAAAAATGACAAAGCAGAGCAATATTCTGTCAGCTTGAAAAAGGTGGGATACTTTATTAACCTTCTTTATTCAGCTGTCTTATATGCATACAATATAGAATTGAATAATTTGTATCAATGATATTTCTACTATATAAAACTTTTACTTCATTATGACGTCTGTGTTAATTCTAATCTTACATGTACATTTGCGAAGTACACTAAACAATAGTAGTTTTTTTTTAAACAGAAATCTTTGATGGATATAAAAATGCAAGACCGTCTGATCATCGGCAAATGGTACCACTTATTTTACTTTCTAATACATTTTTTTATTGTTAAAAACTTGTAATTACAGTCAATTCATTTTGACATTTAACCTTTGTATTAACTTTACTAATACTTTACTCTTCATAACATTCAAAGTGAAATTTAGGGCCTGGCTTCAAACTTGTTATCTCAAACGCACATACGCAAACTTGTTTTCTCAAATGTCTTAAGGTGAAATACCTTGCAGCAAGTATTCTTCTTACTCTAAATTGTTAATAAACAATCGCAAACAAGGAGTAGGAATCGAATAAACGTCAACAAAAAGACTTAATAATATAAATCACTGTTTTCAGATAAATCCTATATTACCAACGCTATCACTAAAGCAAATAAAATAAAGGCTCTTATTAACACGGTGAATCATTGAAAGCGGAGTTACGGAGCACCAGAGAGAGATTATAAGTCGTGGAAAAACTGCGCTTGCGCATAGTCGCCTAATAAATATTAACAAGTTTCGCAAAGTGCTCGCATGATGGAAACTCCTGAAGCTTCGTTTCGCAGGCTTTGAGGCTGGTTGCCGCACCCGTTAATAAATGATTTACGATCGTGGATTTAATACTTTATACTCCCGCGCATCCCTTGTTTTTGCGTCGCTGAAAAAAAAAAAAAAAAAAATTGATTCTTACCGCTCGTTTATTGTTGCAAATTTAATACTGGACTTTAATGAAGAGAATCTTACGATGAAGTTATTAATCCTTTTGACTGACATTAAAACGGAGGAGTCTGCGTTGAATATGTTTATTGCGTTTTTATAGTACACAAAAAGTACTTAAATTTATACCGACGACACTAGATTATGACGCGGAATTGAGCATTGTCAAGATTAATTACGATTTATTGCAGATTTTGGAATGACATTTCTCTTTATTAACAACGATTTTATTATTGAGAATTAAAATCTTGTACGTACTACTTCCGGTAGCCAAGTTTAGATAGTAAGGTATTATTTTAGTATTAAGTAGAGTGATGGGCACAATAATTTTTTTCTAAAATGCTTTTCTCCATATTTATTTTAAACCCTACTTGTACGTTTACGAGGACTGAAACGCCACCGTTATTTCCGAAAGTGCGCCATTCGAACGAATCGTTAAATCGCATCCGCAAGAAATTCTCGTGAAAAGATTCAAATCCTTGCAAGTTTACTCAAAAATCATAACTGCTTGACCAAACGATCCTCGCAATAACAATAACGGGGCCGCCTTGGGCCCCCGCGCAGCAGAGTAATTAGGTGAGCTCGTGTACGTAGCGTTTAATGAACATCTGCGCGCAATTTAATGACTTAAATTCCAGCGCTCGCGCGCAGGCCAAATGTATATAGCTCGCAGGTAAACTCGATTCTTTTTTGCTGGCCCACTAAAACGGCTTTTATGTCGCGCATTGCGGCTAGGCGAGAGAGAGAGAGAGAGAGAGAGGAAGCGAAAGAGAGAGAGAGAGAGAGAGAGAGAGAGTAGAGAGAGGCGAGAGTACACACTTTTACGGCCGCTGCAGCTGAACCATTAAAGTCTCGTGGAAAAGGGCGGCAGCCGGCCGTTAACTCGCGAACCTGTCATCGGGATAAAATTATTTCGTAAGCGTGCCCTGCCGTGGCAGCAAGTGATACATGATGCGAGCGAGCCCGCCGCGGCCTCGAGGAGCGCTTTATTGCTCGCTCTTTTCAGCCCTGAAAGGGATTTTCTTGATTTTCAAGGGATCCGGATGATGATGTCGGCTGTAATTGCTTTAGAGCAGGGGGCTGCTTCGGCAGAGGGCTTCGGAGTCGGCGCGATTTTTATAAGGCTGCTTGAAATTTCAAGCTTCGCGGTCGTTCCATCGGACCTGTATTGATTTATGTAATTATCCGTTTGAAGCGAAATGTTTTTACAACGTTTTTTGGAGTATGAATTGGCTAATTCGAAAAGTGGACAAAACGTTTACTTTTAAATTATTAATGCGATAGAGCTTTTCAAAACGTGAATTATCATAAAAAAATCTAATCTGTAAAGTGGAGGTAAAATAAAAATAAAAAATACGTTCCAAGTTTAAAAATAACAAAGGCATTATACTTCTATCGTTTGCTTTCTGACTGTATGTGTGTATCCTCCGCCGAGATGGAAGTGAATGGATTCCGCATACAAAGTCAGAAAGCCTTTGTTGCTCTTTTTTGAAGGCATTTTTTTCTATTTTATCTCCACTTTGAAGATTTGAGTTTCTGTTATAATTCATATTTTGAAAAGTTCTATCGTATGTTGTTATAGTTTTATGCGTTGCTCTTGAACGACAATAGTTACTCTATAAAATCATTTACTTTATGACATTGTAAAATTTGTTTTCTAGCTTTAAAACAGCTTTGTTATTTTTTTATGAAATATGTAAATATATCCATTTTTTGCAATAAAAAAATTTGCTTCCTATAACGATCTAAAGGAATAATGTAAAAACGTAAAATTTAAAATAAAATGTTTAAAATGTTTGTATTTCTTCAATAATTTAGAAAAAAATAATAAAACTGACAACGCAGTATTTTTTTGCTAATTTTATTTATCAAATAGGATCTGATTTGATACCTCCCTAGCTGGTAAACCACGGGTATCTTTCTTAGTGGCCACTTTGAGGCTGTCTGCTTGAATTACGCAATGAGTAACGCACTCCACGTCCGCAGGCATGTGAAGTGTCTCGTTAAAGTAAGCTGTTCTCGCATGTACAATGTATGCACGACTTTACCAGTTTGTATACTAAAGACTTTTTGCAGAATCCTCCAATTTCTTTTATTTGCTTGTTTTACTTCAAAGTTTTTATTTTAAATAAAAATATTAAAGATATTTTTAAAATTTAAATGTTAGATTTAAAAATGAAAATTAAAGTTTCATAAAGTAATAAATTACCAATTTTATAATATACTAGCGAAATTACGTGCGATATACGCGAGCTTAATTTACAGTTCTGTCGGGTTTAAAAATTGAAATAACATTAAATAAAATATACTATTAAATATAATAATTAAAAAATTTCTAATTATTAATTATTATTCTTAACAATTATTATATATTTCTAATCGTTTTTATTAATTCTGATCAGGAGTCACAAAAAGCTTTCTGTTACTTCTAATAATAAATAATAATGATAAAAAACTGATGTTTTCTGCGATGCACTCAAATTCTACTTCGTTTCAACTTTTTTCATATTCAAGTTGAAATATTATAACAGTTTCACAGACTGCAATAAAGTTCTGTACCTCCGGCACTGCTTTTCTATTTTCTTCGACAATTTCACTTCTCTTATCCTGTTCATCATCTCTTTATATAATTCTTTGTTATTATCTCTCTATGTATATTATAATGAGTAATTTAAATATTTTTTCAATTTACGCGTATGACATGAAAATTCCATTTCATTTTTAAATATGTAATTAATAAAATAAAAGTCATATATTTTTGCAATGAAAAATGATTGAAAATACATTTTTTACGGAGGGAACAAATTTAATAATACTTTTTATTCGCGTAAATGTAATTAGTGAAAAGTAATATCAATAAAGCTGTCGTGAAAAAGGTTTACTGTAGGGGCTTCCTATGATTAGAGCCTTGACTACGTTTCCTTGCAGCGAATTGTAAATTACGATAGTGCAATTACAGCAATTGAATATGTAACAGCCGTAATTATACCTTTAAAGATTCCAAATATAGAACTGTAATTTCATGACTTCTGGACTTACTAAGGAAAACAAAGCCTTAAAATATTCACTAAATCTTTACGTATAACATAAATAAATTTTAAACTATTTTAAAAACGTTACAAAAGCATTGTTCCTGTTTTTCAAAGCTTTTTTTTTGTAAGTAATAAACAAGTTTTTTACTATTAATTAAATAAAACATTTCTATTAGAAAAGTTATTTGGAAAACATGATATTTTGCGTCTAAATTTAATATGAACAATAAAATTAAAATGTACAGTGCACCTTTTTTCAGACTTTTTTTAACAAAACACGAGTTTTGAAGAAAATTCGAAGCTGTCTCGACTTAAAAAGACTAGTAAGTAGAATCGCTGGACAGGGATGCAAAAACACGCATACCAGACGTAAAAGAAAAACTTGGAATTCGATCGGCTGCTTTTTCTACGTCCCGGTGGAATTCGCACCTTCGTATATATACGATGCTGCGAACGAATGCAAAGAGTCGACATTTTTAAGTCTGAGATTTTTTCGTAACAAAATATATCGAAGTATAAAAAAGGTACGTGAAAACTAGTTTTTTATTTCATTAATTTTAAATGTAATAATTATTTTTGAGTGCCCTACATATTTCAGATTGCCATTAAGGTTAATTGAGTCGAAGAAAATACTGGAACATAAATTGTAATAAAAAATTTATAATTAAAAAGCACTATATTTTCAGTAAAATTTTAATAAAATTCAATATCTGATAGTAAAGATATGTAATCTAATATCTTTAATGTTCACTATTAATATTTTATAAAAATACGTGTTTCTATGTCAAATGAATTATTGAGTCACTAAGTAGTAAGTGGCGTGTTAAGTCAGACGTAAAATATATCAATTAAAACTGTCAATAAAGACTTTTTTTAAGCTTTTAATTATTACCCATTAAAAGTACATATTCTAAAACCAAACGTTAAAATTTCATTATTTTAAATGCTTTTTAAATTGATTTAAATTGCCAAAGTATCTAATTGCAGCAAAAGTATCTGACAACGGCGGATTGGCTGTCCTCTATATCTCCGATTTTTTCAAAAAATTCCGGAACGCCATTCGCGAATTTGCATATTAACTCCGACAGATTCATCACAATGTCTGGGTCTATGATTGACTAGCGCTGCCTGGAAATGGTACGAAATCGCCTCTCGAGGCCAATTAAAAACGGAAGCCCCCGAGCCCTTGACAAATTCCGCGTAATTCAATCGTACTCTTGCACTTTTTTCGAGAGGTTTCGATTGGCTTTTTTAGGTTACGGGCTATGAATACGGAAGGACTGGTATTTTGGTGCTTCGAAGATGGACCGATGTAATTGGGAGTTGACAGAAAAGTTAAGTGGCGCAATTAGTATAATGCGATTCGAATAAGATGTCTTATGCGAGAGAATAACGAAATGATTTTGTCTCGTTAATGAGGTGATAAACAAAGCAAAAATTAGATTATTGATGTGATTTTGAAGTAATTAAAAAAAAATTAAGCTGTTTTAATCGCTTCTCTGTATCAATTTTATAAAAGTTTTAGTAAAAGCCATGATTTAAAACTACTTAGCAATTTAAGAAATTTTATCGCTTAAAGGCAATAAAATTAATCAACATTAAGTGCCATTCAGAAGCAAAATAAAACGAACGTGATTCTACATTTTGCAAAAGTACTTCTCAAGAATATAATTTTTAATATTATCTTCTTCGGCTAAAGTTAAAATGAAGAACACAGCCATATCCGAAACTGTCCTTCGAAGTAAACTCAAAGAGATCACAGACCAATACCGAAAGTGGCTATCCGGCAAAGCAACATGCAAAGTATATCCGTCCCCTCGCCAAAGTTTTCTCTGCCTGCTCGGAATCCCGCGGCCAGTGCTTATCCGCGCGAGAGAAGTCCCACTGTACACCTCTTCGGAAGAAGAACGAAGAAAGCTCGCTCCGCGAAAAATAAAGAGCGGCCTCGGCCCAAGATAAAGGACTTCCTACTCGCGAGCCTCTCGAAACTTGGTCCATTCCGATATAGGAGGACGAGCGCGCCTCATAGTTCCCCAAGTTATCAAAAGTGCTCGGTGCTCGAAACTCGCGAAACGTATATCAGCGTGTCTCGAGGATCTGAAAAACGTCCGCTGCGAAATCTTTATCCTTCTCGCTTCTCGGCGATTGCCGCTCAGACGGATAAGCAAAGTTTCGTCAGGCCAATCATGAGAGCTATTGGAATGCCGATAAAAATGACGGCGTCTGCAAAGTTTCGCCCGGAGGATGTCCGGCGATATGTGCGTTTCCGATTATTTGAAGAACTTCAGATACGGATGCGAGTTGGTTTTGTTGTTCCGAGTTATTTCCTTGAATTATACTTCGCAAAAGTTCTCAACGATTTAGATTTCTCTTATTTTTTTTTACCGACTGCTCGGCTGCGATAAGGTTGTACAAAGAAAATCGATCAATATTCAGTTCTTGCAAAATACTGTTAAGAGTTTAGCGTAATTTATTGGGAGTCAATTTCGTCTACGAAATTTTTAAATAGTATAAAGGAAAACAAAAACAATGTCGTTTTATATCAAATTTTGCCGATTCACTTAAAAGACAACAAATTTAATTTTTTCAAGAGAAACTTGCAGGTAGTGTAGCCTTAGTTGGGGGGTTAACTCGTGAAATGAGCAAGTGCGCGAGCAGACTCAACTTTGTTACCTCCCCTATGCGAGAAATATATGTGCTCTATAACGCCTTCGGGTTGAGAACCGCAGCTTAACCAAGGCAGAGGCCTATTCTCGCCTTCTCTTTTGTGCGGATCTTCGTATACAAGCTTACAGGCTCCACGCTTCTCTCGCTCGGCTTAGCTTGCCTTCTCTCTTACATGTTAGTGTAATATTAATAAAAAATTAATATAAAATTAATAAAAGGATTTTATTTATTATTTCTTTATAAGTATGAAAAATCCGCTGTCCGTTTTTATTTATTTTTGTATTATTATTTTATTTTTCTATGTCCATTTTAGAATTTAATGAACTGCAAACAAAATTTAAATAAAATTTTTAAAAAATATTTTAAATATTTAAAATTCTAAAAAACAGAATTTTTGAAATTCCTTGCGCAAAGCTCGATAAAAATCATGCAATGAATCAAGCTTTGTACAAGTCGTATTAAAAAATAATGTTCAATACAACAGCATAAAGGTGATTTTAATCTGGTGCTACCTTTTCACTAATACACTTTTCACTAAGATACAGCTATTCAAAAAATTGAAACAAAATAAATAAAACTTTAATATCTTTTGAACTAATAAGTTTCATAGGCAGAAAAACTGTACAGGTCTGAACATACAAAAGATCTACCTTTTCCCAAAATTTCAAGTAATTTAAAGTCTTTTTACTTCCGTAATCGTTGCACATAGAAAATTCATTTTTTTCAGTTTTTAGCTTTTTATTAAAAAACTAATTGACAAAATGGTTTGAAATTTTTACAGATTGTAGCTATATATACTCTTAATTACCAAAAATTTTTTTAGAGCAGTTGATAATTTAAATGAAGAATTATAAGCTTTTTTTAAAAAAAACACATTTTTATTAAAATCATAAGAACTATTATTTTATCTACTAGTATTTTATAAATATACCTATTATTTTATGCTCTTTAAAATGGTTTTTGTTCGATTCAAATGTCTCAATCCTATCATTAAAAAAAAGTAAAATTAAATTTTTCAAAAATCGAAAATTTGCGATGAAACAAAAACAAATAAGCTAAACAAGAAAAGTTTTTTTTTTGTCGCCATCAAAACAAAAAAAAGCAAAAAAATGAGCCATAAACGATGAAAATCCGTTCAGTAGAAGGTAAGATCCAGGCGTATACATATGGACACATACACACACACACATATATCCATACAGACATCTTTTAAAAACCATTTATTCTTGTTCCTGATACTTTAAAATACAATTATAACAGGTTTTTCGAACAACTCCAAAAATTACTATCACAAAGTTTTCTCTAGGAGGAAGCAAAAGGATATAGGGACAGGATTGGAATTTTCATTGAAATAAACAACAACATTAATAATATTCTAACCGTTTGTTTATTTGGTAACTCTTAGATACATTAACCTTCATAATCTAGCAAAATGAAATTCGAGAACCTTCCATGTATACATATATATTTATATATTTATATATTTATATTTATATCGTCGCACGCGCATCCATTCCGTCACACTCAACCCAACGCCAACACTCTTTTAACCTTTTATTTATATTATGTATAATCGTTTAACGTCGATTCGTCGAAGTCACACGCGACCGCGCACTTCCTTTACTTTTTTGCTAGCGTGTGCGGGCCGGAAAGGCTAAATCATTAGAAAAATACAATAATTCGCGCGCACTCACATCCATGCAAACGCTTTCACCTACTGCAGTTAAAGATAAGCAATCGACTCTCCCTTCCTTACGAGCGTCTTGTCTACGGATTCCTTTTTTTCTTTTTCAAAGCGTTCGGTATTTACAAACAGCGAAACCTTATTTTCTGGACTGCCTCGCGATCCTCTGGTTACAACGATAATGATATGAATATTTCAGTGTATGTTACAGCTTAGAAAAGAGTAGAGATATGAGTTTTTAGAACATTTTATATTGGGAGGTAACTCAATTTGCGGTTGGACATTGACGACAAACTTTTTTGTAAAATACGTGTAGAAATTGTTTCGACGCATCTGAGGTTTTGCGATTTTTGATACCTTTCCTTCGTCCCTTACATTTAAAAAATTGTATCTAAACAGATAGTTAAGTTTTTCGTTTACTTTCTTAATGTTGGTTACGAATTTTCGAAGATTATTTTTATATATACAGTCCGGTTAGTCATAGACGATACTTTACTTCGTTGTGAAAAAATGAATTTGATATGTAAAAACAATTGATATGATCGATGAAATATTTTTAAGCTCATACAAGTCGAAGTGCCTGTTGTTTCGTTCGAACGAATAACAATTTTTATCGATTCAAATCAAAAACCCGAAAGAAACGTATCGGCCGTAACGGACAAAAAAAAAGCAAGAACAGCGCTCAAAGCAAAGTCGAAATAATCGCATTATTGTATTTTCGGTCGGAAGGGTCCGCCCTATAAATCGCGGATTTAAAGGCGCGCCAAGCGCGAGAGATTGAATCGCGCGAGCCCGGAAAATTCCGGGGCTCCGGCCAATCGCGAAAACGTCCAAAGTTTTTCGCTTAGCGCGATTTCCCTTCGGGCGCCACCGCCGTCGCCGCCGCCGCATCGACGGTTGGAGTCTTCCTTTCTCGTTTTTCGCCTTGCTCTTAACTCCTGACACATTTCCTCTTTAACTTTGTAATTTTTTTGCCAGCGGGTATAGGCACCGGGGGGGAAAGTCCGCTGCCGCTCGGCGTTTTGGTTTAATAAGGCGCGGACTTTGCTAGCGACGAAATCGATTGCGCTTTCTTTCGAGAAGCTTTTGATTTTTTTTTAAGCGCGAGTTAAGACGCTTTCGTAAATTCTTTTTGCTTCTGAAAGAATTAATTTTTGAATTCTCATTTTGATATATCAGATTGTGTTACGACTTGAAAAACTAATTCATTTTTGTCAGTATCTTGAATTACACTAATTGTGAGTTTTTCAGACATTACGGGAACGATACTAATGTATGCAAACCTTGTTGAGTAAAACAACACAAGAATTAGTTGCGAGTAAAACGACGTATCATAAAATATTTTATCATAGAATATGAATTTACAGAAATATTTCGCCATTACCAAAATCCGCCCACTATTTCGCTTTCTCGCGAGGACGAACCCCATTAATTATTGTACGGACTTTTTTCTGAACTGCGAATACGAATTTTGCCCGAGCAAAGTTTTCTTCTCTCTCTAGGTGGTACGACTCTCGACTGTCGTGTGTGTGTGTGTGTGTGTGTGCGCGCGTGTATGCAAACTTTTAATTGCGCGGGAATACATGTAGAAAACAACTACGATATACTTTACGACGTTTGCGCGTGTCTCGACCCGGGGATACTTTTTATGCGCTTTTTCTGTCTCTCTCCGCCTCGCTCGTTGCGCGAATTTGCTTCGTCTCCTTTTCTGGAATATTTGCGCGGGAGTGGCCGCAGAGCCGTTGAACTTTAGATAGGGTGAAGAATTTTCTGCAGCTCTGGGGTTATATTCGATGTATTAAATTTTTAATAATTGATTAGTTTTTCTTGCGAAATGAATTCCACGAAATACAATTTAATATTCGAAAATACACTTTGCCTGTTAAATTATTATTCTATGTAAAAAAGAGATTTTGTTTTAAGTTATATTTTTTGTTTGCCTTTGAATCTCTTTTTTCTCATCTTTTCACTCGAATTTTTACAAATTTTTATTTAATAAAATTGTAAAAAATAATACTTAATATTTGTATGAAATTACAATTCCCTATTTATCAACGAATCAAATTTATTAATTTAGCACTGAGTTTAATAAAATTTATAAATTCAAATGGCGATTATTTCAATATTTGTATATTTTACCAAGTAAGCGGCTTATAAATTACAAAAGTAAACGTTAATTCTGTATAAAATGTTTAAATAATAAAAATCCCCGAAACACAATCTTTAAAAAAAATTCATCTTGCACGACAGTTCTCAAATATTATGGAAAGTAATATTACTTGGTGCTACATTATATTCGGCGATATAATAAGATTATTTTAATAAACCGCAAATTATACAATAAAATAAAAGCGAAGAAGCGAAATTTCTCGAAGGACCCATTCTTCAAAACCCGAGCACACTTTTTCCAACACTTACAAATATTGCGGTAATCGAGCTTATATTCCTTTTTGCTTTCAAGTAATAGTTCTCTCAATTTTTCTCTCCGCGCTTGCCTTTTGTCTACTCCGGCTATTGAAAAACTTTTCTCTCTCATTCGCTCTCAAAGTTCCGCGCGGCGGGAGAAAGAGCGGGTAAACAAGGACAGAGGCAAAAGTTGCCACGTCATTACCTACTGTCCCGCGAAAAACCGAGTGGAAAACAATGGAATGGAGCGGCAACAGCCCGCCGGGATATCATTAAAACAAGCGTCGATTTCACTAATCGATGAACGCAGAAAGAGAGAAAGAGAGAGAGGAAGACACTTGTTACATAACTGGGAGCCAGTAGGGGTCAAGCTCGTAATTCATTATTATACTCTCCTTGCGGAGTGGGAGAAGTTAATGTACAATCTTTCGTTGCAGTTCAGTTTAATCGCTCGGTTGTAAAAATTTTCACGGCGTTATTTTTTTTTTTTCTTTTTCAGCAGAGCCGGTGATTAGATTTATCGGCCGGTGCTTTTTATATGCTGTAAAAATTTTAAGGCGGCAAGATTAAGAACTTCCAACGGTGTACAAAATTTTTACAGCACTTGTGTTTGGGGCAGGACGAAGTACTTTTTTTGCACAAAGATACTGATGTTGATTTTTATACGAATGGTTTAAGTGTTATTGAGTATGAATATACAAAATTGAATATTTTTACATGTATTTTTTAGATCTATTTATACAAACATTCCTTTTATTAACAGTTCGTTTATCGAAGATTATAGAGACTGGCTGAAAATGTGGGCACAGAAACGTAAGGAGAAGATTTATTAACAAGAGAAAAATCGCTCCATTTACATTTAAGTTATTCTTTCGCTACATCGACAGATTATTATACAAAATGATTGCAGGTAAAAATATAACAATTAGACAGGCTTACAATACTATGTTACAAATTAGAGAAAAAATTAGTAATGTACATAATCGTGAATTGTTAATCTTAGTAATACTACCAACGGGAATTTGGTTAGCTCGACTCCATTGAGTTAATACAACCTAGTTTTCCTCCCGACAATTTACAATTCGCTATGATCGTCTAAACAGAAATTGTCATCGACGTCAAACCTCTCGTCGTTATAAATTAATATAAAAATAAAATATGCGCATGTACATTATTATATAAATTAACGATTAGGTGCACTGCGCTAATTGGCAAATCAGTTTTCTAAGAGACAACGCAATCGGGAATAAATTAACACTATACAAGCCGTACTCGATAAAATCTGTTGAAGACATTTTGTTCGGGAGTGTCCTAACGAAAAACTGCGATTACGTTCATAAAAATTAGAATAATTTTATTACAATTTAGTGAAAATTAACTCGTTAGTAAATAAATACTAATAAGTTCTTTAAACTATATAATCAGCAATAGTTTTTTAATCATCTGGAATTTAATAGTTGCGCTATAATCAAATTATACCAAATTATTATAAGTAAAGTAACAGTAACAGCAGTTTTTTTCACGTACGAGTAGGAAGGGCAAGGATGGGAAATACTTTTTTGTACGCGCTTTAATATCTTACAAAACCATTAGTTACTTACTTCGAAGTTACCATTAGCTAGAATCATTTAATAGTTACATAGTTCATTTTTTTTGTTTCTCGCTTAGGCGCACGATAACGCAACGTTCGTTTCTTTTTTCCGGCGTTTCAAAATCGTCGGAAACTTTGTTTTTCTTGGATGGCTTCTCGAGTCTGCTGCTCGTCCTTCTCGCGGGAAGAGATTCAAGAGAGACCCTACGTACGTTCGGCAAAGATTCGTCCCTCTCTTAAGTGTATCATAGTTTTTTGATCGGTCAGGCTCGGCGGGGTGGAGGAGGCGGGAGCTGCTCAGTGGAGAAATACGCTGGTGACGGATCTGGTGGTGTGCGGCGGCAGGTCGGGGGCCTCGGTCGGGGCCCCCTCGTACCCCTATGCGCTCAAACCCAGCCGGTGGATCTTCGCGGACAGGAAGTTGTGCAGGACGAATACTATGGGCTTCGGACAGCCTTCCAAGTCCAGTTCCTGAGAATGAAGAAAACGTTTCGTTTGGGTGAGAAGGTGAGCTGAATTTGAGAAGAAGTTTAAAATGATAACGGTGAAGTTGAAAAGTGTGTGGTTGAGTGGTGTTCGTGATTGGATATGTTGAATTTTGGTGTAATGGCTGAAGGAACAATTTTAAGAGTCGTTTTTTTTGCCGAGTCAAAATTCTGCCGATAATTTATTTTAACTGAAACTGCTTAAAGTCATACTTTTCATAGTTGAAAGATACTTCTTGTAATTCTTTATTTCTTCATTTTCATTTCTTTTCAGTATTTTAATAAACTTAAATTCTTCAACTGTAAAATACTAAAATTTTTAATAATCATTGAAAATAAAAAAATATAATGAACTTGCTTTTACCTGTACAAATTAATTTTATTTAAGATAAGGTATTTCTTTAATCAATTAAATAAAACTAAAGCTTCTATAAATATAAGATCAAATCCATGATTATCGGCGTTAAAATCAGATCCACTGCGATGATCGTTATAATCGTTGCGTTAAAAGAACAGGGCATAAGAGGAGAACGTAAAACGCATTAACCGAAAAAGGCGAGAACACTTCGGCACCAACTCGAGGGGAAACCGACGATAACCACGGAATATTGCTCGCGCTTGTTACTGATTTTTCGACTCAATGAAAAGCTTCTTCATAACGATGTCTAAAATAGTGGGGTCAAATAGTACCAAGGTAGTACAGGATTTTTGGTAGTAACAAAAAGTGTTCCCTATTTATGTTGTAGTTTAAATGTTTACGATAGTTTGAGTACGTTTTAGAGTAAGTAAAATGTTAATGCATGAAAATATATAAAAATATATCAGTAATTTATTCCATAATCTTTTTCCATATCTTTTTAATATTTCGCAGACTTTTATATTTTTTTCTATAAAAATATTTTCTCCTAACACTAGCTAATTTTATGGGAATGAATTTTTTTACATTTATATTCCCTGTATTTTAAATTATAAATAACGGTACCTATAGGTACCTTTAGGTTCTATAGAACTGAATATAAAGAAATTTTTTTTGTTCACCCTTAATGCTTGCCTTCAATATATTTTCAATATAACTTTTTATGCAGTGTGATTCATTTATTTTTATATCTTGCATAAAATACGCAATGAAAAAGCTTTCAGATTTTTTCCACGTAAAAGGTATTAAAGTAATGTAACATCTATTTAAATTTTTTAGACAATACGCTGATATATTTGAACCTTTCAAGATTTATGTTGGATTTTCTTATGGCTTGTATTTGACTGAACAATATAAATAATGTCAAATTTTTTATAAAATAATATATATTCAATTTTACTTGAAACTTTTTTACGTAAACTTCTTGCTTACCCTAAAAATGGTAAATTTAATCTAGTTTTTCTGGACAAAAATACATCACAGTAATTCAGAGAATATTTGTTGCTAAAACTTTTTTACAAATTTATATTGTTAAACGCGCCTCTATGCATTATTTCTCTAAATAAATGGACATTCTTAAACAAACCAAAATGCATAGTCAATGTTTTCCAGCGTTAATTTCCTATACTTTGATGTCATTAGTAAGTATTCTAATATTTATAACATGTTTTTCTATAGTATATTGAATTGAATATTTCTAATCGAGACGGGTAACACACATTCTGCCGTCGTGTAAAATCGAATGAATTATCAAAAAGTACTCACAATCTCGGCGTCGTCCCCGACAAAGTCGAGCCAGAGAAGCCTGGCGCCGTCGTCGGCCGACATCCTGAGCTTGTCGAAGGATCGCCGCCAGAGTGGCGCAGGCGGTGAGCCCGGACTTATGCCGTTACCGACGACACCGCGGGTTCCCGCCGCGTACAACGCGAAGCCGTCCTCGTGGTGGACGACCAGCTGACAAGCTCTGCTTTGCCACACGCAACCTAGAATCGAGAATGCAAAGCTTGGGGTTAAAGCAGGTTCGTTGTCGATGTTACGAATTTTATCTTTTTATTCTAAGAGATTAATGAGAGGAGAAATGGTACGTTTTCGCAAAGATTTTTGCGATTCAAAATCTGAATCAGAATCGTCTTTTCGAGAAATATATGTATCTGATATTATGTATAGAACTCGCAAAATGCAGAGAAACCCATGGAAAAGGCAAAAAAAAAAGATGACTCGAAAGCCTCTCGATCTTCATACAAAAAGGATTCGAACAATTTCCAGGTACAGGTCCTCGAAATTCGGAAAAATAGCGAAATATACGATTGCAATTACCGCCCAGCGGCGGCGTGCATGTATATATTTCAGGATCGAAGAAGAGAGAGAAAATCGGAACACGAGACATTCAGGATATAACCGTCTCTCTATTCCCCGTCGTTTATCGGACTCGTCGAGGCAAATTGCCGTTCGTCTTTCTCTCCCTCCCTCCCTCCCTTTCTCTCTCTCTCTCTGCGAACAAGCTGCTGCCTCGATGTTTCTGGAGAGGGAGAGAGATGCGCGCGAGATAGAATCTTGGCGGATTCGATCCGTCGTGGATTTGGTCTCATCGTAAAGGTACGGAGCGACGTGCCTTTTTTGTCTGACTCCCTTCCTCTTTGATTCGTTTCTTTTTTTTTTTTTTTAAGTTTAAACGGCGCTCACTGCAAACGTTTTTCTCGCAATGGCTCCGACGAAGGACTCGCTCATTGATATTGCTTTTGAATGACTTGCAAGGAGAGGCTGTTCGATGCAATGTATTACGTGTTGCAAATAATAAATGCGCTGCTATGAATACCATTTAGACCCGTAGACTGCGTTATGATTGATTTTAAATGCAGACACTTTCAGCCCTCTTTTGCATCAATTTTTCAATTTTAAATTAGAATATCACGCGTACAAGTCTTCGAGCGCCTAATCTCACTCAATAAAAATTTTCTCCATTCTATACACATTGACAATTCATTTACTATCCTCACTGATCTTCCCTTCGACGGATCCTCTCATCAGTAAGTAAAGATAAACGAAATACTCACGAACGGTGTACTCTCTGAGTGAGTGGGCGGCCGCGTGGCAGCCCTGGACGATGGCTCGGGCCCAGGCGGCGAGGTCCCTCCTCGTCTCGGCGCGCAGATTGTGCGTGACGACGCCGTCGATGGTGCCGACGCGCACGGCGAACGTCGCGCCGTACTGCACGCTCGAGCTGCACGAGGCCTCGTTCTGCTTCGTCGGCGACGACACCAGCCTGAAACAGTCGATTGATCGCGAGGTCTTCAGTACTGATTCTATGATGTTTTGGAGGTTTTTTGTTCTTGGTGGTTTCACTTTTTAATACACTGAGAGAAGAAATATAGTAAAAATTACCATACTGTCTAGTAAAGCCACCACATAGACTGTCACAACAAAACAAATTACTATACTTTGTAAAAAATTTTACTATTAAAGTATGGTAATTTTTTTGGTTTTGACAGTCTGTGGTGGCCTTACTAGCCAGTATGATAATTTTGACTAAACTTTTCTCTCAGTGAAAGAAATTTAATTATTTTAAAAGTAATTTTAATTATTAGACGTTTAATCCACAATGTAAAATACCATTTTATTCAGAACAATAGAATGCAGAAATTTTAGAAAAAAAAATCAGCTTCGATCCTGCTTTAAAATTTAAATTCCGACCTGTCCGTCCATAAATTAACTCTCGGCAAAGCCGGAAGCGATCGGGCCGCCGCCGACCGCGAATCCACTCGATCAACATCAGTAGCGTTGTGCGATTGGCCTACTCGACCGGACAAGTGGAAAAAGTGCCGTTACACCGCGAGCGCGGCTTTTTAAATAACAGTCCACTCGTACAGAACGAATGGACCGGGGAGATTCAAGAGCTGCGCCGGCTCCCGAAGGAACGATCGAGGCGAGTGGCCCCATCGGACTGCCCGCCGCTATCCCGCCAATATTCCCCACTCTCTGTTCGATGCTCGTCGACGTTAGTTGTGCGTAGGTGTGAGAGAGTCGGGTTGGCTGCCCGGTTTATCTCGCAGGAGAGAACCTCGAGGCTTTTTGGGAATAGTTTTGAGGGTGGATTGTCGGCGGGGGCTCGTTTCGGAGAGGGAATTTTGTTGTTTAGAAGAACGGGCAGTTTTGGATGTGGATCTTAAATGGGAGGATTATGATAATTTTTTAGATAATATTTAAAAGGATGCAAATTTTTTATAGTTTTTGTTTAAGTCATTTGTTTGATAAATAAACGTTAGCTACAATGGTTAAGTGTATTATTACTTTTGAATAAAGAATATTTCATATTCATTCATTGAATATATAGGTATATCAAAATCTTAAAAAGTGTTTAATGTTACAATTTTTTTCTGAGAAATGGTTTAAACTTTTTCTGAGGAACTTGGACAATTTTTAAAATTGCAAAATACTATTTAAAAATAATATCCTACATCTTCATCTTCATTCTACCTAAAAAGAAGTTTTGTAGCGGTCAAAAAAGTTTTTAACTTAAGGTTAGCTTTAAGTATACGATGAATTTTAAAGTTTTTTACAATTCATTGCTTAATCAGAAGTTTTTGAATAACTTTTCGTTTCAACTATTAATTGTTTCAAAATGATATTTTCACTTCCACGTCACATTCTTACTGGTCTTTTCTAGAAAAATTTTTATTTTATTTTTTTTTATCTTGAAACAAAATGTTCCACAAATCTCTAGTACTTGCTATAAAATTTTAAACAACACACTTGTAAAAAATATTGTAAAATTAGTTATAAAAGTTAATTGAGCTTTATTCTCTTTTTATTATTGTCAAAAGTACTGTTTGTACTGAATTCATTTAAATTCTTATTTATTTATTAAAAAAAAAAAAAAATAATAATAATAATAATAAAAAATGAAAGTCGAACGCAAAAAATAAACAGTGAAAGTTCTTAAAGCCTTTCAACTTTGAAAAGAATATAATAATCCACCTTGTCAGATAGCCTTCCATTCTTATCAGCATACCTGCAGCGGTCCACGAACCGACGGAGGAACTGCGGTTTGTCTGATTATTATGCACCTCGGCAATAATTACGCAATAATCCAAAGCCTCGAGGCTCGCTCGATAAGTCGTTAAAACCGACCATTTTTCCTCGTCGGACCGATAATTTCCCGCGAGGCGACGATATAATAGGGCCGCGAGTTGTAAAAACGGTTTATTTTTATTCGGAGTTTATGGAGACCTTACTTTTTATCTGTCTTTGAGGAGCTTTTATCAGCGATACACTTAATCTATTAAACTATCCGTTGCGAAAAGTTAGACGTGATAAAGTAAAGAGTTGTATTTATTATTACATTAATAAAGTCTTTATATAAATAATAATCTACCAATATTTATATCATTAATTTTTAATCCAATAATTTATTTTTAAGTTTTTTTTTCCATATAATTGTATTGAATATATATCGTACTTTACTTTGGCTAAATAAATAATAAAAAATAAATAAATAAAATAAATAAATACATAAATTTTCTTTTTAAAATTTAGTTTTTTAAGCAAAATGTGCAAATTGTACAGTATAATAATTATTATTTTTATTTCATGTAATTCAGTACCGTGTTCTTGTTTTCCAAAATTTATTATATAAAATAACATATTATATGAATTAACTTTTAAAATAAAAACAAAAAATATTATTTTAAAATTAACCATTAATTAATAGACTTCTTATGTAACAAACAAGTAAAATCTTTCTAAATCTTAAAACTGTTAAAAATCTTTTTCCTCGATAAACTTCAGAAACAAAAGTATTAATTAATCAACTCGAATCGTTGCAGTAAAAAAAAATCGATAAAAACGTAAACCGGCCGGATGGCTTTTACGATCAAATTAGACGCTTGCAAATCCTTTGCTTACTAAAATTATCCTTTTACCCGCCTCGTCCCTGGAAATTAAAAACCGTTCGCTCGCGGCCGCGTAACGTATAACAGTCAGGCCAGCCGTTGCACATCGGTCTATTCGTTTTTATTAGCGGCCCCCGGTGAAGCCCGTAAATAATTCGGACGGAACCCTTTTGCAAGATAACAAAGGAAGAAGGCGAGAAAGGACGGAGGCGTCGGCGTCTAAATAGAGGCGTTGAACGAGAATGGATGGCAAAGGGGTCCGAGCACTTACGGCGCCGACCGAAGATTGCGAAATCGAGATAGATAGCGATGGGGGGAGAGACGACGATGCGCCGCGCCGCTTTGACGAAATCACTTCCGGGGACGATTTCTCCAGACGGCGCTTTGATTTGTCCCCCTTGGGAATTTTAAGGAAGGCCGTCAAAAGTGGGGATGGCCAAAGTGGATTTGGATTTCGATGAAGTTGGATCGGTTTTCGAGACAAGGGAAGGTCTGGTTCTTCATAAATTTTAATATATACGTTTAAGAAGAAAAAATACTTGGAAACTGTACGATATTGTTTGAATTTGTTTTACTGTTACATTTCGTTCGTTTGTGAAAGTAATGTCGAATAAATTAAGAAAGTTTCCAAATAAAGCGTTCGATGTTAAATCAAAATTGTAAAACAAAATAAAGGTTGAATGTAGGTCGACGTTTTTATACTTGGTAATTTATTTTAAGTGTGCATAGTGAGGAAAATTAAACGAAATAGAAGCTAGCCTCATTAAGCAGAGAATTAAATTTAAACTTTTCAATTGATTTTAGAAACATTTAACAGTAATTATGGAGAAAATAGCGCGGAAAAACCAAACTTAACTCATTTAACAACTTCAATAATTTCCGTGATATTTACTTTGTCGAATTTTCATAATAGCGATGTAATCATTTAATTATTTTAGAAACTTGAGACATCTTAATAGATTTATATTTTGGAGCGAGATAATGACTTCATAATTTATTCAGTCACAAACTGTATCAGTGAACTTTTGGGATCATTATCAATAAGAATAACACCATTGTTCACATTGTTAAATGATAAATTCGAACGCAATTTGATTCCATTTTCAAAAAAGAAATTAAATTCTGCAACTTAATTTATTATTTTATATTCTTAATTATTAAAAATAAAAGAAATTAATGCCAAACTACTTCTATCTTATAGCCTTTTTAAACATAAATTCAAACTCTTTAATTTTACAGTTACCTATTTTCAACAGCTTTGGGGTTATTTGATTTCATAAATTCGAACATATTAAAAAATAGAATTTTATCACTTTTTGTGAAATCTTCGATTGCCGTTGATTGTTTCATCGCAAATCAATCGAAAAACATTACTCACAACGACTAAAAAAATCATTAATCTTCAACACATCAATGACCGTCAAAATCTGCAAAAAATCTTCAATTATTTACGACATACCCCCGGCGCCCAGTATACTCAAAGAACATAAGTCACCGCAATAAAATATACATTTCAATCGCAAGCTCGCTCGAAAATTTTCTATCTTCGCTCCGTAAAAAAAAAGCGCGCGCGGTCAAAAGCAGTATATCCCGTCGCCTATAAAGCAAACATTCACTCGAAGAACATCGGCGGAGTGGATCGACGCGATTGACAGGAGCGCTCGGATAAAAAAAAAGGGGAGCGCTCTGCGCGCGCGGCCCGAATAAATAGCGCCCCCCCCCCTCCTCCCGCCCCCGCGTGAAATATATAGAGCCGGCGGCGCGTCCCTGAAAAGCAGCGCGCCCCTGTCGATATTCGTCTTCCCGGCCGCGGGAATCGCTCGTCCCGGAAAGCGGGAGCGACGCTGGGCTGGAGGACTTGATTTCGCTATTAGTGAGATTTCAGGGCTGGAAATTAGGATTGATTTACGGCTGGTGGACTGGTGTGTATTCGGGGTTGAGTTTTTTATTGGTTTTCTTCAAAAGTTTGTTGGCTTATTACGTATGCATTTTACATTTGAAATAAAAATATGAATATGCGGACGTAAAAAATTGTATTTCAAAATTATTTTCCTGTAATTATTGAGAATCTTACATGGTCCCTTGTAAAGTCCTGATCATGAAGTGCATACAGATCACGAAGTGCGTAAATTATCATGAACTTTTAACTTGCAATGAATTAATCCGTATGCAAAGACTTTTCTTGTTTTTTGCTTTAATGAGATTGTTCTTGTATTATCATATTTGTTCATAAAGAAGTCAAATCTGGACGCTTGAAAAAAAAAATAAATAAATAAATTTCAGAAATCGACTAAACTACAACGCCAGCTTGAAATGCATTACGCAGACGTCGACTGTCCTATAGTTTACGCGTTGGTTCTAGTTTCGCGCGGTGGCTTCGTCGTATTTTTTTTTTTTTTTTTTTCGAATCGGAGAGAGAAAAAGCGGGGAAATAGAATAAAGAGACTTTGAATTTTTCGATCTCGAAATCGCTGTCGGGTCATCCCTCATGCGTGAATGATCGATTCCCGCACGCTTTTGCAGAAGGATTTTTCACGAGCTTTATGATAAAGAGTCAGCAGCTTTCGAGCTTTTTTTCTTTATGTGTTGGCCCGTTTTTCTTTGTCTCTTTCCAGAACGTTTGGATTGTCGATTTAAAGGATTCTTTACTTTGCCCCTTTATTTGAGGAACATTGGTCAGCGAATTTCGATGAATATATTATTCTTTTCCGCAACAGTATACTGCGCAAAAAGTACGTGGAACAGGTAATTCTCGCACACACAGTTTAAGAATAACAAATATCATGAAAGAAAGTTTGATGAAATTTTCAAAAGTTCTTTACTTTCTTTTTTAATTGGGAAATTAGACTGAAATGAAAGTTTTATTTGTAATTTGATGATGATTGATGGAATTCATCATATAAGTATTCAAATCAGTTTAAAAACAACTCAAAATTAATTAGTTAAACAACCTAATAAATTTTTATTAAAAAATATAACACTATTATCTTATAATTATACTTGTAAATAATCAAACTGCGTTTCTACTTAATCACGGGAAAACTCGAAAGCGATCAAAGCCCCGACACCCGCTGAATCGCATTGTACAAATTTCGGAACTCGGAAACTAACCTTCGACCGCGAACAAAAAAACTCGGCAAAGTAGCACAAAGAGCAGCGACGATAAGAGCGCGCGCGCGCGCGCGAGGGGATCGACGATAATCCGGGGCGGCGCGCGTCCATCTCGTTTCGGAGGGACAAATTAATCCAAGTTGGCCGAAACTCGCATCGACAGTCAAGTGGGGGAAAGCGGTTGTCTCTTGTCGTCCGCTGTATTTTACAAAGCGTTCGCTTCCGGAGTTGGTAGCGCGTTACAATTCGGAGCGGCGGATAATCGCGCCAGAAGTTGAGCAAATATACACTTGCCCACCCCTTCGCCGTTTCTCTCGCTCGCACTGGCATTTTGTTAAGGATTTACTTTGTAGTCTGGTTTTTTTTTAATACACTTAGAAATCTGGTATATTAGAAATTAGTATGTTTTTTTTGGAAATTGCGGAGAAGGACTTGTAACTTTTACTATAAATATATTAAGTTTTAGAATGAAATATAATCCATTTTTCTCATCACATTGCAGATTTCTCAGTGTGGGAGGGTTCTAAAAGCTAGATTACATTTTTTACTCTGTCAATGAAAGCCTCTGTTTTCAATAGAGTCTGTATTCTCGAAAGATCCGCCGTTAAAAAATGGTTCAGATTCGATTTTGCCCATCCATTCCCAAGTCTCGCTCTCAAAGCATCCACCGTTTTCGGAAACAATGCCGCGCGCTTATAATAGTTCATCACGGCCTTCCAACTTCAGCTTCTCAAACTCGATCAATTCCGGTTCATCGGCGCTCAGCGATCTTCCTCAACTTCGACACTTCGAACTGCTCGAAAATTTGGCGAAATAAAAAGGCCCCGTCCGAGCGAACTGCGCGTATATCCATCAAGCCGCGCGAGTTTGCCGACTGCGATTGAAACGTATTTGCATGGACGCGGCGGTACCGAAGTTTATCGGAAGACGCCGCGCGCCGCCCGGAAATGGGATACGTAATTGGGCGGAGGTGTAAAAAGCGACGGTGGGGTTTATATGCATCGCCTGCTCTGTATTTTGCGCGCTAATGAGACGGAAAATTAATGGCCCGAAGCCGTTCGTTTGCGCGAATGTTGCTCGGGTTGTTTTGCCAGGCTAGTGTTGTGTGCTGCGAGCTGTGTGTACCTTGTATACATTAAGACTGACTCTGGCTGGACGTTCATTTATTGTGACGGAGCGAATTGATTATAAAAATGTCTGTGAAACAAATTCTTAATACTTCTAGCGCGAACCGCTTTTTCTGGAAAAATATTTTTTGACAAGTATAATTATTTCTTTTGATGAAATTAAAATTTAAATCTTGATCAATTTTTGTAGTAGAAACTAAACTAATGTTTTCTAAAGTTAAACGAGTTGCGAAATTCTACTTTCTGCAATATTTTTCTTGGTAAATATAAAAGCTTGTTCTTTTGCGTATGAAAAAATTTATTGAAAAGTTTTTAATAATTGTTACGTCAATAACTTCTTCGAAATAACTTTTTCGAAAACGGCCAAGAAATTCAATTTCATGAAATGTACGTTGGTGTTTTACTACTACAAATTCTTTTTTAATCTAAAATCTGTACAGAATTTAAAATAAAAATTTTGATACAAGTTAAAAATATATTTTTAATAAAAATATATATATAGAAACTGTTAATTACAGTTTTTCAAATATGATCAAGATAAAGTGCTTTGATGTAGTTTCCCTCTCCGCCGACCATGAAAAAAAAAACGTTACATCAAAGTTAGTTAACTAGGAATTGAAAATACCGATTTTATTGGTTTTACATTTGAAAATACTTTATAAATGGGTATTTAATTTTTTTCATCGCTACCGACCAGGGATGAGTTTTAGCTAAAGACGCTTTTGCCTTTGATCAATAACTAAAAAATAACGAGGACACGCAGAAAAATCTACGTAAAAAGTTTCAAATATCTATTGCAATTGGAAACATGTCATGACATGAAAATACGACAGGCGAAGGTTGTGATAAGAGATCAAGATACTGCAACAGGAAAAATCATAAACGATAGATAGAAAAGAGGAGAGAGCTGCCGGAAATATATCAGCAACAGATATGCCAATTCCGGAAATGACTTCGAGGTCACGTATTCTCAGTTAACAATATGAATTGCAGAATATTACTGAAAACATAAAATTTTATAGAAACTGTCAATGTTAAATCTATTTTAAAAACTTCCGCTATTGTTGCTTTAAAAAATTCTGAAATGATAAAAATTGCAGTCTTGCAAAATCGGTAATTCTTTGACGTTCCCGTGGGGGGTTTGGAATATTTTTTCCACTAGAATATTTTGTAGCATTTTAAGAATTTACCAGAAAATTGATGCATTTTAAAACCGAGTATAAAAAATAAATGCGAAAATTATTGATTGTAAAAGTTGCAATATATTTTAAAATTGTCCGTTAGTTACGCGGCTTGAATTTTCATCTAAAATATTGCGCATTCCGAACAATCAATAGAACTTGCATTCATCAACATTTAAAAAGCTGATTTGAATTTTGGTAGAAAATATGTGACCAAAATTTTATATGATTTTTCGTTTCAAAAATATTCTTTTTTATTTTAAGAAAAAAGAATTTTTTCATTTTACAACCCAATACAAATTTTTCCAATATTCATTAAAAAAAAATTGTAAAAATATCCAACAAAACCGCCCAAGTTTCATAAAGTTCGAATATTAGTTAATATACAGAAAACAATAAATTAAGGCCAAAATCAATAAACTTGCAAGCGCACTCGTTCGTAAACGGAGAAAAATCTACAAAAATTTTTCGCTGAAATTCACCACTCCAAATCTTAATACCATCGACATCCAGCCAAAGATCTCGCTAAAATCACCCCCGCCGATTCCGCTTGATCGGGCATTAGCTCATCCTAGCCGTAAAGATTACAGAGCCAGCGGCGGCGTAGCGCCGCGTGTAGCACCGCGCGAAAGACAACGACGGGGGGCAAATGAGGGGCGGAGGGGGGGAGCGGCTGGAAATCGCTCGCAGCCGTCGCTCGTGATTGCCGGCTGGCTCTCGCATACGCGGGAACGTGACTGCGCATTATATATAATATACGCAACGGCCCTCTGCGCGCGGCCGCTCGTATTTGCAGATCACGTGCGCAGCTCATTCGAGGCTTTGTTTGACGAGGGTAGCCTCGGCTCCGGCGATTAATCACTCGCTATTAATTAACCGGGAATCGCTCCCGACGTTAATCTCGCCTCGCGAGAGATTCGCGATGCTGCGCCGGGCGAGAGAGTTGCTGCTCCCGCTTCTTTCGCGCGGGAGCCAAGTGGAGCTCGATTATTAATGTAATTAATGCGCGATGCCTTTTTTTTTGCTGGCTACGGCGAGGGTTTTCCTTCGTTTTTTTTTTTTTTTTTTTGAGGAGCGGATGCTTTAGCTGATTAATTAGCGAGCTGCGGCTCGGTGACTTTTATCGCGCCGAGGCTAATTAGGATTGAAAAATTATTGGAGAAGTGCGAAAGGGTCGGATGTGCTGAGGAGATAAATGAGATTGACTGATGCCGATGGAAAAATAATTGAGAGTGGATGCTTTTAGGATTTGCATACTATTTAACAAGTCGACAAGTCGTCCTTTTTAATTTTTTAATGTCTAATGTATAAATTATATATAAATAAAAAAATTAAAAATTTCTTACTTATTAAAAAAAATGAAAAAGAAGTAAGTTTCAATCTCTTGAAAAATGTACTTTCGAAACTAATTTCGAAAGTTTTTAATTCTTAATTTATTTATGTATTTATTTTTATTTTTTAATTTTTAATTTCGCCTGATCAAACAAAAATGCTCACGATCAAATTCAACTTTTTCTATACAAAAAGTCTGAAATTTTTCAGAAATTACTTCAAAATCGAACGCGGAGTAATAACATTTAATTCAGACACGCGGCACTCGCATTACTACTCTATCAACGCGGCAAATTAGTTCTCAACCCTTCATCGCCAAGACAAATCATCAGCGATACGGCGGCCGCATCGCAGAGCTCTTACACCCTTCCCCCCGTACACTCCGCCGGGCCGCTCGAGGGCGGCGGCGGTTACGGTCTTTAACTTTTACGACTCGGCGAACCGGCGGAGCGTTAATTATTATCAGTCGACGCGATCCGGCCCCTCGTGGGGTCGGGCCGTGTAAACAGGCGAGGCACGCGACGAGTAAATAAGGGTCATCGTGTCGACGACTTTGCCGCGCCGGGGGTTAACGACAGCCCCGGGGGCGACTGGCTCTGGCGCTGTATGCGCGCGCCTGCAGTCGCGGCCGATTTAGCGCCGTGATTGATGACGGCTCGTGTATACTTCGGAAGCGGGCGCCGGGAGAGGACAGTGCTGGTTCTTTGATTGGATGTTTTTTCTTTTTTCTTGCTTTCGCTGTTTGACGGGGGCTTGTCTCGCGCAGCGGGGTGAGGTATCGTTTGAACGGGGAAGGCTGGAATTCTTTTTATTAATTTGGCTTGATCCCTGGTAGAATTTCTAGCATTGAAAATGGACAGGAAAATAGTTAATAGATAAGTGCCGTGGGTATTTAATAGGTCGCGATGAAATGCTTTTTTTTCACATGATTTCTTTATTAAATGGGCTGATAATCTTCTTTCTAAATTGACATGGCTAGTAAATAGCTAAGAAAGTTACTGCCGTAATATGAAATATATCCTAACATAACAAGATAAGTTTTACCTTGTAAATACGTAAGAAAAAATTCCCAATTTTAAATTGTCAAAAAATTTGATATAATTTGTTTTTCTTATGTAGACGGACAATCTGTAAAATTCTTTTCTAGTGTGACATTGAATGTGACGAGGTTACATAGCCTTACTTTTTTAGAACATTTAGAATAGCTACTTAATATCTTAAAAATGGGTTCAAGAGTTTATTCTATTAAATACTTAATTCATGAAAAAAAAAAACATTTCATGCTAGGAAATTATATTCTAAAGAAATATTTTCCATTTCTACCAGGATAAAATAATCAAGTTTAAATATCACACAGATCACGCGGAAAAGTGAAACTTTCAGAAAGTGAAACCACCCGAAAACCCAAAAGATAGATATAGATTTATCAGCAGAAACTGTAAACTGACCTTGTGGCTATGAGCGGACAGGTGATGCTGGGCGAGGCCCAGGCCTCCGGACTCCAAGGCGCGCACTCGTACAACCTGAGCTCCCGTCCGGATACGGCGCCGAACACGCTGCGCCAGCCGCCTGCGCATCCTGAACCGTAACCGCTTCCTACGCCTCGGGACGTGCTCGCACTGCTGCCCGCTCCGTCTTCGCTGCTTTCGCTGCTCGCTCGGCCGTTCTGCAACAGGGAAAGGGAAGACGAATTTTTTTTAGCGAGGGGAATTTCGAATTGGGGCGATAGAGTTGTCGATTTGATGCTCGCTGTTTAGGTGATTATAACGTCGTGATGTAGCATAATGTATAAGTATATATTGCTTTGTAATAATTACGTAACACATCTGCATTGTTGAGTTATAAGAAAAATAAATCAACAATAGATTAATTGAAATGAAATGCAAACCTCTACTACAGTATTACAACGCACTATAGATACCTCTAATAAAAGGTTGGTAAGCTGTGTTCCAATTGAAAGTTCAAATATTAAATTTCATTGACAGATCAACCCGTGAAAATTTAAGCTGAAATCCCGACAATGCCAGAAAAACGGAAAAGTTTACCGAAAGCCTGCGCCACAAGGCTCCATTATATATTTTCTAGAATTCACTGCGGAAATTCTCCATTCAAAAAACAAATAGGTCTGAAACAATCAACACTTTGAGCCCGACGACGCGTCTATTGAAACTAAAAATAAAAGTACGACGCCGAAGGGCGCATTGAATATACCCCCGTTGCGATATTTTCACGCGTGGCTGCGAACGAATTTTTACAAAGAAATACAAGCAGGCTTTGCGCTGAGTTTGATGCTTTAATTGAACTGTCAAGCTCTTTTCTGCATTTTGCGCCATTTAACAATTGTTTCCTTGCCGTTCAAAATGATTCTTGAACTTAATTTCTTTTTAATAATATTAGCCGTTTGGCTGATGTTATTATTTTTTATATCAAAGGGAGTTACACGATTGTTATAAGAAAAATTGTAATTGTATCAGAATTTATTTAAATGTGTAGTTTTAAATGATGATAAAAAGTTGTTTCATTTTAATGGTGTTTTTTAGTTTTAAAAATGAATTAGCTGATACTATCAGAAATATTTGCGTAATGCGTTTAAACTATATTCTAATAAATATTTTAGATTACTTAAGCTTTATTACATGTTGATGATATAAAACAGTAAAGAAATATTGACAATGATAAAATTCCAACAATACTCAGGTATTAATTAAGTCATGAATTTATGAAATTCCGTTAAAACAGGTACTAACGAGATCTAAATTAACATTGATGCGGACCGTAGTTTATTATTAATCAACCCGTTAAATTGAAACGCAAATCGCGCGCGCATTAAATAAACTAACAAAAGCTCATTAAAAACATTTCGGTCAATGAAAAAGACATTAATAAAGCCCGAGTCAGTCAAGCTGGGGGCGACAATGCCCTTAATTTTTCGTAAATTGCATTTTTTAACGAGAAAAGCCCGGGCGAGAGCCCAAGTGGATTCTTCATAAACGAAATAAAGAGCGAAAGCTAACGCCTTTTTCACGATTTCACTTCCGACTTCTTCGGGGCTGTAATTACTCAGTCTCGTCTGAAAAATAAACCTTACATCATTCGCAGCGCGCCCGAGCCCTTTTCATCTTCGTTAGAGCGAGAGAGAGAGAGAGAGAGAGAGAAATAAACTCGGCGTGCGCGCAGTTTCACTAAAAGAAATTTCGCGTGACTTTCCCCCCTCTGCCCGTAAAAAAGACAACTCGCCGAGAGCGCATTTACGCGCCGGAGAAGTGCACCGTAAAAGCACCGACCGACCGAACGCACACCGGGTCCGCGTTTTACTGGCGCGGCGATAAATGAAATTCGAGGGCCTCTCCCCGAATAAAGCGCGTAATTCAAAGTTTAAAAAGTCGTTAGGGGGGAGCTTAAATTTAGGACCAAAACCGGCGATTCAATCTGCGAGCGTTGTGTGTGTTAAATTTTAACGTCGAATATTCACCTTCGGCAACTTTGTATTAGCGTAATTTATGAACAGCGGGGAAGGGGAGGGCGCACAGCCCGCGTTTTTTACTGGCGAGCGCGGAGAAATAAAAACGCTTGGTTTATTAGTGCTTCGAAATTTTGTGACCGTGAGAAAATGTTAATGAGTTTTAAGGACTTGTAAAAATTCTTACGGCCGAGTTTCAGCCGCGTTTTACGACTGATTTTTTTAGTACCCAAATCTACTTCTCTCCAGTCAAACGCCAAACAGAACAAAATCCGCAATCGGCAGCGAACGAGTATACACTCGAATTTCTTTCCGAACCTCGGCGAAGAAGCGCCGATAATCGAATCCGACGCGCGCGAGCAGGCCGCGCTCCGTTAACTCGCAGGGACGTAATAAGTGTGCGCGTGGCACTGGCCGGGGCGCGAAAGGGGAACGCCGTTATACCCGACCGTATCATGTCCACGTACTTCCGTAAACCGCGAAATCGCGTGCGGAATCGCGCAATGCGCCGAGCAGCCGGCGGCCTTTAATTGAGCCAGTAAAGTGTGCGGGTCGGCGTCAGTCCAAGAACTCTCGTCCAACTTCGGGCGGAGTTGCTTCTTGTTTTCGATTGCGCTCTTTTGCTGCTACTGACAATTTGGGTATTTGAGAGGTTACCATTTTTTTTTTTTTTAATTTTAAGGTTCAACGTTCTGTGTTATTATTCCGGAAGTTGTCGTTTTAAGTATTAGGCCGTGTCATTGAGCAATTGTCCCTACAGAAATAATATTGTTTTGCGATAATTAATAAATTAAAGAATTTGAAATACAAACTGGCATTACGGCCGTACTAAAATTGTTACTCGAACGCAAATAAACTTTTGGGAGCAAATCAGCTTTCCGTCTGCAGCAACCGTCGAAAATTCTTTAAATAAGCTGCTTAGTTGCTCTTTTCTGCTCGCTCACTCTTCCTCTCTCTCTCTCTCTCTCTCTCTCTCTTTCGCTTCTAAGCTCTCTGTTTACGTCGTCCTGTCAACCGACAAGGTCTCCAATTCAAACAAGATTTCACAAGCAGCGGCAGGGGCAGCATCGACTGGGGCTACACGATGTCTCTCTCTCTCTCTCAGGATGTTTCCGAGCGGTGTGGCGGCGGACGTTTCCACGAGACAGGATTACAAGCCCGCGCGATTCGAGCTCCGATTTCGCCTTCGGAGGTGGGGGGGAGGGGGGGGAGGGCAAACACACCTTTCCAGTTTACATAAACATCGTTTGTAGAACTCGGCTGCCGATGTACATTGCTCATCCTCCGGCATCTTCGGCTGCCGGCTTTAATCAAAGATCCCCAGTAATTAGGATCTCGAATTTTGCCGGTGAGCTTTCTTGCCACGATGTCGCGCGCCGCGCCCTGCTTCCGCTAAAACTGGGACGAACGGGAGAGAGAGAGAGAGAGAGAGAGCGATCTTTTCTCGCACCGAGTTAATTAAAGGAGATTTCTTGATTAGGGAGGTTTTGTTTATTTTCGTTGCGAATCGTTTTCCTCTTTAGCCCCAATTTCGCGACTGATTTCGAATGCATTTTTGTATTTTTAAGCGGAATATTTTTTTAGTAACTGGCAAGCAAGCTTTTTATATGTATAAAGTTAGCCAATTTTATGTTCAATTAAAAGCTAAAAATTCATTAATCATACAAACATTTGAGAAAAAAAAATTGTATTTTCTTCGACCAACAACAGCCGAGAAGTAACCGATCTCACGAGTTAATTACCCCAACCCTTAATTCAGCAACAACAGTTCGACCTCGCCTCCAATTTCCCGCAAACGAAATCGCTTAGAACTTAGCTCTCAAAAGAGCGCAGCGTCGCCGTTCCATTAAATCCTCGTCTCACGTAACTCGCCTCGCAACTCTCTCGCAATTCATCTTGCAAAGCAGTCGCTCTCTCTCCCCCGAGCCTTGCCCTCCGCGTTCATTAAAATTAACCGCCCCTCCCCCCCTCCCTCCCTCCCGATATCGGAGCTCTTGAACCGATTGATATCCCCGAAAGCGGCGCGTTACTGTCCAGAACTTACTCTCGGGTCAGAGCCTCATCCTCTTACTCTGCACTATCGGCTCAACCGAGGAGCCACAATAGGGCCGGTTTGCTCAGCCCCCGAGCTTATGACGCGCCGCGCGGACGATGTTTGAGGAGCGCCCGGGAGCTTTCTAGCTAATTAATGCCAAGTAAGCGCGCCGATATGGATCTTCCCTCGGCTCTCTTTTTTCTTTCTTTTTTCGACGGGGGTGAGAGCGATGATGGCGAGAGGCGAGAGAGAGCCGGCGAGATATCGAACCCGAGCGGGCGAGGGAGCTTTTCGGAGAGCTAATTTGTAGACCGCCGAGTGTTTTCCCACTTGAGCTCTCTCGATCCTGCGCACGTGCGATTTTTTTTTTTCGACGCGTTTAATGGAGATTTTTGCTTTCTTTTTTCGCGGAGGGCGCGAATTGTGTTTCGGGGGAGAGAGTCGAGCAAAAAATTAATGGATTGTAAGTGCGTGGCTGCTTTCCTGCGGTTCAATAGGCCATTCATATTTTCGCAATGAGTCATTTTTTAGCTTTTCAGGAGCGAACGGTATAAGGAGGTGAAAAACCATTAGCTTGATTGAGGGCTTTTTATCGCGATTTTTCCCTTGGTGATTAGATTTCGAAAAGAATAAAAAATGAATGTTTAAATTTAAAATATTGACTAGCTCAGATTAGAATTTTTGTTTAAATATCTAAACATTTTTTTTAAACGTTTGAATCACATCTTTACTTTGTATTTCCCAATTACATACTCTCGAAACACTGTATCAGAGCTTGACTAAACGGCGTAAGCCCTTGACCAAATAATTCCAAAGCACGTCGCAAAGAACGAGAATCCAATAAAGCCTCATGGGCAACTTGTCCAGCAGTGCCGGAACAGGAAGCTCACGAGGAAACACACACCGAAAATCCATGTCCGCGCAGACCAGCAACGGCGGCGGCAGCAGCGAAGTTGATCGCGCGAGGCGTCGCATAAAGGCCGCGGGGAAGCGGTGCGTGTCGCCGCTGACTAATGAAATGAAAATGGCGGCGCGGCTGTCCGGCCGCGTAAAGGACGCGAAAATTGGTGCGCGCATTCAATTTCACAGGCGATGGCGCACGCCGGCCATGATTAATGCGCGTCCTCTCTCTCTTTAACTTCCGCCGGGCGCTGATATTTGATCCCCCCGAGGCATTCAATTACCGTAATGGCAAGCCGGACCGGTTACGTAAGCGGGAATTTCGGGCTTTTTGGCAGCGCCCGGCAGCGCAAGAACAACGCGCCGCGCGCGAGTGCATTTTCGGCCCCGGTTGAGCCGTTCCGCGGAGGAAGCAGAGCGCGGAGAGAGAGAGCTAAGCTGGCTGGGAATAGTTTAAATCTTTTAACGGACTCGGCCGATTTTCCGAGATTCTGGCCGCGGGGAAATATTTACGCAGTTGGCGGTGAGCTGGAGGGATATGCTGCGGGGTATTGATGACAGCGGCATAGTTGCGAAAAATAATATTTAGGTGGTGTTCGTTTTAATTGGAAAGTTTTCGTTTCCACTGCAGTTTTCATTTCTTGGATGAAATGAACGTATTTTGTAATTTATAGGTAAATATTTATTAAAAGTTTCTTATTTAAAATATTTTTGAAAATATTATTGTTTATTAATATTTAAATTCCTTTCATCTAAAAAACTGTGGTGCAATAAATAACTTTGTAAAGAATTTAGCAAAACATTGTATATTCTTTTAGCAAGTGCAATATTCATCTTTTTAAACAAAAAATAAACTGTAGAATATCTTGATATTATCGACAGCTTTAATTTATTCTTGAATGAATTTAGGTAGAGGTTGAAATGACTGATCTCTGCTGGCCTATTTTGATGTTCAAAATTGCCAAAAATATTGTTCGGCTTAAAATATAAGTCTTTTTATATCCTGATGAGGGTCGGACATTGACTTAAAAATAATAATTTATAAGTCAATGTCCGACCAAAAAATAAACGGGGCACAGAGAGTTTTACAAAAGTTTTTATTAACCACGCCTTCGTTCAACGTAACCTTTTCAAAAGAAAATCCATCTTTCTCTCTGAAAACAGCGACCACCTCAAAAGCCTTTGCAAAACCGGAACTCCTGTACCTCCGCATTTTCAATTATTAATCGAGCCGAGCCGGCAAAGCAACGGGCCAGCCATCGTCGCGGCAAACTGTTCAATCATCGCGGACAACTTTCCCCTAACAAGCCTTCGATCCCGCTTCTTTACAGCGGCGCGACGTCGCGTCTTTGCGGGGGGTAAAAAAAAAAGAACATCGTCGCAGCTCCCGCGGCGCAGCGCCGGCAACGATAGCTCCTAATGTATTTTCCATTAGGGGCTTTATGCGCCGCGCGAGTAACTATACGGGGGCTTGCACGCCATTACCGGCGGGGCTCGCCGCGCAAATGGATAACGAGGTTTTCCGCGGGCCCGCCTGTCTTTGCCCGGCGCCCCGTTTTTGAGATAGCGCTCTCTCTCTCTCGTCTGGTTGCTGCTTCCTTTTTTGGAAGCCCTGTTTTCGCGCGTCGATGATTGATGGCGAGAGAGCTTCGAGCCGGGAGCGCAATGGGGCCTTTACCGAAGGCCTCTCCGCGCGGAGGAATGTTCGCGAGCCTCTTTGTTCGAGGGTGGGAGGTGTGTACGGTTTTGCCTCGTTTTGGAATACTTCGGAGGGTCGGACGGTGGCGGCGACTCTGTGCTGGACGTTGGGGTATAACGTTCTATTATCGTTTGCGTCAGCGGGAATTTTCAATTTTCTTTTTCATCTATTAATCGTTTAATTGAATTTTCGGTTTATTTAAAGCCCCGTTTTACTTGTAATTACAAAATTCTTTAGAATAATTATTTTCGTTAAATTACGGCGCGAAGAGCATTAATTTTTTAAATTGCTAAATAATGTTTCATTTTTTTTTACTATAATAAACGTTAATTTTCTACAGCAGCATTTTAAGTGAAAAGCTTAGCTTGAAGCAAGCTTTTAAAACAGAATATAGCGTTTGCATTTTAACTCAATTTTAAATTTCGCACAAAAAACATTTGAATATTCAAAGTATCTTTCGGAGTTGGCGTTAATTTAAATACCCACAAATTTCCGCGACTCCAAGTGCCAAAAGACAATATTCCGAATTTCTTGAAACTCGAGTCGCATAAACGTCGAGAGAATCTCCCCCCATAGCGTTCATTGTTTCATCTGGGCTAAAAATCGAAAACCTTAGCCGGCGCGCCTCCTTGTGCCTCTGAAAATCGTACAAACTCTCGGCTCGTTAGGTATTTATTCGTCGAAAATTTCGAGCGCTGATTTCGCAGAAGGAAATCGCTCAAACGCGGCTGTTGACACGTGAAGCAGCTTTAAATCCCGGGGAATCTTTGCTGTTTGCCCTCGTTCCGCGCCGGTAGAGCCTTCGAATTTCTCTCAAAAAGTTCTCCGGTAATTCTACTTCCGGGCTTTTCGACTGTAGTCTCTTTCGTCAGACGGGGGAGAGAGAGAGAGAGAGGGAGACTTGTCGAGCTACGGGTCATTATTATTATGCGCGAGCTCGCCGTTTTTCTCCTTTTCCCGCTGTTTCTCTCTTCTCCCTGCCGCTCTCTTTTTCCCGAGGTCGAGTGTGAGCTTTTCGGCAGGCCTTTCTATCTTTCGTATAATTGCTGGGAATGTTTTTCTTGTTGTGGCTTAGAAGATTTCAAAGGATGGTTTTTAGATGTTTTAAATGAAAGTGGTTCGTGAAAAAAGCCGTGTTTTTTTTTTTTTAGAAAAAATGTTTGTCTAGTTTTAATTTAATATGGCAAAGGTCTTTTTTAAAATTACTTTTTTAAAGTGCCAAATATTTGTTTTACATTAAATTTTTTTTTGAAAACCAGCGTTTCTAAAAGAAATTTAATTTTCTCCAGAAAATGAGAAACTATAATGAAAAGAGAATTTTGAAAAATAATTCAAAATAAATAGTGTAATAAAGCTTTATTTTAAGCTCCACCCCGAAGAGTCAGTTGCTGATCCCGATAAGGAAAATCGCGTCTCTGAGCTCTTCACGAATATATTACGTCATTTTTTATAATCCTCTCCTAGAAACGACCGAGTTACCGCCCTCAAAAATGCCCCCAGAATCTCCCCTCTGTCTTTTTTTTTTCCACCCAAAAGCCCCGCAGCAGATCCTCCTCCCCATTTGCGTGGAAAATTCAAATGGAATTCCTACTTCGCCGCCTATACGCGATCCCTATTTAGCGAAAGTGTATACATTGCCGGCTTAAGTCCTCGGACGCGGCGTTCGCGTTTATTTACGTAAGGCGAGAGAGACGCGCCGGCTTTCTAACGAGGGGGAATTTGTATTGGCCTATTTTCTATATCCGGCGATCGCGCGCGCAGCTCAGTTTATTCATGAGAGAGAATTTTTGCGCCATCGATCGGGCCGCGAGCCATTGATTATATGCAGATTACGAGCGGAATTTTGGACCCTCCTCCGAAGCTCCGATAGGAGTTTCGGAATATTGGGGATACTAGTTAAAAGTTGGGCATATTTTTACGCAGCGGCCGATGATTTTGGGAAGTTGAATTTTCTTTTATTAAAATGAAATTGAAAACTTTGGATGAAAGAAATGCTTTTCACTTTTCACGAATGTACAAATTAAAATTTTAAGTAAAGGAGCATAATACAATCGATAGGACAGATAATTTTTGATACATAATGTAATTTTTATATATTGAGTATTAAATATTCCATTTTTTAAAAGAAAATTCAAAAGAATAATAAAATTCAATTCTTAATTACCTCAAAAAGAAATTTTTTGAACTTTGCATTAAACATATCTTCTTCCGCGCATAACCCAAAACCTTACCGGCTGTTATTTAGGCAGACGGCGAATTGTTATTTAACCAGGGGGCCCCATAAAGATTAGGGAAAATTAGCCGGGTGTGATTTAGAATAAGGTCCGTCTGAAATACATTGCCGCTACGCGCAATCCTGCCTTGTAATCCGATTCAGAACCGATTCTAATCCGCTTCCTTTCGTAATAAACGTGGGATTTCGCCTCTCGCTCTCGTTAATTTCCATCGAGGGGAAAAAAAAGACGCGAAATTTGCATTTCCAACTTTATCAGCGCTTAAACTTTTCCCGCTCCGACTGTGGCAATTAACTTTTTTTTTTCTTTTTTTTTTTTGAGAAATTCCTTCTCTCCGGGGCCGGGAAAGCTCTTTTGTGTTTGAATAGAAAATGTGGCTTTTTTATAAAATGCTGAAAGAATTACACTAAGAATAATTGAGTTAAGTTGCTTGAATTGTGGGGGAATTACTGTAGAATAAAAATATTAAAATTCCAATAAGCATTTGAAATTCTCTTATAGAACAAAATTTCTTTTCACTTTTGTAATAATTGCCTATTTCTACAACTCGTTATTTTACTAGAATCTCTTCCCAAAACTAAATTGCTGCCCAGTCATTGATATACATATTGGAATATTGCATTCTGGCTCTCACTCCAACAATTTTGCAAATACTTCACAGCTGACGGTGGTCCTACTCGTGCTAATTGTCGAGAGTTTTCTCGGCTCACGAGTACAAGTTTACGAGTGTACTTTCATCGCGCAGCTTGCGAAGTGACTCGGTTCATGGTCTGAAATTTTTCATTTGCGCCGAATTCCTAAAGCCGTTTACCTAACATTTACCTGCGTTAGTAAAAAAAGTTCTTTTATCATTTATTAAAATTTAACAACATCGAATAAATGTAATAAAATTTCTATTTGTAATAAATTATTATTTAGTAGAACGAATAGAACGAATTACTCTTTTTCGATTGAAGTTCTTATAACGCGTAAATTCCATATTAAAAATCAAGAAAAATCGCTCCAATTCTCAACTGTCGTACACCAATAAATTGTCAATCGCAAACGGAAGGCCAAACACCAAGTCGGTAGCACATCGGTGCTCCTTCATATTCATCAGCGCGCCATCCGTTTCATCCATCCCGAGCAGCCTCCTTTGGTCCAGCTCTTTGCAGCCTTGACTCGGAAGCCTCTCGTATCAAGAAATCGATAACCATTACCGGTGTGTCTAACGCAGCGGCGGCGGCGGCAGCAGCAGTCGGCCGGTATTGATAAAGGCGTTGGGGGGGCGGCCCATAATTGATTGGCATTAGTGTACCTGATTGCCGGGCCTACCTGTCCCGCGGGTCCACTCGCTTAAATAGCCCAAAGCCGCGCGCTCGCAGCCCGTATTTGAACGAACCTGCGTAATTAGGTAATGCCCGGATATGACGCACGGCGGCGATGGCCCCTCTGTGTGCGCGCCGCAGCGGCCGACGTTTACGAGTCACGTCTTCTCGCGATGCTCCGAGCGATTAGGAGCGATTCGCCCGCCGCGTTGAATTTCCAAGCCGGCGGCCGGAGCCACTTTACGTTTGACCTGAGCGCGGGACTGACTACTGGCGCCGGGGCTGCGCTGGCGTTTGATGCGCTGGATTCTGAGCTGACAAATAGGAGGTGCTGCCAGAACCGCGGAAATTTAGATGCCCGGGGAGATGCTCGAGTTTGCTTTTAATTAGGGGGAAAAAGTTTTCGAGGCGCGACGTCGGAAGATTTTGTAAGGTGTGTTTTCACTTCGGTTGCAGAAATTCCTTAGAAGTTGTATTTCTTATGATTCGATACTATTTAAACTATTTATGCACTATGCTGAATTATAATAAATAGAACGGAAACTTTCGTGAGTTTTTAACTGGAAAACTCGAAAGAAAATACTAAGATCTTCGCAAGGAAACTTTTTCAGGATTAAATGCTTGAAACTTATAATACTTTATAATTTTTATTTCAATTGCATTTAATAATTCTAGAATTACACCTTGCTGTTTGATCAAAAATCAACTTTGTTAATTTAAGTACTTAGACTGCATGTTGATTTATCGCTCCAAGAACAGCGGTTAAATACAGAAAACTAAATAGCAATGAGTTAATTAATATCGAGCAGAAAGGCGTAATGCTTTTTTTCAATATTTCCGGATGTTTCCTTTGATCTTATCCGTACTTACATTAAAAGGTTCAAGATGAAAACTAAATAAATGAAGAGCAGAATTTAATTCTTAAATGGAGAAAGAGAAAGAATTTTTATTGAAATGGAAACAAAACTGTCTCGAAGATAAGTACAAAGTACATTAGGCAGAAAATCTAAATAAAATTTCCCTTCATTTCTTAAATTAAAGAACGCACTTTATTAAATTAAAATTAAAAGTTGCAGCATTTTAATTGACCCCCTTGCCAATGTTCGGATTAAATGTCTTTTTAGAAAAAAAATAAAAACTCTAACGTCCCAGTTAATTAAACCCAATAATTTCCGTACAAATATCAATCACCAACGAGGCATCAAATCTAATTAAACCTGCTCCGCGCGTGATCAGTACTCTGAGAGGATTCCACTGTTCCCGCCCCCGCGACTACACCTTGCGCTTAATCAAAATTAATCGTAAACAGGCGACCCGGAGCTAGGTCTTGAATTTCATCAGCGGATAGGCACGTGGGCAAATGCAAGCAGCAGCAGCAGCAGCAAGTGTGATCTCGAGAGTCCGAGGCAAATCCTGCTCAGATCGTCTCTCTCTCGCGAGTAGGTCTACCACTCTACCCCTTACCTGTATGCAATGCCGCCTGGCGAGCCAGCCGATGTGCTGCAGCTGCGGCGGATCCGGCAGAGCCGAGGCCAGCCTGAGCGCCTTGAGGGTCAGCGCCGCCAAGGCCGAGTGCAGCGCGTTGAACCAGACGTTCGCCTCCGTGCTGTCGGACGCTCGAAGCCAGCACTCGTGCACGCCGTCCGGGGAGTGGAGCTCCAGCACGCGGCCCTCTGAAATTAGAATATGTCTCGGGGTTAGTCGAGCTGAGGATCATGTAAATGTGGTATGGTGGATTACGGGGAATCGATCGAATATTGATAGAATTCATATAGATTCGACATCAGAAAGATTTTTATTTATGTATTGCAATAATTATTATAGTTGAACAATTGATGTTATTATCGGGAGATTTATACTCCGTCCGTCAGAATACTGAAAGGCAATTTATTAATACTTCCTGATTTAAATTAGGAATTTTTTAGTCAATAAGAAAATAATCTTTTTCACTTTTATTCCACAAAATATTGCAGGCAAAATCTTTAATCAACCGTGGCCTAAGCTTTAATAGTACACACCACAGCTCGGGAAAGAAAATCGCAAGCGAGCCCAAATATTCATTAATAAATAATATCTATGCGCGTAATGGGGCTGTAAGCAAAATCGAATTTCAAAAAGCCAGCGAGGCGAGGTACGCGAGCGAGTCCGAAAAAGGCAGACCGAAAAAGAGAGAGAGAGAGAAACTGCGCGCTGACTCTGACAGGGAAATCGATTAAGCGCCATTTGTCAATAGCACGATAGCCGGTAACAAATAGTTTTCACAATCGAGTCCGCCCTCCGCGAATTCGTCGGGGGCCCAGCCTGAAATATCGCGTTTCACTCTCGTTCAAAGACACACGTGTTTGTACGTACCGGGTGGAAAAGGGAAGGGGAAGGGAAACAGGGGCGCTGGCTTTGATAACAGAGGAGCGAAGGCAGAATCAAATTTACCGGAATGGCAATTTACATTGGTTTAAGGTGCCTTTTTTTTTTTTATTCTTTGCCGAAAGGACTGAAATCTAAATGTACCGTGGGCTATTTTGCGCCGAAACCAAATTCTGTTTAACTCACGAGTTATTTGCCAAATAAAACAAAATTCCGATACATCAGTGCAGCGGAGAGCTTACGAAAACTTGTTGTTCGCGAATACTCGATAAAGAACTTTAAATATTAAATAGCGTATTTCAATGCAGAAGGAACACGAACGTTTATAATGTTTAAAAGAACCGGCTTAAAGCTAAATCGAAAAAAGGCACCTGGGAAAAAGAGCTTTGGAATACAGTCGAACGGACAGGAAAAATATTTCATTTTCGTTCAAAGGAAAATAATGTCCGATTTTAAATAAAGCCGCGCCGTGGACGCGGCGAGCTTTTCCAGCGCGCCAAATCGGCCGCTCAGTTCAGCGGTACCTAATCTACTTTCACAAACAGCCGCGCGTCTGACTTCCTTCCTTTTCTCTCTCTCTCTCTCCCGTTTTTCCAGCCGCAAAACAAAATAACACCATTACCGGGAAATGCAATTTGTCGGGACATGTATGCGAGCGGCAGCAACGGCGGGAGAATACGTGAGTGCGGACTTTTTAATAATGGCACAAATTCATGAAGTAATTCCATTTCTTTCCGAGGCCAAAGTGAGGAAGGTTTTAATTAAACCTAAATCTTGCGCATGGGGCTAAAATCCTACTTATTACACGAGGTCTGTTTTCGTGCGTCGGACAAACTGTGACAATTAACAATTCTTGTAATAATTGCGATTCGAATAAGCTACTGAATATATGAAAGGTATATAATTTTTATTAAGCGGTCTTTGGTATAGGCGGAAAGGGTACCAGTTTCATGAGACAACGTCGGACAAAGCTGCTTGAGGACGAATTAGAATTTTCAGCAACTCCAATTAGTGGAGATATTGCACAAAAATGTTTATCGGATTCTTCGGTGGCGGGAGTCTAACTAGTTGACCATATAGTCCTTTAATTACCACTGCGATGTGATTCCTTTAACTAATATTCAGACCAACAGGGGATGTGACATTAAATATTGAAAAAAAAGATAATTGTTGTATAATGCGGAGGAAAATAAGGGGAAATTTGTTTCGGAACATGATTCATAATATATAAAATAATGTAGGAATGCATAATAAAACTGATAATCGTCAAAGGAAAATATTTCATCAAAAATGCATATACCGGAATATTTGTAATTGTAATTGCAATATTTGAAATAAGTATACCCTGGTAGAAAGTTTCTGATACTATCCCTAGAATCTAGCTAGATTCTAGCGATATTATCGGAAATTATCGAAAACTTTATACGAGGGTATTTAAATAATTTTTTAGTTTTGAATAAACAAGTATTACAAATACGTCTTTACATCACTGAAGTTTACTAATAAAAAAAAAAAAAGTACAAAGAAAAGATGACACAAAAAACGATAGTGAAAAAATATTGTTTTATTTTTGTTGTTTACTAACATAATGTATTTAAATTGGTTATTAAGCCGAAAAAAAGACAGCGCAACTTTTTTCAAAATCTCATAAGCGAAAAAGCGACATCATACTCAATGTCTGCTTCATTTCCTCAAGCTCGTGTAATCCCAGTCGGGCGGATCTCATGATAGGCGTTGCTAATGCCGCGCATTCGATTTAATTCGATTACGCGCTTCTGTTGTTGAACGCGGATGTAATTTAGCTTTCACTATTAATGGACTCTTTGTCATGGTCAATTGCTCTTATCGAACACCGTCTGAAAAAGTTGTAGTTTATTTTTGCTTACGAAATAAAAAATTTTTAAAGAAATTTCAATAAACGTCCTACTGATTCAAATTCTATAATTACGTACTTTTTTTTTTTTTTTTTTTAAGTAATGTATGTCGCTACATGGGAAATGAGAAGCTCTTTCAGGATGACGTACATAGTTTTGGAATAGCTATTTGATCTGTCGATTTCTAAATTGAAACTAGAATTTTTTTCCCCTTAAAATGAGCTAGATATCGATTCTCCTGTCAGAAATAACCAACTTGACTAAAGTCAAAATAAAATTATTATTTGATATCGTATCAGAAATAAAAAGACGACGAATATTGTCTTTCAATCCATCGCGAAGAATTCCCTCTTACACTCAACAGTCCATATTCTCTCTATCAAAACAAATTTTTCCTGCCCATCGCTCAACCCCGTAGCGAAAAGACGAGCCTGATCATCTCATCCGTCGCCTCTCTTAATAGCTTTCTCATTACGAGCCAGAGAGGGGGAGCTTACGCTTGCGCTCGTATTATAAAGGTACTATAACTTTCGCCAAGTAGATGACAACTCAATTTCAAGTTGAGCTTGACGTGCCTCGCGTGCACTTGAAACTTCGAAATGCCCTCTCTCTTCCGCGGCTCGGCATTGTGTGCGAGGGCACGTATAGGTGTGGCTGCCGTCGGCGGAGGAACTACCCGAGCCCAGAGAGTTCGCGCGAAATTTACATGCTCGAGAGCGAGAGGGAAAAGCAAGCGGCGCGCGTTTGCCGGGGAATTGGGTGGAAAACAGTGAGGAGCAGCTGAGTTAGTTCTGCACGACCTGCCGGTCACCAGTTCGAGTACGAGCTCGGGGGATAATGCTGCTTAACTTCCCCTGATCGTACACCTCACTCTTTTCTACTTGTATTTCCGCTATTACGGGTAAGTTTCAATTTGATGGATATTAACGTTGGGAAATGCTTTGTCGTCGTGGTTCTCGTATATTTGAGTACTTCGAGGGAACCTTTGATTGATCGAACTTAGTTTTAATGTCGGATCATAAATCCAATCAATGTGATCATGTTCTAGTCTGGGAAGTTAATAAGTCACGTTTCTTTTCAAGAAAATGAAGCTTAATTTGAATGAAGGGTGATGTAGGTATTAAAATATTCAATAGGTATATTACCATTTTCTTTTATATTCCCTATTTTCTAAAAATGAAAATTTCAGAAGAGCTTACAATTTTCTATTTTCAACCTTTGACATAATTATTACTCATTCGTAGACAAAAAAAAAAGTCCGTCCACTTTAGCCTAAATTCATCAATATTGCAGAATCCTCATCTATCACTACTCTACGCGTAACTTTCCATCAAAATTTCACCCCCGTTATTCCAAACTATCGCCAAAATTTCACCACCCATTCCTTACTGTGCCGCCGAACCCTCAATTTCTTGCGCATCTCCTAAAAAAAAAAGAAAAAGCTCCCGTCGGACAAAGAGCCTACGGGCGCACATCGGCGTTCGGTCGAATTACCATAAGCGTCCGCTCCGCAGAGCACACGATGCAGATATATAGAGGCGAGAAGGAGAGAGAGAGAGAGAGAGAGAGAGGCACCGCTGGATATGGAGGCGCGCACACCGCACGAATAATTGAGAAGCTCTCGCCCGGCCGGCCGCGCACGATGACGTTCGGGGGCCGATCAATTCTCACTTGTGTTCGCGGCTCCCCACGCAGGAGGGACGCAATCTTCTCTTCCCCTCCGACCGCCGCCGCCGCCGACGCGGGCGCAATTAGTGCGTTTCGATTATTTTGCCCTCGACAAATATGCGACGCGTCGTATACGAGAGGAAATTTTGCCCGATCTTGTTTTGCGTCCTTTGCGGGGAGGATTAACTGATTTTGAAGCGGGAAACGAGGGTCGGGAATAAAGCGGAAAAACAGAAAGTTTTGAGATTTTTATTTAAAAAAATGTTTCTTAATTATACGGAATAATATATTTTTCATCATTTTTTTAAAGGTACTTCCAAAAATTTTTAATTATCGTCTGCCACTCTTTTACTATTTCTATTTTAAAAATTTTCTTGCAAGAAAAAATTGAAAAGTCTAATCCTCCAGAAAGATTTGAAGTAAGGACTATATATAATAAGGCAAAGGAGAAGAAAGCAAAGAAATATACTCCTTCGTTTGCTTAAATAATTTCTGACAATTACTAGAGCTCAATGCTTATGTGTGCGCTTTTTGAATCATGTTTCCCTTCGACAGACAGGCCAAATTAGAAAGTTCAGCCGTTTCCAAATTCATCTGTGCCAAATATAGCTGATTGCACATGCACGTCATTAAACTTTATGTACGTATAAACTATCTTCCATAACTTTTTAAATTTACAATTTATGATAAAACACCCTCGAAATTCGTAATCAGCAGATCAAGAAACCTTTGGTGTCCTACTGGACCTCCTTTGCTCCTAGACTATATCTCGGAATCAGAATCAACATTTTGAAGTATTTAATTTGAAAGGTCTTGGAAGGTCAAAAACTAGTTCACAAATCTGTCCTGGTAATATTTCTTTCTCTTAAAAAAAGAAAAAAAAGTTTAAAAGAGATTTTAAATATTTGAAATATCGTGCCTGAGTAATAAAGTACAGTTAATTACTTGATGAAATACTCTTTAAAAATTTTTTGTATTCCATACCAAGGAGTTTCGAGAAATTTAATCTCTATTCAGTCTCGAGTCATCTTTTTCGCAATAAATTTCGGAAGATTTCCTCTTGATTCGCGTTAAAAGAAAATTATCCAATTTATCACGAAAATTTGCGACTCGGCCATAAATCACCAAAGATCCATAAAAACTAGATTTGTACCCTAGATCCGTTTGAGCTCTTCGAGAAACACTATTTTTTCATCAAAGCAGCATATTCGCACCGGCGCGAGCGCATTTCATCCGGGTCGTTAACGGTGCAGAAACTTTTTCGAGGAATAATGTCGCGTTCGCTTGTGTTTGAGTTATTCGGGGCGACGCGGAACGTCGACGAGGAAGCTCTGTCGCGCGCGCGGGGAAAATCCATTTCGCCCTTCTTAATACACCAGAAGGGGGCGCGCGGAAAGTCATTTCGAGAGGCTAAGGTGTTTTTTCTCTCCCGTCCTTGTTTTCTATCAGCTTTTTGCTGCGTAGGCGTGGGGACGTACGGTGCCCTTCCTGTGTGCATTGTTGCGCGCTTAAAAACTCGTTTAGCGGAGATTTACGACGGTAAATAATAGCGAATTACACTCGAACGTATGCTGACATTTTTAAGTTTTCTTTTCGTGACCTTCAAAATATTATATTAGCTGATTTCGAGCGTTCAATTTGAAACAGCATTTTCATTTTTAATATTTGTATAAACAGAATATTTTCAATATTAGCTTAATTAAGGCATACAAACTTTTTTAATTTAGAATGTTCTATTTTTTGGACAAAAACTAGACACATGAACTATATAAATGAGTTTTTTACAGTTCCATCTGTATTATTTCGTCGTATCGACACAAAAAATTAAGACGTGACTGCGTCCTTCTAGCGCTCTCATCAGGGAGCAAAGCGAGACGGAGCCGAGCGGAATAAAAATACATGTGCCCCCTCGCCCAAAAAAAAAGAAAAAAAAACATCCCCGAGGTAAACGAAAGAAGAGGCTCGCGCGTTTTTTCCGCGCGCGCCACCTAACCAGGCAAATTTGCCAACGAAAGAAGCAGGCTGATGCAAACACAGCGCGCGCGCGCGAAAGAGAGAAATAAGAGGAAAGGCTTTCGCGGAAAAACCAGGCAATTTAATTAATTCGTTTGCAGCGGGAAAAGCGAGGTAAGGATAATGTAAACGGCAAAGCAGCGAATGAAAACGAGGCGCAACCACGAGACGACGACACTCTTTGGGCGCCAAGGCGCCGAACCTCAAGTCTTAAAGAGCCCGTTTAATTGCGACGCTTTTCGTTGAAAGTTCGTTTAATTAACGAAATAATGACGCCGGAGCTTGTCTGCTGGCTCTCTCTTTCTTTTTTCTTTTTTTTTTTTCAAAAAGTTGATCCACTGAAAAATGAGGTTGGGAGCTAGGTCGGATTCCAGTAGGCAGATTTGAAGAGTTTGACCTAAAAAGAACGACTTTAATGTTCACGTTAAAGTACTGATGTACGCTAATTTTTTAATAAAGATTTTTACTGTTTAAGGTACTATCAAATGTTTCTTTTTTATTTAGAATTAATTCTATCATTTTATACTGAAGTTTCACTTGCTTTAATAATAGTTTTATTTTTAGCTCTATTACGTTTTTTTATAAAACAATGTATTGATAATGTGTATCAATGTATTGGTAAGTAGCTGCCTACGTAGTAATAAAGATCTCACACACTTTTATTAAATTTAATGAAAAAATAACTATTTCCTTATAACAAATAATTAGTTGGAATGCTAATACATATAGGAAGAAAAAGCAAGTTGTTAGCTTATACTTAAAGTCCAACTTAAAAAAATAAAAATGTTGGAATCGCAGTATCTCTTTCCATTTACAGTTATATTTGCTCTCGTGACTACCGTACTTATTAATAACTTGACCGTATTTTTTCTGCGGATTGATTACGTAAAAAAAGTGTAGTCAATATTTTTATTTCAACTAAAAATCAATAATATTTTATTAGCAATCAAAGACAAGCGCTCTATATTTCTCAAATAAGAAAACAATCGCGAGCGACCAAATATTTTTTCGATCGCGTGTCTTTTGCCTCCTCTGAAAACGACGCGTTCGATTTTACTTTCGTCCGCTGCCGGCACTAAAAATCGATATTGCCTTTTACTCTTCCCTGCAGCCCAGCTGAAACAAAAAATCCTCAGAAAAAATGACTAAATGACAACAACAAAATTGGATTTTATCGTGCATGCACGTATTCATTCCGGGCCGCTTTTTTCTTTTACGCACAGACTTGTATTAAAGTTATTTTCTGAATGATTTTTAGCCTTGAGTTTACTGAAAATACCGGTTCTTAAATTATACTCAACGTATAAATATTCAATCATTCACCTCTTTGATCCTAATTTTTACTTTCAGCGTAAAATTAAATCTACTATTTCACGCTTAGCCTAAATTAATTTTCCGCTAGAATTTCCTTTCCAAGACCTTCCCGCAATTTTTCAAAAACATTAAAGCCCCAGACCCAGATTTTCCATTAGTACAACGGCCGCAGCCGAACGTCGACGACGGCCGAACTCAAAGGGTAAATCGCTTTTTTTTTTCACCAGCAACCACTAATAGATGCGCGCCCGTCTACATATTCATAGAGAGGCCACCGGTACCGCAATGCTTTGACTAGTGAACCGGGCGCAGCTTCGAGTTGCGAGCAAGGAAATTTCTTTAATCGTGTGACGCGCGATGAGAAGTTTGATTCGCGCGAACTGCGAGAATTCGCGCAAAGCACTGAATTGCAGCTGGAGATATTCGCCGAGCCTTTGTTGCTCGCCCTTCGAACTGTTTTTTTATTCAATTTATCTGTCAGCAGTGCTGTTTTTTTTATAAAACTGTAAATTAGTGATTTTTAGATATTGTTCGAGAGGAATATAAATTACTGTTGGTTATTTAAAGTAATTTTGTTTTATGGTGAATTATGTTATGACTTTGCCAAGTCCTTTTGGATGCTGAAGCATCTTTAAAATGTAATTTATGATTTTCTTTTATTCAATCCATTCAGTGTTTTTATCATTATAAGAATATTATTTTTAATAAAACTGAAATTAAAACAACAATCATAGGCGCAAAAAATAGTAAGAGCTTTAAAGTTTTATACAATATATTCTGCATCTAAAAGTAAAAATACAGAAGAACTAAAGACAGAGGAAACGATAGAAACAACAAACTGAAAAAGTATCAGGCAATCGGATGCGTATACATGGAAGAGCAGCGCCGATAGCGAAAGTCAGTGGAGTAAGAAGCGCTGCGCTCAGCCAAGACGAAGAAAGAAGATGGATAAACGATATTTATCTGATCGGCGGGAGGCTTTTTACCTCGACGCCAATCGATGAACCGAGCGAGAACTCCTCTGGCTTTTTATCGCGAACCGGCTAATATCAATCGAGCACGGCCCGGTAAAAGCTCTGCGAATCCGCCTATTGGAAATTCCGTGTCAAATCGACCTTAATCGAAAATTCGATAGTATTTTGTACGGGTTATAAATTGGTGTTCCGGTACATTATTGGAATGCCGGTTCTGTAGCGATGTATTTTTAGTGTGGTTTTATGAACACGAAGATAAGAAATCTGGATATTTGTACGAAAATAAACACGATATATTTTAATCTTTATGGTTAATCTTTAGTTGTCTTTTACTTAAGCACCATATAAGACTATCAATGTGAAAATTTCACCTTAATATTGACGATAAAAATTTCGTTCTGTTGAACATTAATCTTTTGCGTAATGATCTATTTTTCTTTTTTTATTATTTAAAAAATTCGCTTTAATATAACATACATTTTAAGATAATATTAAAAAAGTTAAAAAAAAAAACTTAAAATGATTAAAAATAAAATGAATTAAAGCATAATTACACATTAATTACCGACATTTCAAAAGCTCTCAATTTATTAAACATTTTCAAGCTACGAAATATTTCATCACGTTAAATTTTCAACTTTTTGGATTCATATACGCTCGCCGGAATTCATGGCCTCGCCATCGCATATTGGCGCTGCACTCTAACTACTTTAAATATATACGAGCGCACGGCGCTTTTTTTTTTTATCTTTTCTTTCACTTCGGATAGTTAATTAAAGCAGAAAGACGGAAAACAAATTATCGCGCACTCGATGTATCGGGCGCACATCGATATTGAATTCGAGGTCCGTGCAAGAGGAGGCGTATAAAAAAGCAAGAGAAAGAGATAGAGCCATATTTTTATTTCGATCGGGCGCTAGACCTTGTCGCTTTTAATATTCCGTTATTTGGAGCTCTGTTCTATACGTACTTCTGCAGATGTGACTGTTTATACGTGTGCTTCGCGAAATACTTTGACGGCTGGAAATATATTTTTATTTTATTTATTTATATTTTAAATATGTCTTTTTTTTTTTTTTTTTAGTTACTAGGTGCATTTATGCGCGCTTCGCGCGCTTTATATTTATTCCATTATACAAATACGAATTTTTTCTTTTAGTTTGCATTCATCTTTATATTTGATACAATACGATATAGTACATGTATCCAATAACTTAGACTTTACC
>JAWWEO010000001.1:29143853-29203843 GCA_035582975.1 Ormyrus labotus | reverse complement strand
TCACATTTGTCAATTCAACAGAATCAACCAATCCATTTTCGGCTTCACTTTTCCGTGATCACTTTTTTAAGAAGGATTTATACAGTTCATTAGAGTTTCGCGCAAATATTAAAGCTTTCGCTTTAAAAGAACTGCTCCCTTTTATTTCAGTTTCAATGCGGGTGCAGAAGTTTTAATAGCAACGCTGCTTTGCGCCTTGACACCATTTTAAATGCTTATAAATTTAGTACTTATAAAGTATTACATCGTTGAAGTTTAAATGATAAAAATTTCATAATAGAGTATAGAGGTTATGGACGTAAGAATTTAATATATTATGGTTCAAAGTTATTATTAACAAATACATATAGCATTCGGGTTTCCAAGAATAATATAATTTACATCAATCGATTCGAAATCGAATGAAATTTTATGTGTTTTACTTAAAGCAATGAGAACTGATGTGCGATCCGGATCAATTTAATCGGCGATTTAGATTCGAATTAGGCTATTATTCCATTACGAGCGAAAATAATTCAAAAAATAATGCTATTATGTGCTCCCTCAATCATCTTTTATGGCCGATTCAACGTAGGAGAAAACATATTTTTTTTCAAAGTATCATAAAATAGATTCCGACCATTTGATTTCACATCACGGCGCGTTCGCCGAATTATTTTTTCTCCTTTTTGCGAAACATTTCTATATACGTGAAAGTTTCTCTACAACCGTTCTCAACGGTCAATATTTTTCTATTTTTGTACATTTCTGTAATATTTTATTTTCAATTTTTTTAGGAATAGATTATTGTATCTAATTTCATAGGAGCGAAATTCATTCATTTTCCTTTTCGTGCAATGGAATCTTTGAATGAATTGACAACTATGAATAAAAAGATAAGAAGACAAATTAAAGGTATTTAGCGTTGAAATTGATAACGAACTTGCATATTTTTAACCAACTTTGAGATTAAACTTTACTTTCAAAATAGAAATGTATTAAAATAACAAGTTGGTCAGTAAAAATGTTTAAATAAAGAGAATCACGAATGAAAAGCCAATTCGTATTTGCAGGATCTTGCATTAGAATAAGGCATTTTGAATTATAATAAACAATTATACGAAACCATAAATAAGTAACTAACAAATAATCCCCGGAATAAACGCATTTCGGCGGAAAAAGCACGTGCAGCGCGCGTCCTTTCGTCAGTTCTGGTCATCCCCCGGACTCAGAGAGCCTTAGTTTTGAGCCTTTCTTGTTGGCATTAAGTTCAAGTGCTTTTACCGCCGGCACTTCTGGCGAATCCCATTCAAACGCTCTGCAAATAGCGGAGCGAAGCGCGCTCGTCCCTCTATTTCGCTCTTCGTCGTCGTGCCGCCTTTTTTCTACCTCCTTCATATTTATCCCGAGAGGATTCACCGAAAAAAGTTCTCCTCACCTCTGTGCCCTGACGAGCCGACGTTCCGCGGCGAGAGATTTTTCAGGATTTCAAGTTGTCGAGTTGTCTGCTGGTTTCTGCAGTCCTAAATTAATACTAATACTCTTATCGGGCTGCTTTATGTGTTGATAGTAACGGATGATTTTTGTCAAATTAATTTTTCTAGCTTGAGGAATTAAATAAATATAGTGTTAATTGTAAATACATTGATGGATCAATTTTATTAATTAATTAATAAATAAATTCGAATGGATATTTTAGACAAAATTAAAATGTAAATTTATCAAATCTATGAAATGATGAAGTTATTTTTAAAACACCGGAAATTGTTAAAAACGTCAGATTATTCAAAATTTCCAATATTAAAAGTGCAAAATTGGCGAATATCAACATTTCCGAGAAAAGACATTGAAAAATTTATCGCATTCTGATTCTAGGAATTATCTCAAAATGGAGAAAAACTATTCTTCATTTTAACCGCCAAACCTTTTACTTTATCAGTATTTTTTGCATTCGATATATGCACAATAGAAGACGGTAAAGCAAAAACCTATCGATTTTCAATACATTTTACAGTTTTTCAATGAAAATATAGTCAGGTAGAGGGAGAGAGAGAGGGAGCACTTTAAATCTGAAAAGCAAACTCGCGTTTTCCTCTTAGAAGCTCTAAAAAGCCGCGGGGAAACGTCCAGGCCATCCGCATTCTTTTCACGAGCCCAAAATTCATGCACATCCCCCGGGCACTTATTCCGCGCGCCGTCAAAGGGCAGACCTCCGCGCGCAAAATAAAATTATCGAGTCTGGGGAAAGCCCTCAATTCCCTTTGACCGAGTGCAGCGACGTCCTTTTCACGCGCGACAAGCAACGCAAAATCCTTTCGACGGCCGTAATGAACGCGCCTTTGAGCCGCTCGCGCGAGTGCGGTACATCTGCCGACTCATTGGCTGAACCGTAATTACTTAGTTCGGCCTTTTGTCGAATCGCGTCGCGTCGCCGCGACACTTGAACGATATCCCCGGCGAATGAATCGCGGCGCTATACTTTTTCCCCCGACGTGCGTACGATGACGGATTGCGCTTTTGCAATATAGATTCGCGCTAATTAAAAATTCGAACGGTTTTTTTTATTTTTACGCTCTGCCCGCTGAATCGGCGAAGTTTTGTGGTATCTTTCGGAATTTTAGTGAGCCGAGGTAAATTAAAAATTTTTCCTTTTTACTTTATTCTTTTTCGAGAAGTTTCTTTGCTAAAGCTTATTGTCTGTTGATTAATAATTTTAATAGCTTTTTTAAGCCTAAATAATGAAAATTCAAATGTTTAATGAAGTAATATTAAAAAGCTCCAGGGAGAGGTATCGACCTATATTTAAAATCAGTTTATAAAAACAGTTGATTCTTACAAAAATAAAATATTTTAGATAAATAAGGTAATAAGAAGAAGAAAAGTTACAAAGACGACAGAGTTAATTAATTAAAGTTAACATTAATAAATAATAGAATTTAGTGATTTGCGATATAAATGATATAAAAAACTGTATGATTAAACCATTAAAATTCTTTCAAAGTGGAAAATGAAATGTAAATTAAGAAGTAAATCAAAAAGAACTAAATCGAATAAAATTAGAGAGCTACCCACCTCTCCACCGGTCATATGCCTGAGCAAGCTGACGCGCTTCAACCCCCTTCACTCTTATTTTTGACTCATTCGTTTCAATTCTTCGTATTATATTCTTTAATATTTATTCTTTGGGCACGACCGAAAGGAAGAGGGTGTTTCCTTTTTTTTCGCCACAATACTGTCTATTGTATCTAATATATTGATGAATGTAAAAGTTACTAAATAGTACTTTCTCAAATGAACAAAAATGTGAATGAAAATGTCGCAGTGAAAGCATTAACAATTTTATAGCGTTTCATTTAAATTTCGAAATTATACTTGCAGTTTCTAAGTCAAAAAATATTATTTTCACTTTTCACACGTTTTTATACATTTGGCTGAAAGTAGCATATATTTTGACGAACGAATTATGATTTTTCAAAAAGCACGAAAAATCGTGAATTTTCGCGGGAAAGCGCAAAAACGGGGCAAAATTTATATCCTTTAAAAGCCGCCGGAGATAATCCGAAACATAAACCCCTGCATTTCTAATGTAAACACTCCTCGGTTAGCCCTTGAGACGTTTCTGAGGTACTCAGCGACGATTGCGTCATTCGTCGTTGTTGAAGACCTGGCCATGTTTTAATCCTTGTAAAAAGGCTTTATGCACAATTTTGCGGTACTGAACGTTTTTCTTTATGTGTTAATTGCAGTTAAATGCGGCCTACATTTATATGAATCAACCCTTTTCGAAATGAATTCGAAGAAGATGTCATCTATTAAAATTATTTAAATGTGCGTAAGAAGTTTTACATATTTAATTAATAAAATCAATATAAAACTAAACAATTCTTCTATATATAATCTATTTGAATTTTTAATAAAATCTTAGCAATAAAAAGGGCTACATTTCCTTTGTTATATAAAGATTATTATAGCTTTTTTATATTCATAGGAGAATTCCTGTATTCACAGGAAATCACTAAAAAGGTAGAATCTACTTTATACAGTTTCTAAAATTTATCAAGATCGATTAATCAAGGCCATAATATCTTTATTCGAATGTTCTAAAACGATTCGTATTTTAATCTTTGCAGGATCAAATTTCACGTGCACCATCAAGTCAAGGAGTTAACTACGTAAATGAATTTAAACATCAAAGTTTATCGGGAAGCGAATAAAGCAACAATTAAATTTTACACTTAATCCCCAGCAAGGTGTGCAGTAATTCGCCCCATCGTCATTTTAGCGGCCAGGTTTCCCCGGCAAAGTTCACCGACCCCTCTGGCGGCAACTCATCACCCCTAATAGATGTTCCAAATCTATCATCGCACGAGTGCAACGAAATATTAGTTTTCATTACGGCCACGGCGAGGCCCACGTGTTCCTCGCTCTCTCCGTTTTAATTGAAAAGTTGAGAGTCACTGGGAGCGTTAGCAGGGGAGTGGACCGGCTACGAATGCAGCGGCTCAAATTTATTTTGATTTATTCGCGGTCCTAAAACAGTTGGCGATGTCACGTGCTGTCCGGGAGCTCATAAATTACGTCTTGCCCGCGCGTCTCGACGAAAATTCAACGAATGTCAAAAGGATTATACGCGAAACCATTCATTATCGGGTTACTTGCCAGCGTATTTCGTTCTCCCTCTCTACGCGGCAATGCGTTCATTAATACAGCGCGTCGATAAATCTGGTCTGGATAAACAGGACATCTGTAAAGTTCTTTGACCTTTAACGCCTTGCTAGATTGCATTTGCGTGATTAGTGTTGCGTTTTAATATCGAATCTTCTTAAACTTTGAGCTATTCTAAAGTATTAAGATCTATTTAAAAACATAATAAATAAATAATAAATTTATTAATATTATACAGCATATTGTTATACACCGTAAAAGAGTAAATGCATCAAAAATAAAACGTGAATAAAAAAACCCGTCAACGCGCGTCTCAAGTTCACGCGACACCGTTAAAAATCAATCAAATTAACGGACACGTAACAGCTTGAGTGTACGCATTCACGGCAATATACTTCGAGGGCCGTTAGCTGCTTCTCGCCCGCTTCTCCCCGGGGGGACCAAAGAAACGAAGAAGAAGTCCGCCAGGCAACCCCGGGAGAACGTTTTCTCTCCTTTATGACGTACGACTACTACAACACCTCCTCCGGTACGAGCCCCGTGTCTGCGAGCCACTTGAGAATTTCTCTCGGCGGCGTTTAGCGAGCGTCAGCGTTGATTCGCTTAGAATTAATAGCCGAACGAAGACGGAGAAGAGGAGGAGGAGAGAGAGGGAGGAAAGCGTTTAGCGCTCGACTCCGCGCAATAAACGCGAATGAACCCGATCCCGCGTGTACGAGGGAGATATTTATGGTCCCGATGCGAAATGATTGCGTAATGAGAGACTTTGAGGATGGGAAACGGATTTCTGTTGTGGATGATCGTGGACGGTGGATTATATATGTGTGGATGCAGTCAACGGTCGCGTGATATAACGTTTGGATTAACCGTTAGATTTTAAGGATCAGCCTGGATAATGTTGTCGCCGCTGATGACTTAATTGGCGGCTCTCGGTGGAAAGGTCGCTATTATAGTTTCATTTCGATTTTGTATTTTTAGCGGCACTTCATTACGGCGTAGATGCTTGTAACGATGATTGAAATGCGATATTTAAGTTTCGATGAAATTTTTTTTCTTTGAAATATCATGACGCGACAGATTTTATAAATGTATTCTACGAACGAGAACTGATTATTGATTATTCGGTTAATACTACCGAGAATGACTTTAATCAAACATATAACAGTTATTACAGATACCTGTATTCATTTTATTAATTCAATCTTCAATTTAGCTTTTAATAGTACATTTTGAAGTATATACGCATAGAGAAGCGCTCATAAAATTCACCGCAAAAGAAACTCATTGAAAGCAGCGAAAAAAGCCTCTCAATTAACAGTCGATGTTTCGTCGCGGGCAAACTAATGAAGACGCGAAACGCGACTTTCTACAACTCTCTCGTTCCAAGACTCCGCGTAATGCAGCAAATCAAGGAGGAAAAACCCTGCCTACATATATAAACGGTTTTACAAGACAGGCCAGGCTGATGCCGTCGTTGTAGCAGCGCTCTTCTTTTTATTACGGAGCTTCAAAAATTTATTTCTGCCACTCCGACAGAAAGAGGTATTTTTACGAGACTCCGAGACAGATGCAAAGGGAATTAATGTGGATTCATGAAAAATGCTCCTTTCTGCCGTTGTTTATGAGAGAGAGAGAGAGAGAGAGAGAAAGTCTCCTCCACTGTCGCTTGACTCTTTCGCCTTTTTTCCTCTCTCGGCTTTCTTGTTTTCCTCACTCCGAGAGGAAATTTGTCTAGTTTTATTTGAAAATTTAACGACACTCTCAAGGCGAAAAAATAGGTAGGCTCGGCTTTAATGGAAAAGACGCGTTTTATTGAGCAGCAGTGTTCTTGCAGCCGAAGAATTAATTAAATCTGAAGTTGTCACGTTAGCTTTAGAAATAACTGAATATCGAAAAATTCGATTATCAATCAGAACAGATTTCCTACTGTACTTTAAGGGAGTGTTACAAACTTTACTACAAACTATACTACAGACTCTATCCACCAAATTCTTTAAAGCCAATATGACTTGAAAAGTTGAACAAAAATATTTATCTTAAACAATCAATCACTCTCCAGTATCTTTCGCACATCCTAAAACAGCACGTAACTCCCGCGACGTATAACGACCCCGTCTCTCTTAAAAATAACGAATAAAAAAGTCAAAGGCACGTAAAAGAAAAAAAAAATAGAAAAGAGAGAGAGAGAGAGAGAGAGATATAGAACGCGTCAATTCTCGTGCTGGCGGCGCAAAAATGGCAAATCGATGGCTTCGACCGCCTCTCGAAGGAGCGGCAAAAAAGTGCGCCGCCGAGGCTTTCCGCGCGAGAAAGGCAGCGATTGTTAATGGACCGTGAAGAATCCGAGTGCGTGGAAAACGAAAAGGAGAAGAGCGAGGAAACGAAAAATAGAGCGAGAGAGAGAGAGCGGCGAGATAGAGAGAAAAAAAAATAAAACGATGTAAGAGTTCAAGCCCGTTACTTTGACACCCGCCGTCTAAGGGCGTCCTCTAATGGGCCATCAAACTTTAAAGTCCTCGGCGATGCGCGAACGCGTATCTTTATTGCCAAGAGCGCCGAGGACGAGTTGAACGCTGACGACGACGATTCGCGGCCGCGGAGGATTCCTTCCTGCTTGCGAGAGGGGAGAAACAAAAGGATGGAGACATATCGATTGTCGGGACGGCGAGGTCTTTAAAAGGATTAAAGATCCCGAGTTGATTTGCTTTTACAAACAGAACCATGCTTTCTTTATGAAATGTAAAATTCGGGGGGTTTACAGAAATTTATGTGTGCAACAAGCTTCCTCTGAACCTCGATGATTCAACTTTGTAACCTTTAAGTCCCAATATGTATTTTGATTTTAATTCATTTTAAATTCATTCAAAATAGTATTGCATTTGAAAGTATAAAATTTTTGCTACGTCTTTTACAATTTTTATTCATAATGTTTTCGGTACACTAAAGCGTTCACAAGCAACTGGTAAACAGAATACGAAGAAAAAAAAAATTGTAACCTCGTTTTCCATTTAGCTTTCAAATATTAAGTACACTCGAGGCTCGAGTGTACTTACAGTATTTGACTGACTGAAAAAAAATAATAATAAATGAAGCAGGTTTTAGAAATTTTGCTATTACGCTAATGCAATCACACGAATGCTTGACTGTTTAACTTCGCATAGTTCTTACGAGAAACGAGTTTCACTTCAATATTTATTCTCAGTTTCTAGCTTCTGAAGTTGCCCCTTTGAGTCGAAAATTTTCATTCGCCTTTTTTTTTTGCGTTCCCTTTTTTGCAGCTAGACTTTTCTACTGCGCTTTGTCCCTTTGTCGTGTTTTTTAAGTCCCTCTTATAGTCGAGTGCACAACGCGCTCTTCTATTATGCGTCAATATAAGCAATGCTAATTGCGCGCACGTTCACGGCTGCATAAATCGAAAGACGATAATTTCCCTTATTTGTTCATCAAATTGTACTGAGAATAACAATAATGTGTCCTCTAATTCGTTCATTCAGCCAAAAAACTATTTTTCCAATTTGTTTTATTTGAAGTTTACGAGGTTGGAAAAGTGTTTTTCTAAAATCTGCGAATAAATCTCAATAAAGTAAACGCAGCAATCTTTTATTTCCACATTTTCAGTACCCAAATGGGATTCCCGTTTCAACAAAGCCAGTCTAACAATTGCATTATCCCCCAGGAAAGTACCTTCAACCAGTAATATTGTTTACTCCGTTTATATCGAGCTCTCCGTTTCTTTTCCTTCGCCTTTCTCTCTCTTCAGCCGCAAGTTAACTTACGGCTTTGGCTGCCGCGCGCGCGCGGCGAAAGAGAGAAGGAACAAACACAATTATTCAGCAACATCGGAATGAAGAAAGTTCCCGTTGCCGATAAGTTCGTTTATTAGATAAAGTTATTCCTTTGCAAAATCTCACTCGAACGCGTGGCGTAAAGGAAAAGTTTTTATGAGCCTCGTAGCGCGAGGAGAGAGAGGCTTCTGATGGCTCATGATCGATTAGGCGTCTGCTTATGAGAGAAAGTTCCGCCTTCGGCAAGGGATTAATTTAAATGACGGGCTTCCGCGCGGGGCAAAAGCGAGGGAAACTGAGAAGGGATTAGAGCCGCGGCGTCCAGCTTCTGCTTCTCCTGATTTCCTCGCTTTTCTATCTCGACACACCGTTGCGGCTTGCCCGTTATGCTAATCCGAGCGCGAGAATTTCGGGAAGACGGTCGGGAGCTAAAAAGCTCTGTCTCTGAAAATTAAATCCGCCTTGACTTATTGAAGTTATATCCTCCGAGGCAGGATGTGTTTTATTGTTTCGGCATTGTGAAGCACGAATTAAAATAAATAAATAAATGAAAAGCAAATCTTTCGTACCTCGATCGTCTTTTTGCTGAGAAGTTAAAAAAATCTGGCGAATTTCATTATACGTATCTAGACCAATTATGAGAATCGTATTAAATCTCTTATTAAAACTCGCTCATTACTGTAACAGCAGCCGCAATCCAGCAATAAAAACAGCTAAGCCAAACTCGACTCCACTTCAGCCTCCGCTCCGCCTTACAAAAGCTCAGCGGGAGCTACTCTATTTTTCTCAATAATAAAACGTTCTTTCGACTCGCATAATTCTTCCATAAAACATTCGCCGCTCGCCATTCAGCCGCCAGTAGTAAAATCGATGCGCGTCATAACCGCCAGGGCGAGAGAGCGACGAGAATTTCCGCGTTGAATTTGTAATTCCAAAAAGGCCTGCACGCGCAGAGAAACTCGAAGGAAGGAAGTTCGGAACGATCGCGGGAGGTGGAGGGTGTGGGGGTCAGCATCAATGTATCGATTCACTGGCGGGGGAGGAACAAACCAGCAACCGACCAAAACACTCGGCGCGGGGATTTGAAATTACGCGATAATAATAACTGGACCCGCGATATGTTGCTTTAGCGGTTTACACGCGATCGTGATCCTCTTTCTCTCTCTCTCTCCTCTCGTTTCGTCCCGCCCCGAGTGGAGCTATAAATAAATTTTCCGACGGTGCGGATGGAGGCGATAGAAAGCAATTATTTTTGAGGCACGATGACGTTTCTGGCTAATTGTTCGCTGTTTGCTTGACATTACTTTTTGTAAATGGATTTGTAACTATTAAGTAATTTCATTCTATTACAGTGGATTTTGATTTTTTTTAATGCTATTTAACATCACTCCATATTTATTAGTGCTTGCGGCAGTCGCTCAACAGCAACAGGAGCCTTTTGATATCTTTAGCTTTTGGCTTTATTAATTTCTCTGGCAAAATGTGTGATATTATCCTTATGCGACAGATATTAATAAGTATACAAATATTTCACACTAATCGATACTGATTGATTTATAATATCATTTTTAAACAAGGCAGCACTTTGTTTAAATTTGATATTATTTTGAAAGAGCTTTTATTATAATGAAAAGAATTAAAAATTTTTATCACAATATTAAAATCAAATATTTATTTTTTTAAACGATCTCAAATGTCATCATTTTCTTAATTAAAATTGCTCTAATCGTACTTAATACGTATTTTGTTGTAAAATCAGAGAAGACATAAGTTCTTTATTTTTAAACTGAAATAAATTTCATAAAGTTAATCTTAAAGTAGTTCCAATTAATTACTGAGCTGTAACACAGATGGGATATTACACTTCTCGAAACACGTTCAAAGTTAATAACAATTTTATTTCCCAGCTGGATAAACTTTTTCACTTCTCGGAGCTTAATGACGCTAAACCGAAAGTAATCGCCAGGTGAAAAAAAAAAAAAATTCCAGCGAGAAAATTAATGCTTTATTCGTTCAAAATCTCGTACACTCACGGGATAATGAATCAGCATTGCGAATTATTTCAAGCGGGGGGCAGAGAATTAAATATATATAAGAAGCGACGAAGCGGAGAGCGCAAAAAACAACGCGTTTCCTCATTCCGGAATAATGGACGGGGATGAATGAAAAGCAGAGACAAAGGAACGGAACATAGAGTGAGAGAGAGAGAGAGAAAGGAAGCGGGCGGGTCGAAAAAAGCAAAGATACAATGTCGGGGGGTACTCGTCTCGTCGGGGGCCCGAGATAAACGAGAAATAAGACGGGCAGCAAGGCCACTATTTGTCAAATCCCAGGTAAGTTTGTTGTCCGTTTGTAACAAATATTTGTTCGCGCCCGCGTAGTTACTCGTTTCCTTTTCTCCTTGTTTTGAAAGAGGACAAAGCCGAGAGGGAAAAAGATAGAGAGCAGCTCGAACGATTTAAAGCGAGCCACTTCGACCCTCCTCCCCCTCCCCCACCACTCCTCTTTCAGTCCGGGGAAGTGGGACGACGACGACGACGCACCCCCAAGCGGCGCATTGTTCGAGCGTTGCCCCCGCGGATTTTTACCTTTTCACTTTTCTTCCCGTTTTCTGCCGCTTTCGTATTATCAGTTTCCTCGCGAGCAGTCGCGGAAAGCCGCTGTAAAATTGAATTTTTTTTTTTTACCCATCGGCCTTGAAATCACAAATTTAGATCGGCCTTTGTGGAAGAGCCTGGGAACCGAATATATACTTTTTGGAAATCGTTATTTATGACTGAGATCTTAGCGACACTGGGAATAGCTTTCTGTAATTTAAGTGCGACGCTAAATTATGTGACTCAGAAGATGAAGCGGTAATTTTGGTTACTCATATGAAACAGGGAAAGACATACTTTTTATTTATTGATTGTGAAAACAGTTATAAATTGCATTCTTAAATTTATTATTTGTCTTTTATGCTGCAACAAGTTCATTAAAAATGTAGATTAATGAATGTTCGATGACATAATACTTTCTCATAAATTGCACTCATAAATTGTATGATCGGAGATAATGATATAAAATACTGAGAGTATTGATGATAGAAAATTAAAGTCAATTTATTATACTTATTAAAAGCCAACAATGGATACTGATTCATATGAAAATATTCATTTTCCAGAAATCTTGATATATTGATGAACCGTAATTAATTCAGTACGATCAGTTTAACAAGAGATGGGTGATTTTATTACAGAATTGTAATGCAGATTCTTCAAAACAAACCATTCAAGTATGAACATCAAATATTACAAAGCAGATATGCAAACGGATATCGATATTTCGAATTCTTTTACGAATCAACGACGATTATTATTGTCTCTAGAATCTCAATAATATTATAGAGTCACAGGTTTCGGTACTAGAAGATCACAAAATGAAGTAAAAGTCGTAGTACATTACATAGCTAGTCCGTGTTCCGGCTGGTCGCGAAATCCAGCGCGCGGCATTGTTTGCTTACCGCGCGGTATAAACCATTCCGGGAGACGGAAAGACGTGTTGCGGCGGGCGCCTTTAAAGCCTCCAGGTCTGGGATGTTTTAAGAAAGTCTTAGGGAGCTCCGGAGGAAATTTTCCTGAAATCGGATTACACTCTCTCTTGTCAGGACGACGAGAGAGAGAGAGAGAGAGAGAGAGAGAAAGAGAGAAGAGAAGAGGCTTCCGTCGCTGTGCTGCCGTTGCTCCATTGTTACTCGGCTAATTCAATGATAAAGAGGTGCGTCTCCGGGTGATATTTTCAGATCTTAGGCGGAGCCTCCTCTTGTTTCGTCTGCTTTGAGTTGATGTACGCGGTCTTAAAGTTACGTTCTTTCCGAACGGCTGGTAAATTGTGCAGCATTTCTCTCGAGCTTTTCCAAAGACTCCGAACTGACTTCTTGTTGTTCTGAAGAGATGAGACCGGTGACGGTGTTTTGGGTAAGCAATGGATTACCGGCTCGTTTTGATTTATTTAGAAGGATAAACGATTCGAGTACTTAAGGAAAGCTTTAAGCAGCGAAGCACCAATGAAAATTTCTCGGCAATTATTAAGGTAGTTGTTCCCTGAATTCAAAAACTGGAGATCGCAATGAAACTTTGGGAGGTTGTTCCATAAGTTATAACGAATCTTCTGTCAAAATTTAAATACCTGTCAACATTCTTAAAAGTGGATTCTTTAACATGGGTTTTTATGAGAAACCTGCCGGTGTAGAGGTTATATGCTTAATATCTATTTGTAAAAACTGGAAACCGAATTGAAAAACTAATAACATGTAGTTAAAATCATAAGGTTCCCCATCGTATTTTTAAAATGGGTTCTCAACATGCATTTTTAGAGATATTCGAATAATAATATCATTGTTTTCTGATTTTGGAAATGAAAATGTCAGCCGATCGGAAGAGCAAACGTAGGGTCGACGCGCGCGCATTTCAAATAAGTCGAATGAAGACATCGCCTAGAGATGAAACATGATTTTTTTTAGTAAACAAACTATAAATAGATTGTAAAATATCAACATTTTTTTTAATTATTATGTAATATTTTTTTTGAAAACATTGCGTATGAAGCCGCGTCAAGAGGTTATGTATAAACCTGAAAAACGCGATACGATGCTAATCAATGGAGTCGGTTGGTCCAACGTGACTACGCGAATCATACTAGCGTCAGGGAACAACTACCTTAAACACACATGGCCCTTATCCAAGCGATTTTCAAGAGCGAACGATCGCGGGGGATACGTCGTTTCATCGAGCAATCTCTGGAGCACGTAACGCGCGCGGGGGCGCGCGTGGATTTGACTGCCGTATAAATTAACGTCCAAAATAGTCAGATAAACCTCTCGCAGTACCGAAAGCAACCCAAGCGAGAGATTCACAACTGAACACACACGCGGACACATAGACACGGGTCGAGGGAACAGACGGACGGAGACAGGGAAAACCGCTCGGGTCGCGTTCTCCTGACAGCTTTACGCTCACGGCAATTACGATTACGCGCGACGCCCCCCCGCGAATTATGCGCAATGGCCAGGTGTACCTTCCTCTCGCTCGCCATTAAAAGCGACACGTACGCTCGCCCAGCCGTGTGTCCCACTTATTATAATTTGATTAGAGGCCTCTCTCTCTCTCTCTCCTTTCCCTTAGTCGTCACGTTACAAACTCAGCGTCTGCGTGACGTTCGCTCTCGTGGAGTTTACGTCGGGGGGTCAAGTCCCGCGTGGCGGGTAGCGCTGCATGGATTTTAATGAGATTTCCGCTCGCGGTTAATTTCGTTCGATGGGGTCGTGAGCGCAGTTACCTTCGAAACGGTCACGTCTTCCTATTCGCTACTTCGCTGTCTTTCCCCGTAGAAAAGGGTTTCTTTGGTTTGGAACTGGTTGCAGGCTAGAAGTATCTGTTGGACGCGTAAGGGTAAGCAGAGTGAAATTTAAAATATCTAATAAGTTGCGGCTTAAAATGTAATTGCATTGCTTTATCACTAACGAATTAAGACTTCGTGAATTTGTAATTTGTATACGTATGTATAGAGCGAATCGACGAGCGAGCCAATCGAAAGTAGATTCCAAACCATAAATTTTAAAGAAAATCTTTATTCCAGTCAGCACGGCGTTCTAATTTTTCCCTGGAATGATTAAAACTCAAAGAAATACATTGTTTCGTCGGCCAACTCGTTTGTCAAATTCAATACCTTTGGATCGATGAGACTAGACTTTTATCTATATGAGGCTCATTCTACCAGAATTGTATACAATACGTATAAAAAAAATCTACTTTCTAGATTGTCAAGATAAATTATTCTATTATAGCGATCTTACAAAATTCGTAACCAAATACATTCATTTTCAATTAATAATCTCTCAATTTCATTTTATATTGAAAAAGTACGTAAGATGAAGCAATAACGTAGCCAAAGGAAAGGAAGAAGAAATTACAGCAACGCAGGTCAAAGGAAGCGAGCTGGGCTACCTACATAGGCGCAGAAATGCCGGAGGACGTGGGAGCGAGAGAGAGAGAGAGAGAGAGAGAGAGCGCCGGTAAATGCAGAGCGGCAGTCCCACATCCCGCACGCAACATCCTCGAGCCGATATATCCGTTCATGCGAAAATTCAAACGATGCGATAACGCCCACCCTCGGAACTGTCCTCGTTCTCGCACGCAACGGCACTCATTTTGTCTCCCTCGGCCGGCGGCGGGCACCGATATAATGCGAAGAACCTACACGAGCTTACTGACAGGTCGACCGAGCTGCGAGGACACCCGCCGAACATTTTCAATTGTGATGTGGTGTTTTATGTGGACCAGTGGGAAAAAATTACGGGATTTTGGATATGGGTTATTTTAGCAAGGTGCAGCACTAGAGAAAGTTTTTAGTCAATATGAGATAGGAGAAAATTAAATGTAATCCATGTTGGCGTTGCATATAATATAGTATATATAATTTGATCTTCTAAAAAAATAACGCACTTAGTTTAATAATTTTATAAAAAAAAATAAATTCGTCAAAAAGAAAAAAGAATGACACTTTTAGTTCCTAGATATTCTTCAATATGTTCATCTTAAATCAACATGAATTTACGATAGATTAAATATTGGTCTAGGAATCAAGAGATTCCTGTTTCGATCCATGTCTCTGCTGAGATTGACATTGGAACGTCGCACTGTATTCATAAACAAATGGCTAATAATATAAATAATAGAGTAAAAGTCAAGCTTAAATAAAATTTAAAAAAGTAGGTCAATACCGCGCGATTTGTCCGTTTCTATACTTATTTTGATTTTCGTACATTATTCAAAATTCAAAATACGAAACGAAAGCTCTTGTCAGACGGTCCACGCTTACTTCCTTTCTCCCCCCTAGTCCGCAACAACTAAGAGTAACGTTAGTCGATACATCTTCGCGCTGCTATTGGTTTACCTTCGCGCGTGAATCATGTGGAAGATTAAGGAAACGTTTTCTCGATAAGCTGCAACGTAAATAATTGAAGCCAGCGTGGGCAGTGCAGGTGTGAACCCAAAACTAAAGTTAGCCCTGCTTCGACTTAAAATTTTTATGTTCAAATAACTGCGAACTAATCCAATATAGTCTAACGAATCGGCGCTTTAAAAAGCCAGCAAGTTAAATTCTTCTTTCCAGATATAAATAAAAATAAAAGACCAACGCCGTTTAGTCTCAATTTTAGCGTCGCTCCATCACGATTTACTTGACGCCCGGGCGCGGCATATCACTCTGCGGTCGTACGTTTCTCTCTTTATACATCCATAGCCGCGTATAGAGATATGGGTGTCGAAGCGTTTCTCGCACACGGCCGGGCACGTGCGTGCATTAGCATATACTCGTGCTGGGGGCCTCCTCCTCCTCCTCTCTCCCCATTTCCTCTCGAGCCGCGCGATCGATTTCATAGTTCTACACGAGGCGCAATAGCCATCGGGCGCCCTCGATATATACCTGGGATATATTCGTTAAATGAATTCCGCCGGTATCTGTCGCTCCGGCTTGATTCTTTCCTGATGGGATGCGAACTTATAAAAGCGCTCTCGGACCGAAATTTGAAATTCATGCTCGCTCTGGAAGCACTTTGCGGAGCGCAGAAGTTTATTTAAACCTTTGCTGCGGGTGGATTTTTCAGATCGTTGGGTGATTTTTATGATTTTTTTTATTTCGTATTACAAAATTCATAAACATTTATAAATATATAATACGATACTAAGCATTCAAGTGAATCGCACTTCGGCTCAAATGAGAGATAAAAAAGGTGATAAAACGCATCGTTTGATATTTAAAAAACTCGAAAATTGACGTCGAGTTACGTGATCGATAATGAACGAGCATAGAGCAAAGGGTGAAGAGGAATTTCAAATTAAAATGCTGCTTGCACTAAAAGGTAATACGTTTTTTTTTTTAATTTCAAAAACGAATGCTAAAATTTGTGATTCAATATTTACACTCTGATTTTATCTTTCATCTTGGCGAAATTAACGTTTGCTGACATGTATGTAGTTTCATAACTTTTGTTTTTAATTTGGTCAAAATTGCAGCAACGAAACAAAAAAAAATCTTCATATCCATATCCCGCTGCAATAATTAATAACTTTCAAACTTTCCGAATTTAAAACGCCGATATGAATTTGTACTTTATAAAGTACAAAATTCATATTCCTCTATAAAATATACAAATATTTCGTACGGAACTTCGGACAAAAAAAAAAAAAGAACCAGCGCGAGAAATTATTTCGTAAACTTACCGAGCTGCCGCAGTGGCGCCCCCTACATTTACTCCCTGCTCCCACACACACACACACACACACTCCAAACTCTCTAGTTAAAAAGTTACGTACGCGCAGTAATTAAAAGAGTTGAACCATTTATAACCCAAAGCCACACGCGGGGCGCGCGCGCGGCCTAAGGGTTAAAAAAAAATCCTCTTACTTTTCTTTTTTTTTTTTTTTTTGCCGCGAGGACGCAGAGAGCTTAGCGGCAAAAACATTTGTCTCGGCTTTCGCTCGCTCTCGCGGCCGGGGGCAGAAGACGTATGAGCGCTCGCCGTCACACGTCCGCCTCCGGAATTGAGTTCGCGGCAGAAAGAGACGATTCTTTTCTGGTGCTCTTTGAGAGAGAAAAGCTCTCTCGTCGGGACGTTTATTTGGCCCCGGGTTCGTTCAATGCTTTTTTCGCATCGGCGGAGAGAGGAGTTAATGAGATATTGCGAGATGAATGATGGTGGTAGTTATTCTTTTGTTGTTTACTGGTTTTAGGACTGTTTTGAGAAGAAATGAGTATGGTTTTGAAAGTATTTTTTCTTAAAATTCGTACGGTTTTGGTAGCTTTTTAAAGAACAACTAAGATTGCTTAATAATTGCGAAAATTATATAATAACGTATACTTAAAGGCCGACCATACACTGATATTTCTACTTACACTGTGCTTTATCAAAAGGTACCTCGCGTTAAAAAAATTGAAGAATCGTGGAATCTTGTAAGATTGTTTGTTGAATCTTAATAATTTTATAAATATTAAAAATTAAAAGTTCCAATTTTAAAACTTCTTAAACGATGAATTTGATTAATTTTCTATTTGCTATTGTATTTACCCTACTCGTAGAAATATTCCATGCATAATATAGAAATCAGAGTTCGCAACTGCACGTACTTAATGTATTTGCATAACTAGTTTTAACATTAAATCTGCATTTTGCCAGCGTAACTTCTTTTTAAGCAAGCATAATACCAAGCTACAATAAATTGCCAGACAATTTACTGAAGGACTTTAATTTAAACCAACTCGATCGAAATAAGTAATCGTTTTCTGACTATCCTTAAAAACGGTAAAAGCCGAGAGATAAAACTGTGAAACGGAAGAAATGAAAATTCACTACGGAGAGAAAAATTTGAAAAAGCAAAAACGAAATGGCCATTTTTTACAGTCCTCTAAGCCGTGGATTAGTATAAGCATTTTGAATTCAAAACGCAGAAAGAGAAAAAAAACAACATTTTGCCAAAAAAGGCTTGTTGTCGTGCAGCCCTTCAAATGTCACAATGGCGTTTCGTTCCGAAAAGGCGGCGCAAAGAAAAAAGAAGAGAAGGCCCTTTTCTACCTTCTATAAACATACTTCATCCGCGCAACTTTTATTATTTTCCCTCGCTCTTCTCTCTGTCATTCCCCTTTCTTTCGTCCGCTCCTCTCCTTCTGTCTTTCTTCTCCGCGCCTTTCCACGTCTGAATTCCCACGCGCTTCCGGTTCCTTTTCATTTGAATTTGCATCTCTGCCTCTCTCCCCCTTTTTCATTCATTTTAGTCCGCCCTCTTCGCGCTTTCGCTGTAATTATTTCTGTCCGCGATTGTAATGCAAATTTTTGCTGTTTTCCCTATATTTACATCTCTATCTCTCTGGCCCGCTTTTCCATATCTCCTCTCTCTCTCTCTCTCTCTCTCTCTCTCTCCGTTATTTTCGTGTTATTTTTTCCACGTTAGCAGAACAAAAAAACAACTATTGCTCGGTTTCTTTCTCTCTCTCTTTTTTTTTGTTTTATTCATTAAATCCTTATTAAAAAAAAAGTGCGCGAGCGATTCTATCTCTTCGAGTCGCAATTAAATTCTCCGGATAAAAGAGAGAGAGAGCCTTGAGCGCGTTTGCATTCAGATGCGTAAAATCAAGCGCGGCTCCGTAATTGCGTAAAAAACATACGAAATCCTTTTCAATTAGCCAACGAGAAAATTTCATCATAACTTGCGACATCTCTGCTTCTTCCATTCTTTTCCGCTTTGTTTGCTTTTTGCGCCGGGGAAATTTACCGCCGCCTCCCAGCGCCAAAAGAGCTGAGTGACGGTTTGTGCTTTTAATGCAGACAATTTTAAGCTTATGAATTTTCAAGCATTCGTAGTATCATCCCTTTGTAAATGATACCCTTCTTACATTTTTTTTTTACTGCAATTAACTTTATTTTGCCCGTCATAAACGTTTATCAGTAAAAAAAAAAGATTTCATTTCAAAATTCATGAAAACTTTTAGAAAAATGACTAGTTAACGATTTTGAATTTACAATCACATTTTTAAATCGTAACTCGCGTGTTTAAGGCAATCCTCGCTCTCGAAACAATAATTAGCCGAGACGTAAGAGCAACTTGGTAAACGCATACACACGAGCCGAAAGAAGCACAGAAGCGAAAGGGATGAAAAAGCAAGTTACACGTGTCCAGAAAAGTTGCTCGGGCACCTCTTTTACGAGTCGGGCATTTACTCGACGCTCTCTTTGTTTGCATATTTCGCCAACTCTCACCCTTACCCGCGCGCTCGGCTACGTTTTCGGAAGTAGCCGTTTTATCGTCGCGCAAATGCGCGTTCAGCACGGTCCGCGCGTCGATGCACCGCGCGCGCGTCCTTCTTCGCTCTTTGTGCTCGCGCGAGCGGTTATCTCTCCGGCGTTCACTTTTCGTGCTCATTTCGATGTCTTGCCTCTTCTTTTTTGTTTTTTTGCGCGCGCGCGGCTATTTATTTCTCTCTCTCTCCCTCTCCCGTTTTACTTTGTGCGCTCGCCTGTGCCCGAGGCTCGCTCTCTCTCTCTCGCCTTTATTTCTCCGGCGCGCGCTTTTTCGCGTGCGCTCGGCAAATAAAACTGTCTCTCAATATTGGCGAGTTTAGCATGATGCCGAAGATTTTTACGCTATCGCGAGCACGAAGTTTTTATCTTTTTTTTTTGCGCGCGCGCGAGAGAGAGCCGGCAAAGAGAGAATGAAGAGCGGCTGAGCAAACATTTTTTTTAAATTTTCATTTGGAAATATGTGCGACCGCCGTATATTGAGATTTTTTTTATGCTCGCGGCACCGGAGGATGTTTAATAATTTTATTTCCTGTTTTTTTTTCCAATGTGGAGGGTGGATGAATTTTCGCGGACAGGTGTTTCGCGTTTGGGGGGATATTAAACAGGAGAAAATAGTAGGGTTAAGAAACTAATTTAGCAGACTTAAAAGGTATGAATTTCATTCTTTAATAATACGAGTATCTTATTTAAAACAAATATTTCACTGAGGTAGTTTTTTTGATGCTATTCAATTTATTTTTAAATCCTCCACGCGAATAACAAAAATAATACGGATGGTAATTTTCTGAACTACCTTTTTAAAAAGGTCGGATTTCACTTTATCTTTTCCACATATTTTAGGGATGAACCTCCGTGTAAGAGACATCCGAAAAAATTGAATAAAAACTATGGCGAATGCAAAATACCGGAAATACAGAGTCCCCGCCGCCCGACCTAAAATTTTGAATTCGATTTTGAGATCCGACGGAAGATATACATCTTTCTCTCGGGGAAATATGAAAAAGCGAATTTTCGTTTTAAGCGAGTTCCATTCCGGGCTCCGGGCGGCGGGACTGCATTCCCCCCCGAATGCGAATGGAAAACGAGCGCGCCTCGCGAAAAATCGAGGAGGAGCGAGGGAAAAAGGCGGCGGCCGGAGAGAAAGAAAGGGGATAAGAGGAATCGAAAAACGGCTGCGAGCAGTTCGCTCGTCTTTGCATAGTCGTCCTTGTCAACGAGCGGGAGAGGGACTTCGAAGCCCTCTCACGTCTTCGCAAACGGCCCTCATCTTTTCCTCCCTCCCGCATTCCTTACTCCTCTCCCGATCAGTAATAAAAAGGGAGGGAAGAGTGGATTTGTTCATTGCATTCTAAATTGCCCCCTCCCTCCTGACGTATTCTCTCCCTTGTCTGTTTTTTGCAGCCAAAAGAAGCACCCGCATAGGAATTGACGCGCTAACCGGACTTCTTTTGTTTTACGATGCTCGGCTGGGGAGTGGAAGGTTCGTCTTGTGTGTTACGGTGTAATTCGCGCGAAATGGAACTATCGGCAGAAAGGAGAGGATTGGGAAAGATGAGGTTCTAGAACCGAAAATACCTAGTCATTGTTGCGAGTGGTGATTAGTTGTTTTTTTTTCGAAAATTGAGTTTCTTAATTCTCGTGCTGTTTTGATAATTAAAAGTAACTTGAAAAGTGATCATCCCTTCACGAATTCAAATACTTCAAAATGTTTTTACTCCTTGGAGTTGGGATATAAATATTCTTTTATTTCGATATCTTGTCATTAAGCTATATTTGCCTAAAAGTTACAATTAATACGTCGAAAATGCCTAATGGTAACGAGGAGCTTTACCGGCATTATTGAAAATTTAATGCGGGCACAATACGCCGAATAAAAAGCCTCTTACATTAAATAAAATCTCTATCGCCGATCTTTTCAAAGGGAAACAAAGAAAAAATTTATTAATCTACACTCTGGCGAGCTTCTTTCACTTTTAAGCGATTGCATAAAACGGGGGTACATTAAGCTTATTACACGAGACCGAAGAAATGCCGCGTAAAAAAGCGGCCGCCCGGCGAGCGGAAAGAGGACAAAAGATAGGAAGAGGTACCGACGCGCGAAGGAAATCCGAGGAGACGGAAAACTTTCGAGCATTAAAATCAATGGAAAGTTGAAGGAAGTTTATCGCCGCTGAATCGAATGATTCTCTTTTCTCTTTTCGAGCTCTCTCCCGACGCCGTATATACAACAAAAAACTTGGGCGCCGCGCGTTCTTTCTCTTTCCAGCTTCATTCCTCTCCTTCAGCTTCTGTTAAATTAAATATTCTCCTTTATTCCGCTCGCTCCATTGAGTCATCGTTCAAGAGTTCGCTCGCTGAAAGTATCCGGAAAATTAAAAAAGTCTTACCGCGGAAAAAATTCTCTACCTTTTGTTCGCTTCTTTTCTCAGCTTTGTTAAGCCAGAATGTACATCTTGACGCTTCAATCGCGCTGCTGCATTCAGTTCTAATTAAATATTATGGCGACTGTATCAGGTATGTCGTTAGATATATATGGCTTATTATAATTCACTTCTCCTCCTCATGCAAAATTTATCTGACAAAGTTTTCCTACATTTCCTCCAAAAGTATATTAATGAAACAATCATGCTTGATACGACTCGGAGACCAGCTCCAATTTCTAATTCATAATAAAATAGCCGGCTAAACTTTTTTTTGCGAGCCGGTTTCTTCCTCCCGCGCGAGATCAATTGACTCGATATTTCTGCAAAGAGCTCCAGCGATTGCATCTCCGCGACAAAAACTTTCGAAGGACGTAATCCTCGCGGGGAATCTGAAGAGTCTTTTTGCAGGTGCTTTTCCACGTGCGAGTAGTTCTCTCTCTCTCTCCGCGATCCTTTTGCCTTGGCGTTTTTCGCTCTCTCTCTCTCTCTCCTTTTTCCACCCGGACTCGGAGGATGCCTATTTGTTCATCTCCTCTCGCGCTAAATGACTTCGTTCGAGGAAAATAGGGAAAAGTTGCCGGCGGGCTGGAGGACAATGTTTGTTTAGAAAGAAACAACTGCTATTGAAATTAAATCCTCTCGCGAAAGAAGTCCCGGACCGAGCCGTTGGCATTTAGCTGAAAAGACTTTTAATTATCAAAACTGTTTATCCGATTGGTCCGCGAAAAAAACTTGTGGAATTTAACTTTCGCAGGATTTAGAAAAATTATTCCAATAATATAAAATGAAACTTTTAAAACTGTATATCGTTTTAGCTAAAAACCGACTTTACACGCAATTGATATCGTCAGTTAAATAAACGTTTGTTTACAGAGAATAGTTGATAACAATATGGACTTAACAAACTAAAATTATAAACCGTCGCTACTTCAAAAGGAAAGTTTTCCCCGGGCTAAAATCCGCTTTTGAGGATCTCGTCCGCGGAAGAGCGAGAAAACATAATCCAGTACACGTGCACACGGCGCCACGGCTCTCTTTACTTGTTCAGTCATGCAAAGACAAACGCTCTCCTCATCATCATCAGCAGCGGCAGCAGCCAGCAGCACACCACCGAGAGCCGTGCAAGCAGCCCAGGCGCGCCTCTCATTGAGCCTGTCATAAATCCCGCAATCAGTTTACCAGGGCGCCAAAACTCTCGCGTCAAAGGAAGGAGATACATACTCCTTTGGCCAGACGGGGAAAGGACGGACGGGTCGGCTCTGCTTCGGCGGAGAAAGAGATGGCGCGAGATAGGCAACGAGATGGCCTCGGTTAGATACAGCAAGGGGGGAGAGAGGTCGCGTTTACACGTTGACCACTAATGACGTGCCGTGTCGTCGGATACCAGCCTGTTTGCAAGGTAAACCGGACCTCTGCAGCGCTGCAGAGCAGACTTCCACTCCTCCTCCCCCGCCACTCTCTCTCTCTCTCTCGCTTCCTCCTCGGCGTCTGTATCGAAGGGCGGGCCTGCCTTCGCCTCCCAAGATTATTATACGAGCGCCTTCTGTACATATACGCGGCCGGGTGCGAGAGCTTCGATACAGGATACGAACTCCTCCGTAAACAAGCACGAGACGATATATCCCTGGAAAAACAGAGCATGTCCTCGAGGTGATAGGGGTCCGAGAGAGCGGGGAGAGGGTGGAGATCACCTGGAGCCGCGCAAAAGTGGATCGGCGACGAGTAAAGATGGTAAGGATGGAAAAGTAGGCGGGGCGCACGATGAGCCCGCCGTGTAAGGGGATATTTCGACGTTGATTTAGGCTGGATGAGGTTACGTCTTAAGGCAGCCGTGTTGTCGGATGGATGCGTAATACGATTTGCAAGCGTTATCTCGAGCCCGAGAGCGCCGAGAGCGACGACGTCGTAGACTGCCGGGGATATAGGCGACGTCCTCGGAAGGAAATTCTGCATAAATAGTGGGACATCCGCCGCTAATACACTATTTTTCAGCCTCTCTCGCCTTGGATGTATCCACTTTAAATTGTGTTTACCTGCCGGTATGCGTAATATTTGCTTCTTATACCTGACGACTACGTCGTTTCCTTTGAGATTTAATTACGTAGACGTTGAAAAGGTCTGTTGCTGTAATATGATACCTTGATATTAGGATCGTCGTGCGTTAAAATTTTGCATACGCCGATATCCGCGTAAATCAATTAGATAACGAGAGTTTGGGTACACGAAATAGTCGGCGGTAAAAACAAAACAGTCCAATCGCCGAAGCTGTTTTTTTTTACTAATTTCCGCAACAATAATGAACCACATTTCTGCTGTTCTCCCTGGTCAACGAAGCTTTGTAGCGGAAACACAATTAAAATCTCATGAATGTATAATTTCCAGGCCGCCCGTTGGAATATTAATCGATTAACATTCAACCTGCCCCCCAATCGATTAGGGTCGATTCCTTTTTTACGACAGGAGAACTTGGTTGTTTTAATTTTCCAATACGAAACAAATATCCGACGCTGCTTTACTTCGCTGCAGTTGCGACCGTCAATACGTAAGGTTACCTTGCAATTACGTCTAGATATTTCAAACACTGCCTCTTGAAAGTAGAATCACAATGCGGGATTTTAAAAACCATAAATCTCTTTTTTAAGGTATTAAGGGGTTAATATAGGTTCGCGTAATTGCAAGGGAACCTTACATTGTTCTTACGCCCAACGGTGTCGGTGGCAGTAGCCCGCGCTCATACATATCTGTACACATAATTACCCGAACTCGTATTTCGCATTCCTAAAATATCTCCTCCGCTCCTCTTTCCCCCTCGCGCTGCCGAATCGGTCGTCGGCAAGGATGTTAGAAAGTCCAAACGCGCGAGAGCGGCCCCGACTATAGGATAGCCAAACCGACGAAGGCAGAGGGCAGTCGAGGGTTTCCGAGCTCTCGAGAGAATTTGCCTAACATTCGCTCGAATTGCGAAGCTACGTATATAGCGACGCGGAGAAGCGGCGCGCGCGCGAGCGCGAATAACCTCCACTCGAGTTAAAGTATTCTTCGATTTTCAACGTCGATTTACGGCTATCTGTAAATCGCTCGGGCGAACGGCGGCAGCGCGAGGAGGAGGCAGGGGGGGGTGAGAATTCGACTCTGGGAATACCATTTTCGGGGCTCGCACATCTCGGTCGGTGGAGCTCGCAGGAGCGAATTTTATTTTTTTTAAATTTGGGAGTTGGATCGTGGAAAAACATGGGCCTCTGAAGAATGTGAAAATTACTCGAAATCAACAAACTCGGGCGGGAATCGATTTCGCAGAAAATCCGAAAAATCTGTTTGCACGGTATTCGCGCGAATCGTACGTATTTTTATTTAACTCGTTTTACGCTGTAATATTGTATTGCTAATTTTACGAAAGAAATATCTGGAACAATTAATTTAGTTATTTTTCAAACGCAATAGGCAACCTAATAACACGACCGGAGTAGTGCTCGGAAACGAGAACATCATTCAAGGTGAATGATCCCATTAAAGCCCTCGTGCCACGGCAACTAATACGTCTTTTCACATCTTGCCATAACAACCATTCCATCAAGCAGCTCTGCGCGTCGATATCGAAGTCACCCTTTCGCCTAACCGCGCATAATCAATCTTCCATCAGGGGATCCCACAGTTTTTCCGAGTTTTTCGGGGCGGGGGATCATATTAGCAGGTGAGCTAATAGAGAAAAGCTGATGACGATCGAATCGTCGGTTAATTGCTCGCGAGCGCGGGAAACAAGGGAGGAAAGTGTAATGCGCGAACACAGGCCGGGTCGCATTATGAAGCTTACTCCACTCGGAAATAATTGAACATCAGTCGCTGCCAGAGGCTTTTTTTCTCTCTCCCCGCCTACTCGTATTATCTCTTCTTTCTCTCGGTTTCGCGATGCGCCTCTTTTTTTGCCTCTCTCTATCTTTTTTTTTTTCGCAGAATTTGCTGCACGGTGCAGTGCACACTTCTTCCGGTACGTGGCGCTGGGTAATTGCTCGTCTTGCGTTAGTTACGCACGTTTGGAGCCATTCGTCCGGACAATACGGCCGTTCTTGCTGTCGCTCGTTGTTCTTACTCTGCGCTACGCTCGAGGGCACGAGATTTAGAAAGATTCATGGATGACGTAACTGTTTGTTCGGATAAAAAGTGTACTTTATGATTGTCGTTTGTTTCATGAGTTAGCCCATATCAGTTGCAACATTTGGCTCAGCGCCGGATATAAATTCGTTTTTTTTTTCTTTTTATTTTTTTGTTAAAAAGATTCATAAAGAAAATGTACGTAAAGTCACGAAGATTGTGCAAATTTACAATAACAGTTTTCTCTTTTTCCTTCCATTTACTAAATGGCAGTGTAAATAAACTTCTACAGTTCTCGCGATTTGAAATTAATGTACGAGATGTTTTTTGCTTGTTCAAAAAAATAAAATTGTGTGTGCAATTTCTTGAATTAATTACTACCTATTTTATTTAATAGCTATATTAATTTGAAGAATTGTAAATGGTGTGTAGTAATTTTTAGTAACTGAAATATGCATAGTCCCCAAGATCAATGAAATATCAAAGCAACTTTACTCCTTGTAAAAATATCAGATTTCTACATATAAGTTTAAAAACGAAGTAGACTCAAAACGTACAAGTTGTCATTTGCATCCCTTAGAATTTCTTACAAAACGCAGTCTTGCTGTAACATCTCGGAGATACACAAAGGCTCGCTACAACAAACGACACCAACGATAAAAAGCAATAAAAAAGACTAGCCAGCCGCGGGGCCGCATCCACAATGGCAATCGAATGCAGCGAGAAGTCAGGGACGATTCCTCATCTTGCTTTTCTCCCCCAACGCGCGAAGAAAAGGGTCGGGAAATGAGCCAGCAGCGTTCTCCGCTCGCACTTCCAGGACACGTCCGAAGCATTAATAGTACCGGCTTGTCCGGCCCGACTGGACACATGCACATGAGAGCCCTTCTCGGGGCGGGGGGAGGGAATGATGGATCGCGGAGGCACAGCTCTCTTAGAACCTTGCCCTTGCGACGTTGTTTTTTTTTGTACCTCGCGACTGGATTGTCGTATGATTGATCTCGTTCCTCTCGGTTACGGGTCGCGCTTTCTTTTTGCGGGGCGGAGGACGACCGTTGGCGCGACAGCGGCGGAGAGCGACCGTGTCGTCGCGCGTGGGGTGGAAACATGAATAAATACCTCGGGCCGAATGGCTTTTCCTGCTTAGCGCCTAGTGGACCTTCTCGGCGGCTGAATTGAGATGAGTGGTTGAAAGTTACTTACCTGAAACAGAAAGAAAATACGGATGTTCTTAATGGAATTTTCGTGTTTAAGCGAAGTTTCGGCAAAAAAGTTGGTGGACGGTTTAATAAAATATATGGTAATGATTGATTTACATGTGCCTGTTTGGGTAGTGTTTACTGTCGAATAATGACATATAACTTTACTAAGATAATCCGTTCTTAAAATTAAGCTAAAAGTTCTTGAGTCAATAAAAATTTTTTTATTTTTTGAATGTTATCATTCTTTTAATTCTGACGTTGAAAATGAATCAAATATTATAATAAATAAATATGTTGTTAAAAACAATCAGGCAAAAAAAATAAAAGTGAAAAAATGTTTGAAAGTACTTAAAAATCTTCCAAACCCGTTTCAAATCCTTATAAATTCGCAGCGTAAATTCCTCTGAAAAATTATCCGACCGAAAGAAAAACTCCTACCTATAATGTCGCGCTCTCCCCACAATTAAATAACTTCGCGAAAGGACAAGACACAGAGGCTTCAAACTCCGGCGCGGAGTTGGGGAGCAGCGTCCTCTATTAGAAGAGGGTCGGCTTAAAGTAACGAGCTGCCGCGCACGAAGATCGCGTAACGAGCGTTCCCGGGAACTTTCAAAAAGAATATGTATATAAATCGGCCAAAAAAATGGCCGGCCGGAAAAAATTCAGTCAAGGATAACGAGGGTCCGGTGAAAACTTCCGTAACGAGGGTTGTCGCTTTTGCCAAGTTTTTGCGCCCCCCCCCCCCTCCGTAAAGGGAAATACTTAACGATCGTCTCTCTTTAATTGTTTCATAACAATGTCAGCAGATGTCAAGCAGATGTCGTTCCGCAACCGCGAGGGGAGGGATTTCCTTCGGTATATATATTTAGGATCGCTGTAATACATTTTTTGCTGCCGAAAGTTTTAGGGGTACGGAAAAATTGCGAGCTTTCCGACCCTCCTCCCTTCTTTTTTTTTTAAAGAAGAAAGTTCTGATGCGATTAAACTTTCATAATAGCCTGATTATTTTATTTTCGGATGATTGTACCAACTTTGCGTTCCGGGGTTAAATATTGAAAAAAATTACTCAAAAGAAACTTGCACGCGCACGACGAAAAGGTTATAAAAAATGCGGTCACATTTTTCTGGTTGCGCTCCAGACATTTTCCCGCATTATTAAATACATCAGGTCGCACAACAAATAAGGATTTATTACTTGTATAAACTGCAGAGCTCCTGCTTTCCAAATAATTCCTTGACATTTCGGAAAATGATGAAACATCGTTTTGGAAGTAAACAGCTTAAAACGAAGAAAAAGAAGAGGAAGGCGAAGGGAAGAAAACCCGGGACATTGTTTTGGCTTTCTTTTTAACCCTTTCTCTCTCTCTCTCTCTCACTCCGCTGGAACTTTTCCCCCGTGTATTCTTTTCAGTACAGTGCGTCTTGGGGGCGAAACGATAATTAATGTCTCTGACGAGAAGTCGGAAGTGAACACCTGACGTTGAGGTCGAAAGTCGATCGATCAAACTGCAGCCGGCCTGATTGTCATGAACAAGAGAAGCGAAAAAGTAGAATCCTTGTAGGCTCCTCTCTCTCTCCTTGGATCTGCGAAATTTCTTACTCCCTTAGCTTTTGGCTTTTGTTCAAAAAGTTTTCATTGTTTAAAATGTATTATGGAATAGCTATTAGTCACTGAATTGTAAGAAAGCTCTCAAAATTGGGTTAATGATCTTAAGTTTTTTTTTTTATTTCTATTATAAGTCGAAAAATATATTCTTTCAAAGATTCGTATTTAATATTTTTCTTATGTTAACTCTTAGAATGTCAACTCTTATCCATAAATCTTGACCAGAAATGCTATCAATGTATTGATCAAAAAATACCACTAAATGCAACTAACACTAACCTGCTTTATAAATAAATATTACGTAATACAAGTTGAAAAATAATAGAACCTTACAAAAAAAGCAGTACTAAATTACGTAATTGAGAAAAGCAAACTCATAATAACCCTTTCCATCAGATAATCAGGTAGACGAACGACTCGACGGCCGGAATTTTCAATAAAAATGACGACATAAATCGCCTTGCCACACTTTCGACGTTTCTAAATGACGCGTCAAGTCGAGCTCGCGTAATTTATGATTTTACAGATCTTTAGCCCGGCGGCGTTTTAATGGAGAGTGAGTGAGCGAACGGGGCGAAGGAACGAACGAGGCAGGAAACGGTTGCTCCTCGAAGAAAAGAAAAACAAGGCTCCTTGTATCGGGTCGCTCCTCCGGTCTTTTCGGCGCGGTAAACGAAAAGCCTTCTCTCTCGCCCCCCCCCCCTTCGACTTCGGGGAGAGCGAAAAAGACATTAAACAAGAACTCCATATCCGCCCGTAAGATAAATCGCCTGTTCCTCCCGTAGGAGAGAAAAAAAGCTCGGGAAAGATGCCTTTCTTAGACGTCGACAAGCTCGACGCCGTTGTCGTCTTTTCCCGATCGCCCCGGAATTGCATGAAATAATGAGGTTGCGCAAATAATGACGTTTGTTTTCTTATGAAGCTTGAAAATTATTTCGCTGTATCGATATTAAATCTTTGAGGATAATAGCTGAACTTTGAGAAACCCGAAGTAGCAGTGAATTTACACCCGATTGTTTCTAATTATAAAATGTCTGCGTACCGAAGTAAAGTTACGAACAACACTTTTGTAACCCAAATAATAAGACCTCGTACATTAGAATGAAATGTAACTTACGCTCGAATTAAGGGGTTAAGCCTCCGAACAAATATGGCTCAAGTCAATTCGGTAAGCCCCAACGGAACGCTCGATTAAACGTAAAGAATACGAAAGGGGCATTTCGCTCCTGACAAATGGAAAGGCGCGGATGCGATGATTAACGACGTCATCGATGCCGCTCGGCCCCTCGACCAACGCCGCGAAATCGGGCAGAACGTTCGATCCCCGATATCTCGCTGGCCTCCTTATACATCCAATCGTAGATCACGAGGGTTTTCGGCTTTGTTTCGAGCGAGTGCCTTGACCGAACGAGTGTCCGCGAACGTTTTTTCGAATTTGTTCGGCTCGCCCGGGAAGAATAATAATGCCGTCCTCCTCTGCATTCAATCACGCGCCGAGGGTTGAAATAAAAATATTCTTGGAAATTTCATGGAACGGAAAATCGCGGGGGCCGTGCGTTGGTCGAAGGAGAAATGCCGGGTTAGATGAGGTGTACGTTTTGATACATCGCTGTTGGTGACGCCTTTACTCGAGCGGATGTTGGATATGTTACGGTGGTATTATTTCTTTGCGAGATGGAGTTGTTAGGTCAATTACGTTTATGATCCTACGCGAATTAAGCAATACCGATGTCGTATTCTGTTTTTTTTTTTTATAAAAATAAAAATTTATTGAAAACTGCAATAAAAAAAATAAAATTGAGCCTTTTATTCTAAAAATAAACTGTGTAACAAAGTCTATCGGAGAACTGCATGGTTATAACCGGCGCGGTCCTCTGATAGTTTATCAACGGGTCGCAAGCTTACTCACCGAGCGATCCGGCTTGTATCTATTTCGTCGAACTATTCGAAAACCGCGGCAAGCTTTTCATCGCTAATCCAGTCTCCCCCCCAACTCCCTGGCTCCTCACCCTCACGTTGAGGTCAATTTGGCCGGCGCGATTTTTCCTAATTTCTCGAGCTCGATTTTTTTATTTTACGACGCGAGCCGCGAGACGAATGAAACTCTCTCTCTCTCTCTCTCGCAGTCTGTTTGTAAAAGGGCAAATTTTCATTTAGCGCCGCGAGCGAAAATAACGAGGCAGCTCTGCGGCGCTTTGCATTTTGGCTCTCGACGCAATTTTCCTCGGCGATTGCATAATCTGCCCTTTTATTTGTATTTTACGGCGCGACCGGCCAATTTCGGAAGCCGGGAAATTCTCGCGACGCGGCCTCTTTTTTTTTTCGTCGGACTCGTCAACGGGACCGGCAAATAAAAGGCAGATTTCGGAAACTGACCGTAGGGAGTAAATAAAGCTGTGCGAAAGCCTCGGAATTGAAAGGAATTGAAAAAGAATATCATTTTCTAACACTTTCGTAACGAAATTCTAATTTGTATTTAAATGCATAACCCAAAAGGGGGAGAAAAAAAGGCATTCCTTCCCTTACTTTTCCGGGGTTCAAGTTAGGTAACGACCAATTCCCAGGAACGACGGTAATCGAATTGGAAACACTTATAAAGTACCGGCGGGGCCGCAGTGCTTCAGGAAAACAATGGCCTCCCACGCATCGATCCGTTCGATCGGTAGTAACAACTGCGCGGCCCGGAGAAGAGATATATAGACCGCCGTAAGGCTTTGCCAACTATCTGCCCTCGCGCCATCGAACATTCAGAAGCCTCCCAAGGATTAAGAGCCGCCGATACTTAAACCGATTGCCCCGCCGATTCGCTCGGCGTCTTCTCCTTCTTTCGCGCTGCTTTGTTTTCTCGGCTTTTATTTCGCTGCGCCAAGGCTCGGAAGATTTAACCTTGCGCGCGCGGTTAATTTTTTATGCGAGGCTTATGGTCCGCGCTCAAGGGTAAGTATAATGGAAGCTGGAATGAAGATGCGAAATAGGATCTGAAACTTTTGATCGGCAAATATGCTTTTACGTTTTGAGGGATCCTTTGAGATTTTTAAGATGTGTTTTGCACATGCGTTTAGTTTAAGGAATATGTAATGAGTGAACATAACGATATTTAACAATATTTATAAAAAAAGAGATTATCTCCTAATTTTTATTATAATTAAAACGCATGAAACTATGCCGATTTGATATAGTAATACTTCTGTTAAAGAGACGTAATTTCAGAAATGTATAATATAATTGTATTATTTTATTAAGTAAAGTATTTAAAGCATCCAAAGTGTTTGGTAATTTATTTATAATTTATTCGAGTGCTTTTAACCAAAAACGAAAGAATGCTGTATGAAATTTTTTGTTTTTCCACCGTGTAACGGGTATTTAAAGTACATTTTCCACAAAATAATATTTTGCCGTTTTTGGCCGCTCGACGAAAGTCCATCCCCACATAATTTTTTCTTTCGCGCACTTCTATTTATGTCTACGCACAGCGTCCCCTTTGACCCAGAAGAGAAAACTCGTAAATCAAACTCGCGGACACAGAAAAAGGAGACAAGCGAGAAAAAAAAAAGGCGACCGATAAAAGATAAGGCCCGCACTTCTTCCGAACACGCACGCGGAGCCCCCCGAATCGGATGACGAGGTAGGAGAGAGCCGGCCGTCGTATAGTGTTTTTAATTAGCAATTAGCAAGCTAACACATTAATTTCCGGCTCGTCTGTTGCGGTGTTTTGTCGGAGGCACGCCGGGGGGACGCAGTAAATGCAAATAGCTCGGACGCGCACACACAGACGCACACGCGCACACACACACACACAGACGCTCGCCCGGCACGCGGAGGGTCAATTGATTGAATTGACTCGACGCCCGCACACCGTCGGCAGTTTCGCCATTTACGAGCTCCCACCCAGCGGCGGCGGCGGCGGCGGCGGCGGTGCAGCCTCGATATCCAGTTTCGCTCTCGCTCCATCCTGCCGCTTCATTACACTGTGACTCTCTCGTCCGTCCGCGCCATTTTATGTATCTCGATTTTGTGTGTTCTGCCACCCACCCACCCCTCACCACCGCGGGGACTATCCCACGGGTTGTCATTGTGCCAGCGGAAGCTAGCCGAGCGATGCTGTCACGTGATTAGGACTTGATTTGTCGGCGTATCTGAGTCCCGGAGCGCGTCGAAATGTGAAGTACGGTGCGCGCGGAAGAGCGAGGAGAGACAATGCGAGCTTCGGGGGGAATCGTTTTGAAAAAATTATCCGTGCTCTTCTGTCGAATGGTCGGAGTTTTGAAAAATTAAACGAGTTGGACCGTGGAAGCTTTGAGAGATGCATTCTTTTATTATTTTTGCAAATTAAATTAATTTAAAAATGTAAGCAAAAATAAATATGTATGACCTAATTAATTTCTTCCGGTGTATTAATAAAATAAAAAATGTTTGAAGAAAAATGTAATGTAAATAATTATGTGAACGTAATTAAGAACTTTTGCTTTTTAAAAAAATAGTTTTGCAACAGAATAATCAGTGCAGGCATCTTTCGTTCTTTTTGTTGTTTTGCATTTGCTCTTCTGTTTGCTAAAAGCATATTATTCTTTATGGAATGCAACCTTTTTCGCTTTTCGAAATTATAAGTTTCTTCAATCAAGTGTGAATATTTTAACATTATGAAACTGAAACCGTTTTTTACATAATTAAAGGGCAGCGTGTTGGGTTTTTCATTTGAATATCATTCTTATTCAAGACCAGTTCTCTCTGCAAAACTATCCGCTTGAAAATTCTTTTTGCGCAGAAGGCTTTTGAAAATTGTCTAGCCCTTCTCCGAGAAAAAAAATTCAATTTAACTTTCGTAATGTGCTTTGCCCGGGCATCAAAAATCGAAGCAATATTTTACTAAGCTTATGTATCGGCAGGAAAATTTTTTTATTTTACAATCGCATAAAACTTTTAGTTTCCTATCGCGAAAGAGATTTTTTCGTTCCCCACACGCGAAACATGAGTTTACATATACAAAAAAAAAAAAAAAAAAAAAAACGCGGGCGCGAAATAAAAACTTGCATGTACGCGCGCCGAAAAATTTCGAGGCAGGAACTTCGGCGCTACAAAGCGAAAGAAAAATATTAAACTGAACGGTTTTTCGGTGAAACGCCCTCTTGTTTTTTATTTCGTTCTGCAGCTCAAAAGTTTTCGGTTGCGGCGACAAATAAAGAAGCTGACAATAAATAAATAAAAAAAAAAAGAAGATTTCGAGCGAAGGTCGTTCCTCCCGTACTCCACCCGCTCTCGGAATAAATAGAATGTACACAAGGGCGAGAAGTGGAGGGGAGCGGCAGCCAATCGGAGTGTGCAACGACCGTGTCGCTGGCAGTTTCCCGTTTGCGGGCTACTTTGTGGTGCGAATCGAACGCCGCGCGTTTATTAGGAGCCGGTTAGAGCGCAACTGGAAAAGCTGAAGTGGCCCTGGCGTTTCGCCGGATGTTTTGACTTTGACAGTCATTCCGTCTTTGTTTCCCCCGATGAGCGATATTCTTTCGGAGGAGAGAGAGTGTTCTCTTTTCTGGAGTTGCCTCTTGATGAGGGCTCGAGCGACACACCGTCGAAAATAGAAAAAGCCCAGGGTTCTGGCTTTGTTTCATTTTGCGCCCTTTGCCTTTTGCCCCCCTCTTAATCGCGGGCTCGACGTTTCGCCTTTTCTTCCAGCGTTTGCCCTCTTTTGACAATTAATCCGGTGTAACAAATTGGCGTAATATTTATCGATAATGAGGTAAATGTCGGAGAACTTTCCTTTGTTCGGTTATCAGATTTTCTGACGCGACGGGAGTTGATTGTGACTTTTACCGTCAGAGATTTACGTTTGAAGGTTTAATTAACTTCTTGTAATTTTTCTTTAACAAAAGTTTACTGCTTTTATCAAAAGTTATAAAACAAGTGTACTTATTGTACGTAAAACTAAAAGCTCCGTGAAAATTTTTTTTTTCAAGTAGTATAGAGTGATTATGGTCAGGCACAAACTTCTGTTTTTTTAAACAAAGCGAAACGACGCAATAACAATTGCTGAATCACCGTCGATTACTATTTTTGGGGCAGTCAAATGCTATTGCATTGTTCTCATTAATGGAAAATTAATCGTTAATTAGATTTCTGTCGTTTATAGCGTCATCGGCAGAGGCGTTTACAGCTGCAAAAGCAGCAATTTCGAAAATCCAATAAACCTATCGTGAGCTTGCACATCGTTAATTATTATTTAATGCATACTTTCGATAAAATACTGTGATGAAAAAAACTAAAACTGATCGTCAACATTTCAAGCAACATTTTCGTAACGAAAGAAAAATTACTAATAAACTAACTATTGCAAAATTGTATATTGTATAAAAAAAATTGGAAACATTACTAAGAATGGAATAATACTTTTTACATCTTTTATAAACGTTAATTTGTATCTTATTGTTGTATTTTATCTCAAGTTTCTTACCAGAAATAATACAATATTTTGTCTGGTAAGAGTGCTTACGTCAATTCATTAAACAAAAAAGCGCGAAATGGGCGGGGAGCAATTTTTTAACTCAATTTGCCGTGTTTTCCTCCCCGAAAAATTCTCTTTATACATTCGACAACTGCGACGAGAAAAAAGGTTTACACGCAGAGCCTTTTAAAAAGCTTTTAGCATTCGTAATTACTGGCTATTCGAAAGTACAGAGCGGCCTCGAGGCCATTGTGCGTTTGCGCTCTTCTCGGTTGTGTCGAAATTTAAGCTCTCGCGAACGCGCCGAGGCTTTTTTTTTTCGAACTAATCACCTACTTTTCCTTCGCGAGCGTTTTTAAACCATTTGCCGGTAAATTGCGCACTATATGTCGTACGGCCTAATAGAATAACGACAAGATAGTCTTGTTTTATTTTTTTTAGACGCTGCTCGTAAGCACGGACACTTTTTTTAAACCACTTTTCAATTCTCTGTTAAATAAACAGTTTTCATTTTTTAGTAATTAGCCAAACCATAATTTTTCGAAAAAGAACTTACAAATTTTAGATTACTAAATTCTTGAGTCGAGACAATTTGAAAAAAAAACTTCAAGCTCCCTAACCACGTAGAAACGAATCTGCAAAGTAAGCGCCGAGTTTTTAACCGCATAAATTATGAAGATAGAGCAGCGGCTTAATATTTATTCGCATTTGAAAAATATTTTTCAATTCAAATTCAAGGAAAACACCGCGCGTTCTCGCGCTCTTCAAACGAGCGTCGGGGAAAAGAGGCCTGGGAGAACGGAAAATACAAGGCGTTTATTCTGCGCAAAAAAATACCCCACCCAGGAGGAGTAAAATATACAGGAGGACTTACGGATACAAGTGAGCCTCGCGCAAAACAGTCGCTCGATCGCCGAAAATCCCTTTGACAAGTGCGCGCCAATTTTCGCGGAGTCGCAAAAAGTGAAATTCGATCGCTATAAGGGATTTTAGCCCCGCTCCCTCTCCCTCCCCCCCCCCTCGTCTTTTCTCGACGGCGCTGGAAATTGACATTCGAGCCTCGAAATTCAGTGGTCGAAGCTTATTTTCTGGCTTCTTGAATCGATTCCCGATGCTCTTTTATGGAATATCGAAAGGCGATGCTCTCGCGGGTTAGAGAAACGCTCGAGTGCCCTTAGCGGCTCCTCTCTCCCTTTTTCATCCACTTGGTCGATGCCATTCCTCCCGCACTCGTCGTCGGGGACGCTCTGCAGTGCCCAAGAATTAGGAAGCCACTGCGGACGGCGTTTTCCCAGCCATCGGCGGCCTTTATTTGCTGCGAGTCAAGCGCGTTATTCATGTGGCTTCTAGCCGCCGAGATTTCGGTATTTTTTGCCGGGCTCCCCTCTCTAAAAGCCGCCTGGAGTTAAATTAAGCGGGTTTGCCCGGTACCGCGCCGAGTGAAAGCTACGATGTTTTCCCGGAAATCCATGGAGGAGCAGTACTTATTGGAGATTTTCAGGGATTTCGACCTTTTTTTTCGTTGGCTAATCACCGAAAACCTTTTTCGTTTTCGAAGCTGAGCGCGTCTTTTTTGCCCACGTTAACGACTCTTCGAAAAGAACCTTTGCGAGGGTACATCTGTCGTGTAAAACTGTCTTCTTGAAATGCCACATAAAAAAATATAAAGAAATTAATCATAGATTGCACTGTTTTTATACAGGTATATTCAATTTTCGATCAAATGAACCAACATTTTACTCGTTTGACCCCTTCAACGAAGGTAAAATACTATTTTAAGATGTTTGGTCCACTGAAAAACGTTGACAATCCGAAAATCCGAGAATTGATATTTCGATAGTTTCATAAAAATGTTAACAAAGTCCGCAGCTCGCCGACAAACCGTTCGCTCTCCTGTTATTTTCAAGAAACAATCTTTTAGACAATTTACTGTAAGAACAACGGCTCGACGAGAAGCGAGCTCGAATCATACAAAATACGTAATGCATTTCAACAGAGCGCGAAAGGAGAAAAACGGGACGAAATTCGCCTTCACTCTCTCTCTCTCTCTTTCTCTCTCTCAATCCGGAATCAGAAAAGGTTCTCGCTAGAAGTTGCAATAGCACTGACGTCTAACAAATATTCGGGGCGCGCGAAAGGCGCGCCTCTGTGTTTCTCTCGTTTATCCAGAAACGCAATACGAGACTCGGAAAGGGAGCGAGAGAAATCTCGGCGTCTTCGTTTCGCTGTGCTACCGGAGTTGATGGATACACACGCTCCGACAATAACTCGCGATATCAAAGGAATCAGCGGCACCTTCTTCTTCCTCGCCCTTCGTCGCCCTCGGGATTTACTTTTTCGCTCTCCCGCACGGGGAGAATTGCCAATTGTGCGGCGTTCCGTCGCTTTTTTCTGTCTCTCTCTCTCTCCCTCTGTGTTCCCCGTCCGCGGCGTCACTTCCTCTGTATATTTCTTTTCTCTGATTTCTTCTCGCTCTCGGTGTTTTTGCAGCGCGAGCCGTTGTTGTTCCGTCGCGGAGTCGCTGACGCGGATTCGCGGGGATGAAAGGCGCGCGCGAAGACTCCATTCGCGATTTGTCATTTTTCCCAAGGTGTCGAGGAACTACAATGAGCTATGCTTCAATGGAGAGCTTCCCATGGTTGCGGGTGCTAACCTTTTTTTTCGGCTCTGTTGTGTGATTTCGCACTTGGAAGCGCTTTTTTTTTCGGGGTGGTTTAAAAAGCCGGGGAATACAAAAGTGGTACAGCTGGCTTATTGTAACGTTGCTTTTATTACTAATGGACTTTGCTTTTGTAACAAATTTTTTGACTGACAGCTTTCGTTGTACTGGGCCATCAAAATATTTTTTTCAAGAATGTGAATTTTTCAACAATAATAAAAGGTAAGTAATAATAAAATATTTTTTTTCATTATTGAATAGAATTAAAAAACTGTTTATTCACCCTCCTTTGAATGTACTTTTTTTTTTAGGATAAATGACTAATTCCGTACACTTGTAATAACCTTCAGAGATTTATGAATTTTTTCAGTTCGAGTCAGGAAATAAGACGCAAAAATATACTGATTAAATTACCACAAGAAGTTTAAATTTACGTCGGCATTTAATACAATTCTGGCCGCCGATTTCACTTCCACGCGCAATTAAAAAGAACGCCGAGCGTGAAAACATTCCTTCACGCCTCTTCCCCTCCCCCTAAAGAGGAGGCAAAGCAAAAAGCTCGAATAAGAAGGAAGAAGGAGCAGAGGAAGGAACGAGACAGAGAAGCCCCGCGCGCTGGAATCGGTAATTCTTCCTGGAAGAAGGAGGTGGCGCCGCGGATTAAAAGTGCGGGCTACATTTTTGTTTCGCGAACTTCCGGCGGGCCGCAGGAAGTGAATTATCATGCAAATAGCCGGTCCGCTTCGCGGCCCATTAACTTAATCGGTCACGGCACTCCGCCCCTTCTGCTCGCGCCTCTTTCTCTCTCCTTCTCTCTCTCTCTCTCCTGCTCGAGCCATTTGAATGGCAAATTTTTTTTATTATTCTTTTATCCGCGAAAAACAGTGGCGCCGCTGTCTCGCGGCCTCCCCTATCAATAAAGCGAAATCCCGGAGACCGTAACTTTCTTCTTTATGTTAATGCGCTGCTAAAGGGAGGAGAAAGCTTCCTCATATTTAATGCGATACGCGCGAGGCGGGACACTTGAAATTGAAATTTTAAGGGCGCCTGAGCGTCTGCCCGGCTGCTAGACGAGGCGTTGAGATAGCCGAGTTACTTTTTAAGGATGCAGATTAAAATTTAATTTAACAAAGATTTTATTTATGAAAACAGACTCCTTTAATGACACTTAAAAATTACCCAATATGCAATTTCGCTAAAACCCCGGTGAAACTTGGCCGAAAGAAAAAGTCTCTTGAACCGGGAGCTTCGAAATTTCCGTCTGACCAATTTCGACCTTTACTACTTAGATGACTTTTTCGTCGAAGCGCGCATATTTGCATTTACTCCAATCCCAAGATTAGTCGTATAACGAATTAATTGCTATAAAAAGTACGAATCCGACGTAATAATACGGTCGGAAAACAAAAGCTCGCTCGAACGCAAACGTGGCATTCCTTTATCTCGAGATTTTATTTTGGCCGGAGATACGCGGAAATCGTTTCTCGTTAGCGCATACATCGTTATCTCGGGCCGAGACTTTCTTCGCGTGGCGGACACTCGGAAGTCGTAAATATTTCAAATGCCGCGGGACGAGAAAGTGAGAAGGGGTCGGGGGTTGGAGGCGGCCACTCCTCGAAACCTCCGCCTCCCCCCCCCCCCTCTGACTCCTTCAATAAAAAGCTTTTCAGATTCACTTATCTGGCCTTTAGTCCGAAACAGTATTTTAGTGCGCATCACGAAATCCACTCTTCCTTCTCACCGCCTCTCGGACGCCCCGAAAACCGGAGGGTTCCATCCTCGGAGTAATTAAGGAAATTACACCGCGGACCGAGGGTAATTTAAGAGGAATATTACTATTTACGAGAGATGTATCTTTTTATGATTGTATTTAAAAAATCTTTTCTCAAAAATAATGTCTCTGCTTCGTGTTTTATAATGTATCCATTAGCAGAAAGGTCTGTCGGCGAGCTTTATATATCTCTCTCTGCTTGCTGCAGTAATATTGGAAAATATTTTATTCATCGTATTTCAAGATGATTTTCGTGTTCAACTGAATAATGGTGTTCCTTTATGTATTAAGCATTATTTAGAACTTTAATGGCGTGAACTAAATAAAAAGACCATTAAAAAACCGTCTTTTTAATTACGGGCAGCCTATTATCCATTTATATAATAGCTTAAAATTCTTTAATAAATGCACGAGGTTAAAACCGTATGCTAACGAACGTTTAATGAACTCCCCCCCCCCCCCCCCCGGCAAGAAAAGCGCGCACAACAATCGGAAACTCATTACCCCCGCGAACCTCCATACATTGTACGGCAAACTCAATCAAGGAAAAAAACAATTAATTTCCAGTCTCTCCAATTCAAATAACGAACAGGCCATACCTTCGGCCTCTACTTACAGGATAGGGGGGAGAGAAACGATTCCCCAAAGCCGCAAATAAGCTTAACAACGGCAATTTTCTTTCCCGGCCGCCGCCGCCGCCGCCGCCGCTGCGAGATTTATCGATTTCGTCGGTTGGGCGCAAAAGCGCGCGCGGGGGGTCCTTTTTTATGCACTATAAAGAAAAGAAAGAAAAAAAAAACAACGAAGAAGAAGGAAGCAGGTGTAGCTCGGCCAGTTTTCCATGAATACAAATGCAGCCGCGCGAATTTTCTCGCGGCGGGCGACGACGACGTAAAGCGTCGCGACGCATAAACACGCGACGCGTGTGATACTTGTGTTTTTGACGCTGAATGCCCGTACGTGCGTTCCTCTCGGAATAATTTGATTCGTTCCTCTCCGCGCGCTTCTTTGTTCCCTTGCATCGGGCTCCGGTGCCCTTTGAGACTGCAGTGCGGCGGCTCCCGAGTTCTGGGGCCGGAGTTACTCTTACGCGGAAATTGCTTCGCGGAACTCGTGCGCCTGACGGAATTGGACAAATGAAATCTGCCGCCGCGGTGATATCTGCTGCAGGCGCAGATTATTATTTTATTTAATTAGTGTTAGCGATACTTGGAAGATTCAGGTAGTCGTTTGTTTTACAGGGAATTTTCTTTAATTTCTGGTAATTATTTGGATTAAATGTTATAGAAACGTTGATTTACTTTACTTTTCCAAGTAAAATGTTAATTTTGATTTTACAAATGTAATTTCAAATAAACTATGTAAATCTTATTTGACTTGATTTGATTTGATATCGTATGAGAGATGAGAATCAAAATTGTGGAAAGCTGAAACCAAAAGATAAACGGAAATTCTGTTTTCGCCTCGGAAGAAGTAGTTAATGCCCGTCAATGACCAAAAAAGGGGATTCCTTACAAAATCCTATTCTCATTTCCATATTTTCCAGCGTTCACTTAGCGGAAGTCGCGACCTCTCTCTCTCCCCTTCCGGCCCCCTCGACATGCAAACATATATATCACACGACAATTGCAAAAGTCAATCCATTCTTCCGCTTCCTTCCCGAATCCGGTGCAATAACATTAGGGTCAAAAAGTTTCGCCATCCCACTTTTCTCCACACGCAAGTTCGAACGGCCGTGGGGGGGTAAAAAAAAATGGTACGAGGTGCCGAGAGACAGGTGGCGTCGCCGCTCGCAGAGAAAAAGAGCGCGAGGAGTAAAACAAAGTAGAGAGAGAGAGGCAGGAGCGAAATCTAAAGGGTGCGCAAGAAGCGAACTCAGCGACTATAAACGTTTTATCACGGCGTCCTTCTCCCTCCGCCGTCTGGAGCCGCTGCATTTTCTGTCTGGAAAACACAATTATCTTGGAGGGGCTGGGCTCCGACTCCCACTATCTCTCTCTCTCTCTCTCTCGCTTCCGCTTTCTCCATTTAAGACGTTTCTCTTCTGGGCGTATTCGTTCTTTCTTTATCTGGTGTGATTGCGTCTAGCCCCCCGCGCTTTCTTCTTTCTCGCTCCGTTTCCATGAGATCTCGGGTACGGAAGCCTTGAATAAAGGTGGCACTGGAGTTTGCTTATGATAAACAAATATCTCGCCTACCTTTCGGTGTTAATATTTTCGCGTCGGGGGCTCGTTTGAACCGTAATTCAAACGTCGGCGCTCTCAGTGAATTCAGTTTGTTCGCCGGAAAATTCTAAAAGCGCGATATTATTCCATTGATAATGAACTCTTTCCATAATTTTGGGTGCTACAATGGATCGTGTATTAACGGCAGAGGGTAGACGCATTTTATCGGTAAACGCTGAAAGGCTCGATTAAAGCAAACGTTTTTATTCAAATTAACCTGCCTTCTTTGCATAAAAAGTGCTCAGGTAAATTTAAAGCCCAGCGTGCCAGCGATCCCTAATCTCCGAAAAATTCTGGAAAGTTCACCGTCTGCTCTAATTCCTAACCTTCTCGCCGTGTCTGTTCGTCTCCGGGAGATATATGAAAATCTGGCGAGCCGATAATTCTCATCACGCTATCGCGGTAAACCGAGCCCATATAAACTACCTCTATCAAATTCTCGCGCGAGAAGCCCGAACAAAAAAAAAAAAGACAAGCAAGAAATTTTCAGGAGAGGTCCTGTTTATCTTCTCGTTCGCGAAACGAATCGCATTTGATGATAGTAAAGTTTTCGCGAGCTAAATACACCGTTACGAGCGCGCCTCGTGTATATGCACCGCCGCGATTACACCGGCGATAGAGATGGAAGCGTGCCCTTTTATTACCGGTGCGGATATATAGCGCAACGAGAGGCCGGGGCTGTCTTTGCGTATTAACTTGGCCTTCTCTCCCTTCCGGGCTGATGCTTAAGTAACCCGCGCGCGCATGCGCGAGCGCGTGTAGTATTTATATGCATTACAAGGCAACGGCTCGAGAGTAACGGGCTCGCCATAAACGAGATTTAAACGAGAAAGTACGAGCTAAGGCGCCGCGATGCCGTAGCCTGCCGTCGGGTGGGTTGGACCCTTTCTCCCTCGTGCTCTCTTTCTTCCCTGCCTTCTCCGGCCCAAGGCGCTTAGTTCCGTTACCGTTGTTCGAGTGAGGCTTTATGCTGTTATTGTACATCCGTTTCTAGCGAATTACTCTTTGCCCTCTTATTGTTAGAGCCGAGATGAGACCAGTTTTTGGTTTTCCCGGCGATCGGGCTTCTCGAGCATTCAATAATTCATAAAGAAAGTATACAATTCTAACAATTAGAAAATGCATTGGATGCTCAGAGAAGACCAATCGACGGAAAAACCAAAGAGAGTCTCGTCTCGACTATATATAATGGAATACATTCTACTGAACAGAAGTGCAGGATAAATAGGTAATTGCTTGAAATATTCAATAAACTTGAAATATTTGACGATCATTAGTTGCAGATGGGATACAAATAAATTGAATTTGTAGTGCACTATTATTACGTGTGTTCACATAGATGATAACATGAATCAACTTTGATATGGAAATGCAAGAAAGTTATTTGTTTTCAAAACCTACATAGAGGGCTTCATGATAATTAACCCTTAAAAAGAGAAATAAACATTCCTGCTATTAATTGCAATTTTAAACCTGGAATAATAGGACATAAAAAAACCACTCTTACGAGTAATAATGCACACTGAACGGTCTACATAATAGTATCAATAAATCCTATTTTTTCTGTAATAAAATCAGATTCATATTTTTCGAAATTCATAAAAGCACTCAGATATTCGATTGGTCGCGTATTGAAATTTAAGTAGAGGTAAATCCCGGAACGGAAATCTCGAACACAGAGCAGTACCAGCGGATACGAAAGCCAGGCAGTACAGTAATGATGGAATATTTCTGTGGAATTGCAGACGCCAGAAGAGCCGAAGAGATAGAGAAATGACCTACGATTTCCTAGCTCGCGAGTGCAGCAACGCGGAATGACGACGACGACGACGACGACGACGACGCCGGTGGCGCTCGGCCGGCTCGGCTTTGGCTACAGCGGGAGCGCACCATGACAGTTTATCGGTTGATATTGAACAATTGAATGCCGATTTCCCCGCGGACCAATCGTCGATTCCATCGAATCGTAATATCCATGCCGGCCAATGTAAACACATCGGGCGTATATATCCCCGGCCCTCTGCAGCCCGGCGCAGATGCAAACGGAAGCACGTCGCCAGCGGTAGTACCGAGAATACGATGTATACGCGAAAGCGGGGGGGAGGGGGGGAGGGGGGGGCATCCAATGCTATCCGCCTAGATTTCAATCTGCGTCTACGTTCAAGTGCCTCGAACCCTCTCGACCCTAATCCGAACTGTATTTCCTCGCAATGTATTCATAGCCTCTCTTTTTCCTGCACCTCCGTGCGCGAGTCTGTCGCTTTTCCATTTTCCGTTAGCGGAGAGGCCAATGAAATACTTTTATTCGCCGGCCGCTCATCACGCTGTTCCCGATCCTTATTTAACTCTCCTGCGTCATTGCTAGTTAAAGTGTGTACGAAAAATACGCGTATTTACCGGCGAGGTACCTCGTCGCGTGATGCAGAGGATGAACTGTTAGGTATGGAGAGGACATCCTATTTGGACGAATTTTATGGTCGCGGCTGCCGAATTGCTTTCCCGACTTCTTCTCGAATTTTTTCTGCCCTTTCGTCCCAGCTATCTGTCTTCGCTTTATTCCATTTGAGGAACTGCGCAGTGAGGGGAAAGCTTTATCGCGGTCATTTTTGGCTATTCTTTTTATTAACAATTCTCCTGACCTGAACCCGCGATTGAATTTTTTTTTTTCCTTTTTGAAATTCACGGTTGGTAGGAAAAAATTTATGAATTAATCCTGGCTGAGCATTTTGAATAGACCGATCGAAAGTGATTGAAATATTTTGAATACGTTCATTGAAAACTAGTTTTCCATAGCCGCCGCTTGAAATAGTGAAAATTAACTTAACAGATATCGCATAGATTGCACTTGTAATTTTAATAAACGTAGAAAAGCATGCTGAACTTTGGCCATATTCGGTGCAGCTTCGGCAATTATGCAAATATTAAATTACGTTCATTAAGTTGTGAATTATTATCAAATTATACAGTGCTTCCGTATCTATAGTAAACATCGGCCGCGTATTATCAACAATCATTACCATAATCAGTGATATGTTTACTAGGCCTAATCCGAAAGAGTGAAACCTAAAAACCGACTTAAATTAACGTTTACGCAAATCGCAACTCAATCCCGCATCGGAGATAATGTTAGTCCGGCAGATATTCAAGAGACACAGAGAGCGCGCACATAACTCCACTAAAATTAGATGAAAAGCCGATGTCCATTTCCGTCGTAACTCATTACCCATCATTATTGTGATTCACTATCGCGCCGCGTACATAGAGGGGACTAGGATACGAAGGGAGAGAGAGACAGAGAGAGAACAGAAACGGACGGATGCTCCGAACAAAATCGTGTAGGTCGAAAGTGGTTTAGCGAGCGGCAGCCCTTTCCTCTCCTCCTCCTTCGGCTCTTTCGCGAGGTCGGTGTGCGACCGCAGATCGATCGCAGAGCGGCTCTCTCTGCCCGTATCGGCGCTCCGGCTTTCGAAGGAAGGGCGTGTGCCATCGGCGCTGCCGCGCGTATATATCGACGCGCGCGGCCACGACCGCCGCGGCGTTAACAATTTCCGGTGAGTTGACGAGCTTTTGGATCCCGTGGAACCGCGCTCGCCATCGGCGGCACAATGGGTGCGTCGACATTAGGATCCTCTCTCTCTCTCTCTCGGCTAAAACGCCCATTACTTCCCTCTTACGTGGTGGGGGCGCGCGCGTTGGCACTGACGTTACGTACGGATCGTAATTTGTGCGTCCTCGGGACGAATTTTACGCGAGCCGCGCTCGCGCATAATTCATGATGTTTCCGTTCTCGAAATTTCGAAACTGAGACTGACCGCCGCCAGCGCAACCAGTCTTGCATCACATTGTCCTGAATGGGATTAAGGGTAATCCCCTAAAGCCATTTTGCAGCTTGACTCTGGAGCTACCCAATTCGTGCATTTGATGCTTCGAATCTGTATTCAATGATCTGGAATGCTGGATGATCGTGGATTTCAAGTTGATAATGGATTTTGGTTTGGTAAATATTGATTGCAGAAAAATTCGATCTAAGTTTCGAATCACTTCAATCGATTCACTTCTGAATCCTTTAATTTCAAGGGCATAAAGTCACTTAAAAGGACTTAAAAGCACAACAATACACCGTGAATAGAGAGCTATAATGCCAATCAAATTTTTAATTATGCATATTCCAAAATAGCTCGCTAATTCGATACCCCATAATCCAGTCTTGCGTAACATGTAGCACGAGTGGATGTTTATGCAGCGCATCAATAATGCATGAAGCACACTTATTCCGTCCAGCGACAAATGCCGAAATGCGGATCGGGCGATCCGCAGGGCGCGCACTCGAAATCGAAATAAAATCACCCCCCCCCCCTCTCGCCCCGAAGCAAGAGAATAAAAAAAGGAAGAAGCAGCGGCGGGCAGAGCCCATCCTCTAATCCTCCCAAATTTGTTTCCAATCGCGTCCGAACGAAATTACTTCTCTCTCTCGCTCGCAATCCAATCCCTCTCGCGAGCCTCGCTCGATTTCCAGTGCCTCTCTCTCTCTCTCTCTCCATCTGCTTCCGACCGGCGTCCACAGGTGGCGGCGGCACGCTGCACACACGGGGGGGTCGGGTGGAGAAGGAGAGGACGCCTCATCTTCCGACGTCCTAAACTGTCGCGCGCGCGCGCTCGCTCGCTCGCTTCCGCGTGACTCGACTACTGCAGGGGTACTTAAGCCCAGCCAGCGAGGCAGAGAGCACATTTAACCGCAGAAGGCTACCTCCCCCCCGACAGCAGGCGCGCTACGCGAATTCGATCCCATGGCCTGCCGCCGTTTCGGTTCCGGGAGTGGCGAACTTTCCGGGGAAGAACGTGATTATCCACTCGACGCCGACAAGCGCAAATGCGCCGCTGAGAAGTTTCTGGAGTCGATTTTTCGATCTCGACTATTATCCCTAGCCTTCATTCGGTTGTCTATTTCTGTACGGATATACGCCGGCCCGAAGTGCTTGTTAATGCAGATTAGAAATCGATACTTTTGGCGCTGGTATATTTTCGCGCTGACCGAGAGAAATTTTGACCCCGTTCTTTCTATTATTTTCGTTATGGCACGTTATTTCTGTATAAAATTTAAACTATTTTAGTACTGAAGCACTGAATTAAGAATATAAACGTATTTCAAGCCAGTTTAGATTTAGTATCGCATTTAAAAAAAAAAAATAAATCGCTAGCAACTATCCAGAAGACTCAATATTTTTCAAGCAAACCCAAGCGCCGAAATAATTAATAGTAGCCCGGAGTTTCCCAACCACTACAGCGATTCAAATGTTTTCCTCCTTCATCGGCGTAAGGAGCAATCGCCAAAACGTCAGGAATGCAAAGCCAGACGCGAAACAGCACAAAGCGTCGTCTCCGGAGCATAGTTTCGTCAACGAGGCCGAAATTAAAGGGAGCCGGCGCGCCAAGTTCCCGCTAATTCAAATTAAGTCGAGCCAAAGCCACTGCGGACGCGATACCGCGGCGAAACGCGCCCGCGCCTGGCCCCCTGCCTTAATTAGCGGCGGAGGGATACAGAGGAGGACGAGAGACAGAGGGAGAGAGAAAGCGCCGCGCTGCCGTTTAAGCTGACCGGGTTTCGCCGATGAATAGCGGAAAGGCCAGAGAGGAACCGGGAAAATATCTCCGCGCGGTCGCAGAATTTGGGCGACATCGATTGACCGGCCAGAAGCGACTGGAAATATCGCTCGACGACTTCTCCGGGGGAACTGGGTTACGAATGCTTGTTTTCTCGATGACCCGGAGAGAATTGCCTTTCGTTCGAATGTCGAGGCTCGCGGTTGGTTTCCGCGCGAGTCTTATTTCACTTCGGTTTTCCTGCTCGTTATTATTATTGATCTTCTGGTCTGCGATGCGATCCTCAAAAAAGGAGGAATTCATTTTTTTGGTTAATGCAACCGACCAATCGAATAGACGTAATAATTTGCCTGTTTAAATTGTTAATTGACTGAGTTAAATAAATCCACGGAAAGCTAAGACTTCCTGCCGGCTTTGAAGTGAACTTAAAAAAGTCCCAGTACGATTCGCATGAAAATCAAGTTCCATTTACATTAAACAAACAGAATTAAGTCGAAAGCCCCAAAAATTTCATTAAAATAAAGCCGCTCGCGGCCCGAACCCGTCCCCGAGTCTTTTTTTCTCCGTCCGAAAAATAATTCGACTCTCAAACGAAAATACGATTCCCCGCGATTAGCCCGGCGAGAGAGAAAGAGAGAGCGTATGCGAGTCCCGTCCAGCGTAAACTTCGCGCATGACGTGCGTCCTCCCCGGGCAGAGGAGAGAGAGAGCGAGACGGCGCCTCTGCGACTCTATCTCCGCGCGCGACGCGATTAACATGCAGACGAGCCGGAAATCGCGAGAAAAGCGCTCTCGCTCGCTCTCTCTCTCTCTCTCCCTCGGACTGTTTTAAGTGGCTTTAACGAATCCCGCATTGTGGGGCGCCGCGCAGCGCAGCTCGAATAAATCACGAGGGCAGTTTCGGGCGGCGGCGGCGGCCCGCTCTTTCCCCGCGGTTAACAACGACAAATAACAACGATAATGGAATCCGCTCTCTCTCTCCTCTCGCGAGGGAATTCGCGATTACGCTCGTTACTTTCTTCACGACGCGTTAATATAACGGTAATGGAATCTTTGCCGCGGCGGGGCAATGCAATTACGCGTGACGACCGCGCGTTATTATAACCGCGACGCGGGGGGGAAGGGACCGAAAGAAAGAAAGAACCGGGACTGTGTAATATGCACGAGGGCCGGGCTACTTTTTCAGTTGTAGATCTTTTCGACGTATTGCAAAAGCTGAGATTCGCGCGTTATCTGCGCGAGCGGTGTGTTTTTCCGTGCGTTGCATACGCGCGATCTCATTGTTCCCTCGTGGGTTTTGTTCTCGTACAATGGGAGGGATTCCTCGAATTAAGATCCTCTCGATTAATTTTAATTATAACATACGTTCCCGCGGTAAAAATGGTTTTCATAAACATTGACTCCGTAATTGTGCAGTTGTCGCGCGTTTTATTATCTTACTTTATTTTAATTTATTTCTTACAGATCGAAAGCTGTAACAGCAGCCGATACCCTATCCAAAAAATAAAATCCTCCTTCCGAACCAGACCTCTATCATATTTGTTAATGCCGCGCCGCCGGATTAAAACGAGAGTCCCCCGTCTCCCGCGAGCAAAGGTTGTCGCGTTTCAGCGGTCGCCGCGCTGCGGCTGAAACTCGTCAAAAGTCGAAACACTCGAATATAATCGGGAGCGCAGAGACTCGCGAGCCGGAGCGTGACGTTCGCGCGCGCGGGGAGAGGCGCGCACCGCGGAGAGCGAGAGAGACAAGTCACGTAAGCAGTCACCCTGGCGATTTCTCCGGAGACCGCGGATATCCGTTCTGAAGCGGGGAGAGGCGCAAAATCCCTGCCGCGATGTAATACGAACTCGCGATTGTTGGAAGAGCGCGGATGAAACTGTGGAGTTGACGAGCTAAATTTTGACCGAGTGTCTTTTATTTGTTGGGTCGACGATGTGTATCTTGATTGCTTTATTTGGCGGTTTTTCATTTCGGAGACGAATAGGAGTATTCGGATGTATTAATTACAGCGAAAAAATTTGCAATTTTAGGAAAAGTACTTCGATAAAAATTTAATCAGATCAAAAGTGATAATACTTTACTGGATCCCCCGATCTTGTAATCTAAAAATGATAATTTTTAAATTTCAGATAATTAAATTATTATATAGCTCCAGTAATTCTACACTTGACAGCAGATTTTCTGTTCGGCAAATTAAAATGTCAAAGTCTCGCTAAAGCAGCCAAACTTAGAACCACCGCATCGACAATTACTCCAAAAATCTCCAAAAAAAATATGTCCTCCACCTATAATATACAGTACAGCATACATAAGCACGAATCGCAAATGACTCGTGGGCTCGCTCGTTTCCCTTTGAGAGTCTTTTCAACGTACTACCTCCGCGGTGCTGCCCTCATTAATCAGACAAGCTCGGTAAATGCAATTATCTGATAATAATTAACTTCTCAAACTCTCTCTCTCTCTTTCCCTCCCGCTTTCTCGAGGCGTCGCCGTTCCTCTGAGAAGAAAATTGCCGGGAGGAAAAGAGGAGAAAAAGATGCAAAGAAGCGATAAAGAGAAAGCACGCCTGGTGAAGCAAAGACAAGAGCGAAAGAGGAAGAGCCAGGGGGGAGTAAGGAATCAAACGGCTTCAAAGTGTAAGCGTTGAATATGAATGGGGATTTGATGTTGAGATGACGATAAAGAGAAAGGAAAAGGAATGGATTTGAGAATTTCGAAGTGTATATACTGCTGTTTGATGTTTTTCCGACTCGCTTTGAATTTCAAAATGTTTCGGATTTTCGAACCCCCCGAACGCAAATGTAATGAAATTTTGAAACGCGCCAGAATTTTTTCGTCAAGGATTAAATTTGACCGGCGCATTTTTTAGCTCCGAAAAATATATTCCACGCGAAAATACGCTTTGCATACGTAATTTTCACCGCAATACGAGAAAAAGCAATAAAAATATCAACTTACTAATGATATCCGCTGAAAGTTTCACATTTTAAAAGTGTCACATTTTAAAACGCCGCAGAGTCGTCGCGGTGAAAAGCCCTTGGAAAAAAAAAAAAACGCTGTCGCCCCGAAAGTAACCGGCGCGTGTATTGCGGACTAAGTTTTTCGAAAAGTGCGTAGTTACATCCGCGCCGGGGAAGAGCGCGCGCGAGAGAGAGAGAGAGAGAGAGAGCATCAAAAGCTAGAAAAAGAGAGGAGATGGGTTTTCGACCTGATGGAGCCGTTCTCTAGAATTATACGGGTTAGTCCTGAAAACCGAGAGAGAGGCAGGCAGCTTTTGCGTCCGGAAACTAATTTAACTCTCCTGCACATCCCTTCGTCCCCTCGTGCACCTCCTCCTACGCGCCTTGCAGCCGGAGTCGGAGAGTACTGGGAGGCTGTCTGTCTGTCTCGCCCTTTTTTGCGAATATTTCCCCCAGATCGGAAAGCGATCGCTGCGCGACGCACCGGGCGAAAACGAGCTTCGCCCCGTCTGCCGAGAGTCTGCCGGGCGGAATTGGATTAGCGGGGATGGGGGAAATATTTTTTTTTAATGGTTCGGGTTAGGCTGAGGACGTTGAATCGATGAAAAATATGGCGCTAAAAAGTTATATTTGCTTTTAAAGATCGCGCTGTAAAGCATGCATCGTGATATTCTTCTGCGATTTAGAGATTGCAATCTAGAAACAAGTGAAAAAATGACCATTTTTGAACTTTTAAACTTTACTTGAAACTTTAAATTTAAAAAAATACCTATTCTGTTTTTATGTTACGTTAGAATAATTATCGTTAAAAATTTTACGGGCGACCTTTTTGTAAGAAACTCAATCTTTTTTTATAAGAGGTAGATTAAAAATAGAGGTATCAATCCATCATTATTAATAGTTATGAAATACGCAGGGCACAAACTTCGCGGCAAAAAGTGGAAGGGAACAGGGAAACAGAGGCAGGCAGCAGCAACAACCCCCAAGCTCGCCGCTCAAAGTTCAGTTGCACATAACTCACTAAAACTTTAAACTTTCCTCTCCCGGCCTTTGCCGACTTCTCGAAATTATGCTGAATAAAGTGCATTCTCTCGTATATAAATCGCTCCGTTCCAGCTCAGCCTCGGCTTCTTCACTCGCTCCTTCTCTTCATCTTCAGAGAGAAAGAGAGAGAGAGAGAGAGAGCAGCAGCAGCAGCAGCTTCTTCTTCTTCCGCTCGTCGAGTAGATCTTTCGCGCGTGCGTCCACATGCACGCGGCAGGTTAGAGCGAGAGAGATACAAGCGCGAGATACGGCACGTCTTCGATTGCTTCTCCCGTGGCTCTCCTTGGCGTCACCTTCGTCAGTTATAAAACTCGTTCCTTAGCGCGAGCCGAGAGGGAAGGAGCTCTCTTTCTCTTCGCAAAGTGGATGGGGACGACGACGGTACGTATAGGAAGCAAGGACAAAATGGATAGCATCTTAAAGAGGGACTCAAGAGCTATTTTCTCATTTATTAGGGCGCGAGCGAGCGGGGACAAGACGTGTTGCGGCTCATTCCCGTCGATCGATCCGAGAGGGGCTGACTCGAAACGATTTGCACTACTGCCGCCGCCGTCGCTTCTATGCTGATGCTTGTATTGTAGAGCAAGATGGGAACGAGCGAGAAGCTTCCGGGAAAGGTAAGCTTTTTTTGTCGCGTGTCGGTTTGTTTTTATTGCCCGAGGCTGCTTTCTTCGGATAACGTTAAAAGTTCTTAAGAGTTTATCATGGCTGTATCTTCAAAGAAACTTATTGAAAATAAGAACTCTATTATGTCTGAAGGAAGTAGTATCATTTATTTATAATATAAAAATTATTAAGAATTATTATTTATTAATAATATAAAGATTTTTGTTTGAATTTCTAAAAGTTTTTCCATCCTTACGTTCCTTATTCTTTTTTATGCTTATGTTTTTTACATTTTATAAATATGCATTGGACTGAAGTAAAAAGAAAATGGCAAGCTAATGGAGGCTCTTGTATTTTACGATCAAACAATGAAAAGAGCCTTTTGCTCTTTCATTATGTTTCCGAGCAAAATGCTTTATAAAATAAATAATTCATAAAATATAAACTAATCCATCTAATAAATAATGAATCATGTCTTTAATAAACTAATAATTAATAAGCCATTATTACCCTAAATTTATTAATTGGCCAATTCTTATACACATGATTATACTTGTTTCAATCATTAGTTTCAATATACTTTTCTACTTTATCGTCCCATATTACAGTTCTCCCAATTGCCACAACATATAACTCACAATTTCAACACGGCAATTAGCGTAGTTTCAGAAAAAAAAAAACTTACCAGGATCTACGGACGGGTGTGATCTCGTGAGCCGACAGAGTTGCAAAGGCAAATAACGCGTGTCGGCTCGCGGCGGTGACTTGGGGGGCGGCGGCGTTGCACTGAGGAAGCCCCGCTGCAATTCCCAGCCGACCTCCTGGATAATCGAAGCCTTGCGAAAGTACGGCGTTACCTCGCGCAGGTACTTCACTGGAACAGAAAGTATGGATTTTGTTTTTCTCAGTAAATTTGGCTAATTATCTTTTTCCCGGAGCCGAATTGATTTAGTTTCAATAACGTATTATTTAAATAAAGAGATGCATTAGTCCAATTACTTCCAATTACTTGCTTTACTGAATACGTATTATGTAAAGCTTCGAAGCGTAAAATTAAGTTTTCCCGGGAAAACCGATTCTTGTTAACAAACTTGAGAATCGTGTAAAAAAACTTCATTTCGAGTGGGAACGTAGAGGATTTTGGTGTTCAACGAGACCGGAAAAGAGAATTACGCCAGGCTTCAATTAAAATTTACTGTTCCACATAGTTCTGAAAAGCCCTAATTAGCAATGCCAAATGCATCTTGAGTATTTATCTTCAATCATAACCAGGCAAACAAGCTGGAAACCCGTTTAGTTGAGGGGTTAGCAAGCATATGCACACAGCAGTTCCACAATTGCGCAAATAACATGTCAGAAGAACTCATCTAGCGAGTTAGGCCAACATTTGCCTAAAATAACCAATAATTATACAAAGGCAGCTTCGGGGGAACAACAGGGCGCAATAGATGTCGAGAGTGAATTCCTCGCCACTCCGTTAATAATTGCGCGAATTAACGGAAAGGCAAAGTCGCGAGAATCAAAGGAATTCCCAATACCGAAAGGCCGACTGACGCCAAAAGGAAAAAGGTTCAATCGGAGAGGAGAATAACGAAAATCGTATTCTCGAAAAGCAAAGGCGTCGACTCCACGTTATATATATATACCCCATGCATGCGGGCGAAGCGAAGAAACGGAGAGAACGCGGTCATTCGTTCAGGGGAGAAAACGCCGGCCGCTGTTTCGTATATGCGGCCGGGAGAGCGGTTTTACGTGAGGGGCCGAGGAATGCAATATTCCACACTAAAGCCCCGGCACGCGACAACCCCCGGAAACTTATGGGCCTCGGCGAAAAAAGAGCCCAGGAAGGAAGGCGGCACGAGGGAGGGAGAGGGAGAGAGGACGCGAAATCCGAATTTACATTGAAATCTTTTTGGACTATTATTGCCCGGGAATTTAAAGCAGAGCCCCGTAGAGCCGCGCGAGCGAAATCGATGCGGGAAGGTATGGATTGCTGGAATTTTGATGCGCCGCGGCTGGTAATCAGGGGCAATTTGACTTGTAATTTAGAGCCCGCCGAAAAAGGGTCATTTATTCCACCGTTGAAAGAAGTATTGGCTCCGAGGTTTTATGACTGCCTTTGATTTATTTAAACAATTATTACCGAGAGCCGCTGAAATACGACTGTCCTCTCGGTGCTTCGGTCGAGAATTTATCGGTCGCCGGCTTCATACGAACAGTTAATTTAGACATTTTGCGTTGTGAAAAAAAAGAGTGGAACTGCTCATAAACACTTGATCGTCACCGTAAAACTAAAGCCCGGGGGGCCGGAAAATTCAGAGCCGCGGGGTCGTAAAAATTTTTTCCCTCCGGCGTAAAACTAAAACTATTCACGAACGAGTACTAAAATTAATCCGACCAACGTGATTCCATAAAACCTAACCAAAAAATTTCGGGGCAAGTTACGTCTCCGCGCGCGGGAAAAAGTGGAGCAAGAGGGTAACGACCTCCCGTGTTCCCTTGAAAAAAAAAAAAAAAAATCATGCGCGTCGGCTCGACAAATAATTCGAACACGCCTGTCGGTAAAGGGGACGCTCTCGAGTTCTTTCTCTCGCGCGTATCCGTTCACTTTGGGGATAGCCGACGTCGTAAAGCAAATCAAGTCCCAAGAACGAGCGAGAAATGCAGGGGAGAGAAGCGCTTACGGAGAGGCAGCGGAGGAGGGCAGTCGATATTTACCATCGATCGAGCATTAGGTCCCATTTCCGCGCGGCAGCGCGCGCCCCGCTCTCGGGGTATCTCTCTCGAGTTTTACGAGGCTTTTTTTACAGCGCGAGCGGCCTATTTACGCGTTTCGAGAAGCAGCTCGATATAGAGACAGAGGGACTGGATAGCGCTAAGCAAAATATTCGCTTTCCGGGGGCAGACGCGGAGACGCAGGCCGGAGGTTAAAACGAGAAACGAGACGTTGATGCTGAAAGTTACGAGATGATAGAGGCTGCAGACTAGGAAAAATTAAGATAAATCTTCTTTGTCAGTAAAAGTTAATTAGTTTCAGATTTGGAGAAGCTGCGCAAAAAGTTATTTCATATGACTAACTAATTAATTATTCTGATTCTAGAGGATCTTGAATTTGACAAAATAATAATGCGTTTTGTTATGCTGAGATTTTTCTTTGCCTTTAGCGGCATAGAAAGTTCATTGTGACGCACGACGCTATAAGAACAATTTAAAAAGCAAAGCCTTAGGAAGCTCGGAAAGGGAACGAAAAATAATCTACAGAAATTAATTGTGAGAAAATAAAGAGAAAAGCTACGATTCCAGAGGTGGAAACAAAAGCTAAAACTGGAAAGAAGATAATAAAACGGGCTCCTAATGATTATAAAGTTGTCAGGAACAGGTGGCAATGTAAGCTCAAAGAAAGTATAAAGGTATATATATATACAGGAAACATCAGACTTGAAAAAAAGTATAAATTAAAAAGCATATCCACGTAAATCAAGATAAAAAGATATATATAACCCAAAGGTACACGAGAAACTGATTAATCAAACAGCAGAGAGTCAAAGATTCCACGATTCGAGCTCCGGCAGACGTTATAGTCCTCCCTCCCGGAAACTCGTTCTCGCTCTAACTTTAACGACCCTGCAGCAACTTCCACCCCAGATCTCTAAGCTCCGGCAGCCGTCATCGCGCCTGGGAACGTCGCGTTCCACCAGCCGGTGGATAATACACAGGGCCGCGCAGGAAATGGGTCGCGACGCGCGGCAGTGCGTCGATTGTCATCGGCGAAAAACGAGATTGAGAGGTCTCCCCCCTTACGACAGACGCTCGCGCTTCCCCCTTTTTTGCAATTTAAAAGCGCATCGATCTCGGTTTTCCAGGTCCCTTCTCTTTTTTTTACCTGCCGCTTCGCTTCCCCTTCTCTTTTGTCAAAACAACAAATGGAATCTCTGTTCGGCTTCGAGCTTTCGGGCAAGGAACGCTGCCTGGTGAGAGTAAAGTGCTCGATTTAGTTTTATTGGTATGTTACGCGGGTCAGATGCAAATGATTACTTTGTGATTGATAGACAGGCGGATGGAACTAAAACATACGGCCTATCGCTTGTTTCTCCGTGACTCTATTAACTTAATTATTCAGCTGGAGTGAACACAATGTATGGATTAACAACGCCACGTGCCGTATAATTGCAGTGCTAATGTAACTAGGAGTCAGTCTGATAATTTTAGAATCATATTGCTTAATCAAGAGTGAGTCGTCTATGCAAATAAAATAACAACAGGAGTTTAATTATAGATTTGTATGCACTTCGAATTCGTATTATATACAAAAGTGTTACGTTGTAAAGACATCCTGAATGTTTGATTTGATAACAGGAGAGTAAGAGTTTCGTTAAACTATATATACATTCAATTAGATCTAGTGTTACATTCAATTAATTTTTACAGTGCTGTTTCTTCCCTTTGATTATGTTTTATTAAAGTCAATTGTACCATCAAAATTTATATTAATACGTATTAAATATAATGTGATACACTTTTGAATTTTAAATAAAAAAAAGCCCCTATTATTGAATAGAGTGTTTTTTAGACAAGATGAGCTTTTAATTTTGATGCATTGTTACATTGATCAATATTCAATGTGTTTACCATTCTTAGGGATGGATGCTGTTTCAATATACGTCCTCTGTTACTTTGATACTCTGAACCAACAACTGATAAGGTTCTTGTCTGCAATGTAAACTACCCTGATTTGATTAAGCTCCACGACCCAATATTGATTTCTGCATATGTTTAAAATTATTGCTTTTTCGTCGATAAAGATAACTGGCTCCTTCTTATTTTACATAACCAGAACATCATTATGTTTTAAACAGACTTTTTTCGAACAACTTTCTCGTTCATCCCTTGAAATAAACAATAATTCACGCGTAACGCAACGAACGTTTTTCCGGCCGACGTTACATATATGACTTTCTCTCATACGTCATAAAAAGTATTTTTCACGCGCAGTATATATCGAGCGTAATAAAACGAAATTGTTTTCCACGACTCCAAATGGTTTCTTGCACTCTATCTCCCGGAGATCTAACATCGCGCAACCAGTCACTCGTCCATCGCCCATACGCACTTTTATTGAACAATCTCGGGCGCTGTATAACGCCCGGGGAACGGGAGAGAGAGTATAGCATCGCGAATCCAGAGATGCAATAGTAATGGCTATCCGCGCTCAAATCTATCCGCGTCTAAATGTTGAATGACGCGGCGGGATTCACAGTGTCGCGCCGGAAGAGCGGACGCGTAATGGATCGACATTAAAGGTGCGATCAAACTGGACGTAACCCTCTCTCTCTCTCTATCCCTCCCTCCCCTCTCCCCGCCGCGCGCCTTCTCATTCGCGCGCGAGTCAAATCCAGAGGGATGGGAAAGGAGAGGGAAGATAATATCCGATCGTTAAACTGCGGGACGTTATGCGGAGGCTCGATGCCGGCCACCCCTTAACTTCCCACCGAGCCGATGGATAGCGCGAGATTGGTCAATTTCGGCCAGAGTGCTTATTCGGGAGACATTTAATGCCAGCGGCTCGCTTGATCCTTGCAAGGGGGGGGGGGGGGAGCACCGAGAGGACGCTATTCAGTTTCTCAGTTGCGCTTTGCTATTAAGACAATGCTGATTTCGTTGATTTAACTGCTGGAACGTGGGTTCATTTTAAATTACGGTCATAAGTGAAGACGTTTCCATCTTCCGCGTTTGATTTTCGTTGTTTTTGCTTCAATTTAGATGACTCGCGGGAAATTCAATTTCCGACTAAAGAGAGCCGTGATTAATTTTTGAAAAATTCGCGGACGTAAATTATTTTATAATTGTCGTGTGTTTATACGGCGTGCATAATGTTCCCCTTTGAATTAAAGGAAAGCTTTTATGCGCCAAGTTTCAATTCCATTAATTTAAACAAAGCCTCTGCCACGGAAAATTATTTATCGAACGAAATTTACAAATGAATTTTGCGCTTTTCTTGGGCCATAAACAAGTGAATTGATCGCGCGCCGAATATTTACAGTGAAATTTCGTACATCCAGGAGCAGAACGAATATAACGAACAGGAAATACGTTGCGCGAAAAAATAGGCGAAAAAGTACGTTTTCAAATAACGGACAAGTTTGGGATTTTATTGAATATCTATTTTCAGCAGTAAACCAGTTTTAAACCATCAATTGGTATGGAGGAATAACGAAATAAAATTGATAGTATATATTGCAAGACTTTATTTCAGGACGAGTAAAAATAGAAATCTTTATAACTTTAAATAGATTTGACGAATGAAATCCTGAATTGTTTGAATAAGAACTGACAAAACAATCTATCTCGTAAGCTCAAAGGATGGCACAGTGTTTGTCGATAAAATATTTTGCATTCAAGCAAACATTTCGCAAAAAAAAAAAAAAAAAAAGATAAAAACTATCAGCCAAGAGTAACACGAGTACTCAATGGCTTTAACTATCTCTATATTTGAGATTTGCCCAAAAAAACATTTTTATCGAATAAACGCTAATCGGTGTCCCGCGGATTCCCAAAATCTGATCTTCACTTTCAAAACGTAACTCGCAGCAGCCCAGGAATACATCCGCAACTTTCCGGCGGGCACTCGAATACACACACACACACACACACACGTCCTCGCGAGTTATTCGCGCAAATTGATGTAAATTACGCGGTGCTTTAATCACACGCGCGCATGCTTTGATTACAAAGGTCCCGCGCGCGCGCGTTTCCGGCAGCCGCGCGCAGGCAGGTAGCGCGCTCTTACATCGTAAACGGGATTACGTCATCCATGAAAGTCGAAACTTTCCCCGCGAAATCCAAACAGGACCAAATAAATACGCGTTCCGGGGGGGTCGGCCAATCCGCTTGAAAATGCATGCAAATTACGCGCTCTGCCTCGGAGAGCGCGGCGCGCGTGGTGGCGCTCGTGTGTGTTAGCTCGCGCTTAAAGATCGGCGGCGGCGGCGGCGGCGTAATTAGCGCGATTTGATTCCGGCGGCGTGAGGGTAAACAAGCGCCGCCGCCCCACACCCCCCGACTATTCATCCACTTTCGGCGCAGCGCCACGACATTAATAATTCCCTCGTATTCTAACCACGGAGGCATGGCCTACGCGCGCGCGCTCCCATTTGTTCTGCGATTTGCCGGCAATTGAATTATACGTGCGCCGACGTCGCGCACAAGGCAGCCGTCGTCGTCGTCGTCGTCTCTTTCTAGCTTATGACTATTTCTCGGTAAGCGTGCGTGCCGCCGTGGTGCTGGTCCTCCTCTCTCTCTCTCCTCCCATTCAGCCCGGCGAGCGGTGCGCCGTCACGGAGACAAAACGCCCGGGCTGGAGACGCTCCGTGTATAGGTGGGCTACGTGAGCGAGTTAGTCGAAGGTGTGAGGGGGGTGGGAGTCCGATTAAAATTTCAGTCGCCGGCCTATTGTTCGCGGTTCGTGGATGTCCCCCTCCTGGCTTTTGAGGATGATAATTGATATGGCGATGGTTGTTTGAATTAGTGACTGGAGGTGAAAAATTTAGAGTGATCGATGGGGTAATAAATGGTTGTGCGACTGAAAGCGATATTACTGACTGTCTCGACTTACTTGTTTTGTAAAGTGGGTTAAAACTTTAATTCTGTATTGGAAAGCGTGTTCTGCAATAAATATTAAAACTAACCAGAAGAGTGTCACACCTTCGGATGAATTTCAATCGAAAATTGTTTTCCAGTATACCCAATTAAACGCACCGCGCTTAGTTTGACCTCATAGCGTTTTATGTAAAGTATGTTTTGTTAACATAGCAAGTATACCTATTGCATATATGATACTTTTAGCGTTGCCTGTATGAGCAATGATAATGTTTTTAGCTGTATCTGTTAAATGAAAATTCATGAGATGAAATTAAAGGTTAGTGGGCTTCATTATTCTTCATCATTCATCTTCATTATTCTTAATGAAAATTTTTACTTAATTAAAATATTTATTTTAAAAGAATGCCTGTCAAATTTTCATTTTTACTTAAGGGGGTATGATACCGAAAAAATTTCAAAAAATGGAAATTTTTTTTATTATATATTTTAATTGTATATGTTAT
>JAWWEO010000001.1:29101000-29143753 GCA_035582975.1 Ormyrus labotus | reverse complement strand
ATTTGTTATTAATTAATTTATGTATTTTTCAGGTCAATTTTGCAAGAGAAGAAAATGGGTATCATACCCCCTTAATGAAAATTTGACAGGCATTCTTTTATACAGATTTTACAAAAAATGAAAGTTGATAATTAAAGAAGAGACCTCAACGATTTCTTCGCGATTTCCTCTACATTTTCCAGCCTCTAAAATATTAACAAAATTCAATTTTTTTCCAAATGAAATTTTTATAAAATTTAACATCCGAGATTTAAAAACCTAAAGCGAAGTTTCCCGGGGCTAAAAAAAAGAAAAAGGACCTCGCAAAGACGCACTGCATCGATAAAAATCGAACGACAGGGCGAAACATCTTTCGAATTCTTCGTTAATAAAATTCGGGCCACGGCAGATCTCGCAACTGCCGAAGCATCGGTCCGCCGATAATTTTTTTCGCGAACGAGCAGACACGCGAAAATGAGCTGCGAGCTTTTGCCTCGGAGCTTCGTAAATAGGTTTCGCCGATTGCGCCCCCGCCGTGCTGCGGCACATTAAGCGACCCTAAAAGCCGATATTTCGATTGATGCATATTTTCCGCGCTCCGATATTTCATCGGGGGATAATTCCGCCGATTAATTATTTTCGGAATACGAGGGAATAACGCGTGTTTTCCCGTTCTCCCCAAATATTTTATTTCAACGATATAATTTTACAAGCTGCATTGTTTCCGAATCGGGAAAAGAATAATTATAATAATTAGCATTTGAGCATTTTCCAATCGAACTTTATTTCCCGTTTTTGAGTTGCAAGCTTATTATCAAGCGTTGATTAATAACAAGTAATTTACTTAATATTTATAAAATAATTATAATTAACATTTGCACACGGTATAAATTATCAAACGCTAAATATGCCGATTCCTATAAATATCATTCATGTAAATGAATCAAATTGAATAGGAATTTAAACGCTTCTGCGAATTTATTCCTTTTTGTAAATTTCACGCGGAAACTTGATTGATCCGGTAATAATATATACATTTATTTACTTCTTTCGATTAGTTCATATATAATAATTTTTTTTTATACATGAACTAATCTGACGTTTTATCTTTATCAATAAAAAGTTTTAAAATGCATGACATTATTAAACGTTTTACGGCAGAATTATCAGTTTCAAATAAATAATGAATTCAATATGTAATGAATTTAAATGAGAAAATGGAATATAAAACATAATAAATATTTAAATAAAACATCGTTAAATAAAACTGTCATGAAAATATGAAAAAACTTAATTAAAAAAAATTAGTAAAAGATTATATAATTTTTTAATAAATAAATTAAAACAGTTTTAGATAAAGCAGAATCGACTCAACTTTTATTTGGTAATAAATGATATTTAGGAGTTATTAAGTAGTGTCAAATTTCAAACTATTCCAGAAACATAGAAAGCTCACCGTTTAAATCCAAAAAGTATTAAGGAAAAAATAAAAATCCGAATTAAAAACTCGCTCACATAAAAGACAAAGACTCCATAAAGAATCTTCTAGGTCGAACAAAGTGAAAGCAAACGCAGTCGTTTCGTGGAAGTTAATCTCCGTTTTCCCCGAGTACTAGCTATTTTTAATATCCGGCAGAAAAAAGCTCGCTCCTGCCATCTTTCACTTTTCTCTCCTTGCATCCTCGTCCGTTGCTTCCCTTCAGTCATTTATCTTCATCCCTCTGCCGTCTCATCATTCACTTTCGCTCTCGGTCTCGCGTCTCTCCGCACATAAAGTCGAACGGGAGAAAAGATCGTTCCACATTGAAATTGCGCGGAAATTCGAGCCACTCGCGCGACGTCTCTCCGACAAAAAGCGAGAGAGAGAACGCGGGAGAAAAAAGAGCCGAGCGCAGCATTTGAATCGCCGGTACGCAAAAGCTGACCCCCGAGGGGACGAGACAATTTCCCCTCGTCCGTCGATCTCCTCTTTATAGGAGAATAAACCAGGATGCGTATCCCTCCGAGAGATACGCAAATCCAAGCGTATATCTAATGCCGCTTGCCATTTGTTTACTAATATTTTGAGGAAGTATTTCTGTCTCTTTCGTACTTATCCTTTTTTTTTTGTTGGCCTCTTGCTGCCGCTGCAATTCTTTCCTTTTTCTGTTTTCGAAACATGTTGATATGGGACGGAGGGAAAATCGTAATGTAAATAGTGCTACGGTTTAGATGATGTTTGTTCATAGAAAAATGCGTGGCAGTCTGTTTGGAGAGCAAAGCTGCTCGCGCTGTTGTATTTGCAGAATTCTGGTTACACGATCTTGTATTTCTTGCGGCAATCAAGCAGCAGGTCTCAATTAGCCAGTGTTTTATTTATTTTTTTTATTTAGAAAATAATAAGGATTTATGAAATTCATTCGTTTAAATCTATGAAAAAACTGCTACGAATTCATTGGTACGTAGCTCCCTCCAAACTAATTTATCGTTCTTATATTTATAAACCTTGCGAAATTTTGCGCTTTCACCAGACCTGTCGATTGACGGTGATTTGCCAAAAAATAATTGCACAAATGTGGGTTAATCCTAAAAAATCTATAGGGGATGAAGGATTGTTAATCGATTAATTCCATAATACATGTGGGTGCGGCCCTGAATTAAAAGCAGTGTCATTTTAAAACCAGTAAAATAACCTTTCATTTGAGCTCTTGAATGTTCAAAAATAATTGTACGAATATGGTTTAATAATAAAAAAAACTATAGGGAATAAATAAAAAAAACTGTATTTTAAACCGCTATTCTTTATTAAAAACTGGTTATTTATCACGTACCGCTAAAAATTAGAAAAATATTCGTCGAAATTCGTATACTCCTAAGAAAATATAGTTTTGCTTTCACTCTGTTGAAAACATCTAGCTGGATAAGGTGGATTCCAACTGGAATCCACCTTATCCAGCTGGATATTTTTAACAGGGCATGCATCTAAATGAATAAAGCAGAACGAAACAAACGATGGTCTCATCATTCCGGGACAAAAAATCCAGAACAGAACTCGGTAATCGGATCGATACGATCGCAATTAACAGAATTCAATATTCGGGAATATCTGAACGCAACGTCGTCAATCGGTCGAGGAATGCGCTTCGAATGAAGAGATCCAGCTTACTGCTCATGCAAATATCGGCATCGCTCGTTGTTATCGACGTCGTGCGATCAAATGAACGAGCGGCAACAGTACTAACACCGGCAGGCTTAATTCCATGTAGGCTCCCGCGGACAGATGAAGATAGAAACATTTCGAGTGGACGAGGAGCAGCTGAAATATTATGTGCACATCTGTTTCCGAGCCTATGGTTTGCTCGTGCAAATCTGCGAATGAATCAACGCTTGCAAAACCTATGGGATTTTCGGTTTTAAATGTTTCATAAATATATATGATGTTTGATATTTGATAGGATTGTATGAAGTGTCGATAGTTATTGAGGAACCCGGGTTATTAAATTCCACTATATTCTTCCACTAATAGAAAGTCCTACTTGCAGTATCGCAGATTTCTACTTTTATTTAAAAGGAATATTAAAAATCGTTATAATTATATAAAATTATAGAATTAAAATTTTTCAAAAACATTAAACCTTAAAAATAAAATTTTATGCAATAATGCAATTTTTTAAAAGAAGGAGGATGCTCACGCCTCATTTGAAAATGCCCCCACTGTCAAAAACTGCGCAAACGCTGAGAAACGTACAAAATATTTTCTGTCGTTTAGACCACATAAAGAGTTTTGATTTCAACAAAAAATTTATATTGGGAAATGCAGGGAAAAAGAATTATAAGGCTTTAAACTTTCAAAAATAACATGGGCAATATATCTATATACATATAAGGTTGTCAATAATCTACGAGCAGTTTGCCATTAGTCCAGGAGCATCCTCCTTTACTTCCTCCGTATTTACACGCTCAAGTGTTGATAGCATCCTTAGCTGTACATCAACACCTACGCTCCGAACCCATATGAGAAGACCTAAGTAAAAAAAGCCAAAGACAGCGGCAAGCCAGACGAGAGAGAGAGAGAAAAAAAAAGTTCGAGGACAGGAGAGAGGAGCCTAAGACTCCGGCAGGAGAGCTCGTCTTTTACCGCAGCGCGCGCGTGCTTCCGGTGGAAATCGCGCGATTAACGGGCGGGTCCTTTTCCCGCAGGCGAGAGGCGAGAGAAAGCCCGCACGCAAACCTCAATCGAGTCATGGTAATCCCTCCGAATGATTTGTTTTTCTTCCGCGAGGCAGACGGTGTTTTTTACCGCCTGCGAGGTGATGAAACAGGATAAGACACTTTTTTGTCTGCCGCTCGCGGAAGCGTTTGGAGAATGTTTTATGCTCTATTCGGGGTATTATTTTATGGCGGAATAAGCGGGTGCTCCTCTAGTTTTTAGAAGGAGATTCGTTAACGGGAAGATCAATTTTTTTTGTGAGTAAAAATGAGAATATTGCGTTGCACGCGAATATTCCAATTCTTTCACGAAAAACTTTCGCAATGTAATTGTACGAAAAATCCGAATAAGGATATTTCGAAATGGCTTTCACGTATCCATTCCTATTTTCATACCGAGAGGATCGTTACATCCGAAAACAGCTTCGAAATCGGGCAAAAACGTATAACAGCCTCTATTTCCAATAAACAAACCGGGGGAATCGTCCAATAAAAACAAGCCAAACTATCAATATATCCCGGTTCAAATCCCAAGCAATGCCTTACACACCCCCTTTGAAAAATTCCTCTCGCCTCCGGTCGACGCTCTAATACATGTATTTGTCCACGAGCGCGCGTCGCCTACGTTCCGCACGGGATTCCAAAGTGTGCTCTGCCCTATTATATACGCGATCCCACAGAGCCACCCCCCACCCCCCCTTTCTCGCATAGCTTCTTTATTCCCGAGTCGTTCGAATCGAACACGTAGAGAGAGAGAGAGAGAGAGAGAGCTCTCGCACAGTTTGGAGATTCGCGTCGACGGTCGTTTAGATAAGGGTGGACGATATTGCGGAATCGGTTTCTTCGCTCGGCTCTACGTCCTGGGACCAATGCCGTTACGCTCCGCGAAAAGCTCGCGAGGCCTTTCCCCCCCTTCCTAACGTTACGAGGCGAGAAAGGCTCTTTCCGCGTCTGCTCCGAGCGGCGCGCTCCAACTTTTTACCGCGATTTTTCTCGCGTTAGTCTTCTCTAAGTGCTTCCGCTTCTATTTCGATTTTTAGTGTCGCGTAACGTTCTGCCGTTTAAGCTATTTTGACGTTTTTTATAGTTTATTGGATAACGTCCCTATTTTTATAAGCGTTATAAAATAAAATAATTCATCCTAAATTTAACGCTTCCATACTCTCTTAGTCGTTAATTTGATGCATTACTTTTTTATTTTACTTAAATTACGATTTATATTTAAGAGTATATTGTTTCACTTTTCTTATATTTTATAAAAAAAATTACCGTTTTAGAAGTTTAACAATTTCGAAATTGTTGAATTGGATTTCGAATTAATTTTTCTTATTTTATAGTACCAAAATTTTAAAAATCAAAAGATTCATTCTCATAAAATATTAAGCGGAATTTCAGGGGGAATCCCAGAAACTGTATTCAAGCCGAAAAATCCATTACAGGAAGCAATTTCGAAAATATTCACAAGGATAGTCGGATGAAGAAATATACCCGGCCCTCGGAATCGACAAATGCAACGAGTCAGTTCTCCTTTCTCCTTTCGAATTTGGTTTGCCTGCCCTCGCCGGAACGGCAAGCTCCTCAAAGGAAAATTCCGGCCAAAGAAAGCCTCTCGCGAGACAAGTCGCACAACAAAACAGCGTTTCCCGTCCGTCTGCAATTTTACGAATTTTTCAGTCATTTTCCGCCGCGTCTCGTTTTTTTTTTCTCTTTTATATTCCCCCCAGCCAGCGCCAGCTTGTCGGTTCTTCCAAGAGATTGGAATCTCGGATTTTCCGAATATTCTCTCTTGCGCTTTGTCGCGAGAGAGAGAGAGAGAGAGAGCGGCCGATGTTTTCCACGGCGTCATACGGCAACGCGCGCGCGCGCATTTCCAATAAATCGAAAAAAGACAGCGCGAGAGAGAGTCACGCTTGACGCCTCGGGGAAAATAGAAAGATATAGCTGCAGCGGCGGCGGAGGGAACGCGCGCTAAAAAATTAGAAAAAATTTGAAACTTCGAGCTTCTTCGATCGCGTCTGGGCGAGGAATGTTTCATTCCTTGCGCAACGGGCCGTCTGGTTCTGGGGAGCAAGAAGAAATTACGGGTTCGATGGGAAATTGTAGCGTGAGAATTTTTCCTTGATTTGGTTTTTGTAAAGAAATATTTTATTTCTGAATTGGAAAAAAAAATGGAAACGTTAATTAAATTTTATTAAATTGTATATTAAATTGTAAAACACGATCCGATGTAGTGAGGAGTTTCTAAATTTTAAAATTCATACTTTGTTAATAATTCCGTTTGAACAAGTATAATTACTAAAGAGACGTTGCTGCAATTTCTGGACTAATTTGCTTACCTAATATATTAATTTTCATTAAAAAATTAGTACTAGTTTGCAACAAGTTGCTTGAATTAGTACATATCAAGAGAATATTAACAGGGTTCATCATAACTCGCAGTACAGCTTTCGAATCAAGTTTCTTATTGCATTGCGAATGAGCCTTTAAAAAGCATAAAAAAATGATTAAATACGAACTAAAAAATGCATATTCGCAATCCGCATTTCAGCGTTAACAGCTGCGTTCCAATTTCATTTCCATCGCTCCTCCCGTAATATATCGATGTAAAAATGCGCGACGCGGCAAACGTGAAAAACGCGAATACACGGGGAGCCAACGAGAAAGAAGGCAAAAAAAAAAACGGAGGCAGAAATATTATCGACGTCTTTCGACGCGCTCCGACATCGATAAATAAAGCATTAATAAAGTATTCATCGAGCGCATGAGTGAAAGGCTCGCGGACCGGCGCATCGATCATGCGATCGGACGTGAATGTAAGCGACCTGAAAAGGTTAAACCGTCCCTGTAAGAGGCTGCCCGCGCTAATACAATAAGTTTTTATCGGACGGATACGCGGTTTTTTTTACGATACGGTCGCCCGACGGATAGGTTTCGAATTTATTTCGAAATTTTCGAGAAACATCGCGCGGCGCTATGACGATTCCGATAAGCCTTTCAGAGCCCGCCTACCTGAAATATTAAAATACACCCGGCGATTCGCGGGAATATATTGCAACAACAATGGGCTATTAGAGGGATTTTCCCGGGGGCAAAAAAGAGTGGAGGCCGAAAAAAAAAAAAAAATGAATGAATAGAGAAGCAGCCACGCGACGCTATCGCGTTTGATGTTGCTCATACATTTTCTAGCCGGGAACGTATCAAAAGTGCATTATTCGCCCATTTCATTCTTGTCTTTCTGCGCGCGCACAAAAAAAAAAGAGAGAGAGAGAGGTCGACAATGGCTTGGAATATAAATTTTCATTCGGCCGCCTCGGTGTGTGCGATTAAAAAATAGAAACGAAATGAGATTACGTTGAATAATGAATGATTTTACTGCGGAGATAAAATTTGATTGAGCTCGATTAATGTGTAATGACACAATAGTTGTGGATAGCTGAATGCTATTTTAAGATAAATCAATATTTAGCCGGTGCGTAACGTTCTGCGTAGCGTGGCGTTTACAAAATTACGTTTACCAGAATGAATTTTGGCAATATCTGTTAGCAATTTGTCCATTACGGTATGCACTCGCATAAATGATGAACGGTTTGATTATCCGTTACTTTCGATAATTAAGATTTTTCAAAATTTTTAAAAGTACAACACTCAGTTTCAAAGGATCCAGAATTAGCGTTTTAAAAAATTTTATACATCGATCGAAAAATAATTCTTTAAAGCGCAAAAACCACTCGCGATATCCAGGCCACCAAAAGCAATTCTTCCGTTTCCCTCGCCCCGCATCCGCGCGGGCCAACGACTGGAGCCGAGTTTTTCCACGTGAAACGAAGCGGCGCATAAAAATGAAGTCGAGAGGTAACGGGGCCAGGAGTAGAAGAGATAAAAAATGCCGCGTCGGAAGATACATAGCTCGGCGAAAAGCGATTGCCAATCGAGGGAGGACTTCGGGGGAGAACTCGAAAAAAAGAAACGCTGTGACCACTACACGGACGTAAGCGCGCTTAAAATGTACGCTGCTCGCGATCGAACAGTCGAGTGGAGGAACACGCCGAAATAATCTCGCCGGAATCAAACTATTACTGCTACCGGTGTAGTAACCCGGGGAGGAAAGGAGTTGAATGTTTACCGGTTATTCGGTCTACTTGCAATTTTTATGGAGCAGTTTTGTAAAATTGTTGGCTTAGGAGTTTTGCTTGGGCGGAGAGCCTGATCCGAAAGGGAAACTTTTTCAACGAATTCGCTACGGACACTTTACTCGTGATTTTATTTTTGGAATTTGAAAAAATCGTTTTGACAGAAGTTATTGAAGTTTGATTAATAGAATGATAATTTCATTTGGAATTCGTTTATACTGCGTTAAATATAGATGGACAGTATACAAAATAGTAGAATGTTTTTACCTAAATCTTTGTAAATATATGATCATTTTTTAAACTGACGACTTTGGTATTATTAGTTCTTCTTAAATAAACATCTAAAACATATCGAAACATCTTTCCAGCCCAACATTCTCTTACCTTCAAACTAAAATTTCCATATTGATAGAATCACAGTTTCCTAACACACGGAGAAGCGCTATAAAATATAAAAAATACTCTTATTCACAGCAAAGTGCTCCGGCAGTACCAGCAGGCCAAACAAAATTTACCATAGAAAGAAGCCTGCATTATCGGACCCGGGGTGTGTCTCCCCCCCAACAAGCTGCATTTCATTATCCGCGTGTTACAGCGGCCCTCGCCGGAATACGGAAAGCGCGGCGGCGGCAGCAGCGTTAAACCCGAACGTCGAAGGAGCAAACGAGGCGGCGCGCGGATCGAAGGGAGGGCACAGGAGAAATTGGAAGAAAGCGAGCGAGTCTCTCTTTTTTTTTGCCGCGGGAGAGGAGAGCCTTTCTTCGCGTCTAGCCACATGTATAATTTATGGCGCGTAATGCGTCGTTGTCTGGGTCGGGGCTCCGGAGTGCCACACGGCTGGCGAAGACACGAGGGAACACGCCTGTTGTCTTCTCCCTCCTGCTCCTCTTTTTTCTCGACTTTCCTTTTCGAGAATCGAATCGAATTTCTGATGCCTCCGCTTGGATACTCGCTTTGCCCTCACCTTTTTTACCTCGGGAAAATGCGCTCTATTTCCTCAATTTTTTTTTGAGTTTACTAGGATTGTACTCGATTTTTTCAATCATGCATTAATATATTAAAATAATAAAACTTTTTAGATAACAAGAGACATTTTTTAAAAGAGATATCCTGAACTCTAAATCACGTGTTCCTTAGAAATGGTTTATTTTAAAAAATTCAAAGCAAAAATGTATATATTTACTGCTAACAAGAGTTTAACGTCGCCGATAAAACCGTAATACTTACATTTTCCAGCACAATAAAATGTTTGAAAACTTACTTAGCTTCTATACACGGGGTATCGTCTAACATTAAACGACGCCTTACATAATAAAAGAGTCGTTCAAGAGGCGCAATAAAAGGTGTATTTCCATTATGACACTCCTCACGAATCCTCGCGCTCGGATACGCGCCTGGTATACATACACGTATCCCTCGCGAGAGACACATTCGCGGGCGCGAGAAAGAGAGGCCGACACAGTGATTTCCAGAAGAGCAGTCGCGCAAAACGCCTTGGATCTCTTTCCGTGCGCCCCGCGCGCGCATGTTTGCCGTGTGTGCACGTTCGCGGCGGATGGGGGGAGGGGGAAAGGCTGCCGCGCCGCGCTCCTCTCATCCGAACGATTTGTAAGCGACGTGTTTTACTTGCATGCGCGCGCGCCGAACGGAGACTCGACGATTCGCGATTTTTCGATGAAAAAGAGTGTCAAAAGAATCTTCCGAGAGACTCGCGGATACATTGATATCGCGTGTACCGACAAGGGGGAGAATAAAAATTCGAGCCGCGATATTTTAAAACGATGCGCGGTGAATAAATCTGGAGCGCGAAGTATCGCGTAAATAACTGATGCGGGAACATTGTTTTAGCGTAGGAATGGAGTAAAAAGGAAAATTTGAAAAATATAACGTGGATTTAAAATTTTTAAGCTCGTGAATTATTGGCAAGAGTGCAGATGTGTCGTTAAAAGTGCTTTTAAAAATGACACGCGTCACTTGCATTTTTCGGCATTTCAACAAGAGCCGCCGATTCTCGGGTCAATTAGCTTCTGACACCATAGCAATTTCAATTAATTTAAATTAGCAAACTATATTAATCATCATCAGATTGAGTCCAGATCTGATTTCATTTATATAATCTAAATATAACCTACATTGTCCGTATGCCGTAATATAATAATTCGATAATTACAATTATCGTCTTAATATTAGTTATTCATTTGAAGAACTTAATTAAAGGTGACTTAATTGATCAAAAGCTAAAAACGAAGGTTTTGTAATGCAGAATAAAAATTAATGAAAAATCCGTCAAACCTCGTATTTCAGAATTCTGCACATTAAGCTTCCATTTGACATAAATAATTAAAAACAATTATAAAGTTAATACGAACCAGCGGCTATGAAAGCGGCTCGATTAATAATGAAAGGGTCGCGCTGTGAAATATTCCATTTACTTCTCTTGCCGCGAAGTCGCAGGAAGCTACATAGGCGCCCAAAGTAAGTACACCGAATTTTTCATTAAAGGCGATAGTCGCCCTCCTCGAAGTAGCTTCTCGGTGCCGCTTACGCGTTTCATACGATTTTCGCTCTGGAGTTTACGGTATCTCTCCCTCTCGACTCTCATTTTGAATTTCGTCTTGGCCCCGACAAGTTTCCCTTAATCGTAGCTCTGCACCTTGAAAATCTCGACTCGAGTTCAGTCGCGCGAAATCCAAGGGAAATTCATCAAGACACATAACTACAGTGCACAAGCAAAACCATTCCCAGTCAGACGAATAATTTAACTGCGCAGTTGCTCCGGGAACCACAACTTATCTGCTTATCTCACTTTCAAAGTCGCTTAACTCCGAGTCTTCCCGAGTCGCGACTGGAGGGGGGGGGGGGGGAGAAACTTCGATTGAGGGGAGACAAGCGAGGCTCAACGTGTAAGTAGATTGCGCGACAAGCTCAATTTTTTAGGAGACCGAAGAGTCGCGCTTCGCCGGGCTCTTTGATTTAAAGCCCAAGTTTTCATCGGCAGGACCAGTCGAGGGGAAGTAATTGGGTCAACCGGTTTTCGTTAACTAGAAGCTTACGTGAAGTTAAGCCCCGGATTAAGTACCGGAGAGGTTAAAATTTCAAACGTCGCTAATCGTACCTTTCGCGTTTCATTGATTTAATTAGAAAATTTACCCTTTAAAAGTGATTAACCTAAATTTGGTGACTTCTTTAAAAACAAATTTAATTTTTCGGAATGAAATATCAAATTTTAATGGTACATCCTAAAAAGTCTTATCTTTCCAATTAAAACAGACGTGCTATAAATCTAAATTGCACTGATACTGTTCCACCGAATTAGTTTTAAATTAAAAGATATTGACGAAGAATAAAAATGATTTTTCATGAAACATCTTAGGGGCTGTTTTCGATCAAATCCCTCCCCTGTCGCATGGAAACTCTAAGAAATGCATTGCACACGTGGAAAGAAATCGGGCTACATGGGAAGCTCGTGAAAGAACAATTACGCTGAAACTAGGAGCCGTTTACTATTCTTAGCAGCTCTGAACTGAACATAAGATTTTACTAATCTTGTTTATATATACTGATGATCCTGGTAACAATATATGTCCAAATAATAAAAATGGAATGATTTTAAAATGATAACTTCAACGCATTCGAAAACTTAGCCGTAGATTTTTAACGCCCGTCCCAGAAGTCCATCGATAAAAGGCACAAGTGCGAGAGAGAGCGAAAGGCTTAAAAGGCGCAGGCGTAAAATATGCAGTCAATGAAACGGCACTAAACTATCGGCGGCAGTCTCTTGACATTTCGATAATAACCGGCCGGAATTAAGTCGGCCGGTGCGCCGCCGTTCAGACAAGCAGCCTTTCATTAAGGCTTAGTGGAGGCGGGAGAGAGAGCTGCATCGCGCCAAGAGAGCGCGAAAGAGAGAGAGAGATGCGCCGGAAAGGATAGAGAGAGAGAGAGAGAGAGAGAGAGAGCAGTGGGCTATATCCGCGCAGAGTTATTGCCGGTATGAAACCCGTAGCAAATGATGCGGTGCTGCGTGATCGGCAAGTAAAACGCTATACCCTTAACCCGCCAGCCAGACCTCTCCCACCTCGCCCCTTTCTCCCCTCTTTTGCAGGCAAGTACACGCGCTTGCTGCTTAGCTGTGTCTGCTTATTAGAGATTAAACAATAAGCATTAAGGTTACGATAATAAGTTGGCAGAAGCGTAATGGGCACTTTTGCACTTGTTAATTAATTATCTTCTTTCGAAACGTATGTAGTCGTATTGATAGAGCAATTAGTAATGTCAATAAACAAAAGGTATTTCTGACAAAACAAATTATCATTTGCAAATAATACGTGCATTTAACAAACGAGGAGTATGTACTTTATGATAAATTACATTCACGATAAATTTAATCAATCCCGCCGAAGAACAAATCAAATATTTGCGAAGCCACCTTTCGAGTTTACACAAAACTGATGAGAAAAATGATTAGTTCTTGCATCTTCAAAGAAGCCATTCACCTCGCACAAAAAGTTAAGTTAACATTTACCAACTGCAAGAGCCCGCGAAGGTGACCGAGCTCTCCGGCTTTATTTACAATCCCAATTAAAATTTTTAAGGCTACGGCGAGCACGGAGATAAATTTCGGCGGGGTGATGTACGCAGGACTAATTTACGCGTAAGTGCCCTTCACCCGCGGGTCGGGGCTGTATTCGGGTGGGTTACAACGCGGCCGTAAGTGAATTCAACGCTAATAAAAATTATCTAGCTAATTACAAAACAGAATTATGACATAAAGAAGGATCGCGCCACATGATAATTGGCCCGAGGCACGTAACTCCTCTCATTACCATATTCGCCCCCGCGGAGCGTAAAAAAAGGAAAGTTTCTTAACTGATGGGATAATTAAAAAAATGTGCGGGTTCACAAATTTTCACGAGAAGCGGCGGAGTCGCTCCCCGGGTAGTGGAACAAGCGTAGATACAGTCGGACAAGCATTTACAAGGCGTAAAGATATAAGTGTCGTATAAATTTCTCGGCCGGGACTATATTTTTTATAGGTCCGTTATCGACTAATGAGCTCAAGAGGAATAAACCTTGCCATTCTCCTGTCATTCTATATATAAAGCATACTGACTCCTATTTGAAATCAGTCTTTTCTACAAAAAACTTTCTAAATATCCTCTTTTAACTCAACGTCCAAATCAATAATTTCTCACTAATCCACAAGAAATAGATTCCCCTCAAAATACAGTGTGACATTCGAATCCCGAGATTCGGAGACAGGAAAATGCCGAGGCATATATATCGTCGATATTCGCACGCGCGAAGAGTAATCAGAGAGAACACACACCGAGCTCGGCGAGCTTCGTCCTCGAACGAATTCAGCGTGTGCGCGGCTAAGCTGCGTGAGCATACAGCGGCTCTCTCGGGGTCGGTGGGCGCGCGCGGGGGGGCTGACGGCTTTTCGGGCACACGTCATTAATAGATCCGTAAATGCGCCGGCGCGTAGGAGCGATTAGTTCGCCGGGGGACTTCGGGGGTTTTCGCGCGTACGTGCAGCGCGAAAGGGGGGGCAAGGGGAAAGAGAGAGAGGACGACGCACTCTTGTCAACCGAGGAATCGCTCGCCGCGGATCGATTTATGCAGAGCGGCGACGCGGTGACGATGTGTACGAGATTTTTTTTGTTAGGCGTCTATAGGCCACTTTTCTTTGCTCGATGTCGACGTTTAGAATTAATTTGAGGCAAATTCTCGATTGATTCAATTAGTCCGGGCGGACATTTCAGCAATGGAGTTCGCCGAATGCAGCGAACGAAACTAGACCGCATTTCCATCCCCCGGCGTCGATTCGCGCTCGAAAAGAAACCGCGAATTTCAGTATCAGTTCAGGGCGTAATAAGCCCCGACAATAAACCCGCTAAACCGAATTACAAGCGGAACAAAAGCGGCACGTTTCCTAGTGCCGCGCACTTTCGGCGCCATTGTTTCGCCAGAAATATTCGATGGATAATATAATGTTTATGAAAAGCAAAGCGCGGAATCGAACGGGGGGGATAGAATCGGAATTCCGCGCGTTCCCCATTAAACTTGGGGGAAGGTGCGCCGTCAAGCGGCGGATCATAAGCCCGAGCATCGATATCGGCCGGAGGAGGAGCTGCTTCTTCGTCGATTGAAAGCTTAATTGGCTAAATTGGCAAAAGTTTACTTTCACGATTTAATTGGCGCGATTGATTCGCCGGGGGTATCGAAATAATTGTTGCGCTCTTCAAGTTCTGTGTTTTTTTTATTTAATTTATGGCAGAGGTTGAAGCAAGCAATAGTATTATATTGTGCTACGAGTGCGCAAAGGATTGGGTGGAAAACTCGTGGTGAATCAAACTGCACTTTTATCGAAAAGTAATATTATTTTAAAAAATTCAATTTCTCTTAATTATGAATTATTGACTGTTTCAAATGACTTTATTTCTAAGTTGAGAAATAGCCAATCAATCTCGCAAACAGAAGTACAAATAATATATAAATTAATTTTTTTTAAATATTGACTTTTTTACCAATCATCTTTTTGAATTTATAGTAAATATAGCAAAGTGCTTAGTAAAAGAGAGAAAATTTCAAATTTTTACCACTGGCAAAAACTAAATCGATTTTTAAATAAAGTAATAAAAAGCGTAGCAATATCGTATCGAACTGAACCACGAGAATTCCAATTTGAAATTTCTTTATATTTTCTCGTCGTTTATTTCCATTTTTTAGCTGAGGTCCATACAAAGAGCGACATTCGGTATATATTATATACATGTTCCTCCATTTTTTAAATGAAAAAAAGTCTCTGTCTTTCATTCGGGCAAAAATCTTTAACGGATTCAACCTTGTAGGTAAATTTAAAAAATTTAAAAGCTTACTATTGAACGATCCTAAAGAGATTTGGACATTTTAACTAGATTCTAGCGATATTATCGGAAACTTGCTACCATCAGGGATATCAATATTATTTTTTTTATAATCATACTTTTAAAATTGTAATCATTTTAATGTGTTTAATTAAAAGACTGTACGATTCAGTGAATAATTTCATCAATTTTTTAAAATACAAAAAAAAACTCAGAAATGTCAGCATGAATCAGTAAGATTCAGTGCGTACTCTTGAAAATAAAAAAAAAAGAATCTTACTTAAAAGCACCCGTAAGCACGTCCCTAATATTCTCGTAGCACAAAGACAGAGGAATCACGCTTTGATGAAACTGCGCAGCTCCCGAAGTGATATTTCTATAAAGACGGGCGAACATTCAGGGGCTGCGTTATATAAGTCGATACAAAAGAACGAGTGACGCATGTGCAAGTTTTTTCCATCCCTCTCTTTCTTTCTCTCTCTCTCTCTCTCTCTCTCTCTCTCTCTCTCTCTCTCTCTCTCTCTCTCTCTCTCTCTCCGGAAAGATAGAGAGCTTTTTCAAAACAGCTTCACCTACTTTTCGTTTTCTTTTGTCTTTCTGCTAAAGTCTTTTGGCCTTTACCTACTTTTTTCACTTTATATTTTGGCACGATATATTTAACCTGGAATTTAAAATTTTTTCTCTCTCGAGCGATTAGAGCTTTATACTCCGAAATTAAAATAAAAATTGTATCAGTTGAACTGAAAGGCTGGAACAAAGTTGTCAGTTAAAAATCTTTGCCATTTGCGAAGCATTTCATAGCGATGCTGAGTAATTTCGCAATGCACTTGCTTCTAATTGTTCAAGAAAAAGGCGTAGAAAATTCGTTACCAAATATTAGAATACCTGAATAAGATGTTTAAAACGTTAATATATAGTATTTACTAGAAAGGGTTTCTCTCTTGTTATTTTTAAAAGCGTTTAATTAAATCACTCCAGAAACATCAATACTTTCAATTGAATTTTAAATCACCGCGAAGAACGGGAAGTACGTAAAAAAGATAACCACATCATAAAAAATCGTGCAAGCCATTGCATAAGCAATCTCGAGCCTTTTATTCTCTCATTCCAGGCGCAACAGGAATTTTTCCTTTCCTCTCCTGTCGGAGAGGCAAAAAAAGTCTGCCACTTAACGGGAAAAACAAGGTGGCAAAGTGGGAAAAACGGACAGACGAAGAAAGCCCCCCCCCCCCCCCCTGTACGAAAAACGCAGCTTGGGTCGAAATGAAATAAGGAAGAAGAAGACGCTACAACCATTCCTTAAATAAATCACGCGGCACTTACGACGCATCTCTCTCCTCGCATTTCCGTCTTTTTTTTCTCTCTTATTTCGTGCTTACTCTATCGTTCCTTTTTTTTTGTCCGCCTGCACTCATCCGGCTTAGTTGCTCCCCGCGGAAAAGACACTCCGGGGCGCGAAATGCAAAATACAAGCTATTTAATGGGTCCGAGAAAGAATTCTGCTTTCCTTGCACTTTCGTAAGGTCTTGATTCGAAGCGCAGAATGAATTTTAAGAAGAAATTCGCGTTTAAAATCCATTTTGTTAATGAATTAAACGTAATTTTCCAAATTGACAAATTTTCCTGAGTCGTCATTTAATTGAAAACGCATAAATTATAATATGTAACAACGGCAGCAGCAGCAAAATTTGTCTCGTCGCACTCTGATAATCCATAAAAAGAACTGCCGAGGGCTGCAGAATCGTAGGCGCGTGAAAATTCGCGCCGTGCAGCGTACGATTGCACGTTCGTAACGTCGCAGAAATTGCCGATGCGCGTAGCTTAATTTATAAAGTAGGGTATACTGGCCAAGTATTTGTCACCATCCGCCATTGGCGTTTCTTTTTAAAGTTCAGAAAGTTTCAGAAAATCTATTTGGCCAGAAAAACTGTAAAACTAGAAAGTGCCCTATTGATGGTTAGAGTTTTAATTTACATTATAATTGTTAACTTTTTCCGATTATTCTAGACTTGAAGCACTAAACTTCGCGCAAGTGTATCAATGAGTTTCGAAGAAACAATAGTGTTCTGTAATCAGATTACGAAGGAATTTATTTTTTTTGCAAACGAGAATGAAAAAGATTCCGCGAAATCAGTATATATTTATTTTGCTCCCGGATATAAATGTAATGAAAGACGGAAATCATTTTTACAGCGAGGATTCATTATTACCGCAGCACATTGTTTTGGTAAAACACACGTTTTAATTTTTGAAAAGAATTTATGGAGTAATCCACTTTTGCCGGGTACTAATTTATTCAACGATGTTTTAATGCGATTAAATTTTAATCTCCGTATAATCTCGCGCAAGTTGAAAAACACGCTAAACGACTGAGCTCGACGTGCTGCGCAAATATATATTAAAAAAGTTCCGAAACAAAGAAGCTCCATATTCGAATAGCCGGCATTACAGGAGCTCATTGCAAATTTCGCTTCAACAAAGAATATAGAAATTTGATGCTTTAAGTGCGAATTTAAAAGTAATTAATTAGTATCATAAACTTTTGTAACAGTTGAAGAAAATTAGGGTCGTTAATGTCTTGTATTATTAATGACTTATTGAATCATAAAGAACACGTAATACACATCCATAACACCATATTTACAAGAAAATCGGCTTATTTTCTTTCTAGAAACAACTAAAATAATTCTTAAATGTAGAAAGTCAAGAGAAATTAATATTTTTAAGGTTTTATATGTAAGTGAATTGTGAAGCCAAGTATGACGTGGTGTCGAGTAACGTTAAATTTCCAACTAAAAAATTATTACGTATCTTGCCACTTTTCATCAAGAATATTTTTATGACATAATTTACATTTTATCTTTAGCAAATAAAAAAAAAAAAAAACTTTCAATTGTAATGTTTAGCTGAAAATCGCCGGAAAATATGCTCGGAAACGAGCCGCATGCAAATCATCTTGTAATAAAGTCACACACGGTAATGCGATTAATCCGGGCCATATAAATATTTCCTTAATTAAAATATAGCCTCGCGTGTAATTCGTTGCACTGGCAGTTTGAACTTTAATATAACGGGTCGGGGGGAGCCCTGAGAGAGAGAGCGAGACAGTAATATTCCATTACAAATTCAATTACGGGAAAATGAAGGACGGACAAAAATAAAGTATCGAAAAGCCATCAGCCGAAAAGAAAGAAAAGCAGGCAACAGCCAACAGCCAACGGCCGGCAGTCGCGTCGCCCGGAATAATGATGGGAAATTTATTCAAAATTTATCATCGTAATTCTCAAAGCGAATGATGTCGAATTCAAATATTTCACGTACAGAGGAGAGCCGCGCAATTTGCAACGAACTATGCCCGGGCCCCCCGGCTTTTATTAAATTCTTTATTGGTTGGCGAACTAGCCGCGAGGTTTACCCTTACCCTTCCTTCCCCCTTCTTCTGGCCCCCTCGTAAATCAGCTTTATTAGCTGCGGAGTATCGGTCGGTCCGCCGGCATTTTTCTCCCTCCTGGCCTATATTGTTTTCCGCGATTTTCGTCTTTTTGCGGGAGATTCTCCACTTTCGATTTTTTGCTTCATTCGGCCATCAATCAAATCGTAAAGCCCGAATATTGCCCATGAAATTGGAGGACTTTTATACTCTGACCTGGTAAATAAAACCTTTTACAATTTCATGGTTCTGCCCTATTATGTATGTTACTTTAAATATTCAATAAAACGGCAGATACAAAATTACTTACGATGTATAGAGATACACTTTTTAAACGAATGTTAGAAGCAAACACCAACCTGTATCAAAAAAGATTACGATCAATTTAAAAAAAAAAAGAAGAAGAAAAAACAAACATTCCGCACTCGGGTCTAAAGTACAAACAGGCGACGAGATAACTCGTACGTATAGCTGCACACAGCTCGTATTTGCAAACGAAACGAAAGCGCTGAAAAAGCCAAAGGGGGAGAGAGCCGAAAAATCGAAAGGCAAAAGTCCACAAAGCCTAATTTGCTTTCGAAAAGTCAAAGGCGGGGGACGACGGCCTTCGCAAACAGGCGGAAGCTTAAAAGCGTTCCGATGCTCCGCGCAAAAGGGCTCCGACTGACCGTGAACTCCTCTCCGTAGCCCGGGAAGGAGAATTTCGCCGTCGCGCCGGAACGGGATCAGGTTTAAATCCGGAAGCCCCGCGGGGGTGTGTGCCTGCTCTCTCTCTCTCCTCTTGACCGCCGAAGTGCCAACTTTCCCTTCCTTCTTTTATACGGCGCGCGCGGGTTTCTCTCTCCTGCTTTTTGTCCGAACGTTTAAGCCGGCCATTTGAATTCGGCCCCGATGCCGATGGGATGAGAGGGAGAGAGAGAGAGAGGATGTGTGGAGGACACGCGGGAAAACGTTTTACGAGTTGCGCGAACGAGGGTCGTGTATTAAGCTCCGCCCGAAGATGCTTGCGCGCCTTACGGCGTGGAAATCTGGCTTCGCGAAGGAGAAATCTTTTTACGACTGCTTGAGTGTAAGGAACGGGCTGGCTGTATTCCTTGAAAGAGTCGTATATTGCATTTTTCACTGGATTTTTATTAGATTTTATTTTCAAATTGTATTTGAAATATTTCCGTACGGAGCTTCAGACTTTAAGCTTTTACTTTAATTTGGAAATAGCGAAAACTTTAGCTGCGATTCGAGAAATGTGCTTGTTTAAAATCTACATAAAATATTCCTAATTCCTTGTATTAGTTTTTTAATAACTCATTTTTCTTTCCTTTACTTAATTCTAACTTATCTTTTTCTGGCGTTCATTTTTAAAGAAACTTCTCAATCAGTTACGTGCCATGACAATCAAAATCAATTTGTTCTCTTTTCGAAGCTACCGAAAGTCCCCTAAAACCTCCCAAAAAAAAAAAAATCGTTCCACCGAAGCAGGAAAAATCCCCGAAAAGCCGACCAATAAAAAATCGCAGCCCGAGCGTAAATAGAACTAACGCACCACGTCCAGCGACGCAATACTCGCGTTTGTCTCAATTTGCCGCTGCGCGAGATAAGAGGCAGCGGACTTCCTTCTATTTTCCAGTCCTCGCGGAGTTCGCAAGGCTCGGGGCGACCTCAAAGAGCCGCGCCGAGATTTGTAGCCGATGCCTTCTCGGCCGGCGCTTTACTACCCCTGGAATCCGTGACTCGAGCGCGAGTATCGAAACTGGAAAATTCGAATGGACGAGCGAAGGTCGAGGATCGTAAAGACGGGCAAGTTCCTCCGCGCGCTACTTTTCTGCTAAAATAACTCGGCTCGGATTCTTTTTTTTCTTTTTTTCTTTTTTCGAGCCAACGTGGCGCCCAAATTTTTTTGCCAATGTTGCGCAGTTTCGGTGCCAAGTGCTTACGCGACAATTTGGGGACGTGTTATTGAAAACGAAACTGAATTTGTAGATCCGCAGTCCGAGAAGCCCTGCACTCGGTGAATTTATGTAGGGAACGATTTGTTGGCTTGAAAAGTAATAAATGTTTATTCTACAACAATATGTGCTTGTTGCAAAACATGCAAGAACATAATGTTGTAATGATATTCACAAACGAATTATTAACATTTACTTTTAAAATAACCAACATGATTTTCGTCTTATAACCGCTCATAAATAATAATATACGAATTACTCGTGAAAACGAATCCATTATAATACCTGGCCCTGCTCAAAGATTATATTGACATTTTAAAGTGATTGATATGACATAATTTAGCTTTTAAGTACGTGTTGCGTTAAACGAAAACTTTAATGCTAGTGATAAAGCATTACGCCGGACCCGAACTCTCCGCGATTTAAAAACTCGAACACATAATAATCGATCCCCAGTTTAAAATTCAAACGAAAAACATCCTCCAATTACCGAGGAGTCTCTTCCACACAAATCCCTCCTGCGATTTCCACTCGACTCCCTAATTAAACTTTCCGTGCAGTCCGGCGAAAAAAGGAAGGCTAAAAAAAAAAAGTGCCCCCGGTTATTATTCAAGCTCAATATGTTTCTCAAGTCGAGCGGGAGAGCGGGAAGTAATAAGTCCCCTACTCTCAGGATTATAGGCCCCCCTATAGGGAGCACTCGGCTTAACGCTCGGCAAACGAGGGAAATTTTCCAATGATCCTCTCTCTCTCTCTCTCTATCTGTATAACTCGGCAGAAAACTTGGTCGGGTAAACTGTCAGTATATATGTGTGTACAGCACTCGAGCGCGAGAGAAGAGTTGGACAAGTTCGGAGAGGCGCGCGCGCAAAGTTCGCTGATCGAAGTCGCGTTAAGTCCGCGAAGATGTGTGTGCACGTGGATGTACTCGGGCGCGTATAAGGCTTGCCGTGGCTGTTCCTCGCTCGAGGTGTTTGGACCGGCTTTATAATGCATTCCTTTGACGAAATTCTTTGGACGATTCGCTTCAAAAGCTTTTTTTCTCGGCGTTGAGTTCTATTGAGGGTGGTCTTGCCTTAATTTGGCGTAATTGGTCTTTAAATATTTTTTTAGAGACATTTCTTTGATTACTGTTTGAAGCTGAAGGTAAAGTAAACTGGTAGACCTGTAGGAATTATATGGACGTATTAAATTGGGTATAAAGTGAGTATCAAGAGACAGCAGACGAACGTTTCCTTTTCATTTTTCATTCAATTTAAAAATTAGTTTAATAGTCCATATATTTATTTCAGAATTTAAGCCTTCACATTGAAGAACGATTTTGAGAGAGACCTCCGCGAATGAAAATATGAATAAAGCATATTAGCCCATTTCTCTGGCCGGCGAAGATAGACAAAAGAGAAACGGAGAAAGTGACGCAAATGCATTTTTCCGTGTACGCCATCGCATAAAACTGCGACAATACCAACTTGCGCCGGCGACGCATTGCGCCAAAAGCGAAAAGAGGATATAGAAGGGGGATAAAAGAGACCAGAGATGGAAAGCCGGACGGGCCGCGTTTATAGAAAAGCGCATGCACAGAAAATTGGTATTTTTATCTGAAGCGCGCGCGGATATCTGCATTACGACCGACGAATGGCAAGAATTGGGAGGACCGCGCGAACGCGCGAGAAGTATTTGCAGAGGCTCGCGAGTGCGCAAGGGTTTTCGGCTGTTTGAGCGACGGCAGTTTTTTAACGGCGAGCAATTTGCGATATTTTTGAATGCCTTTTAAAAGCAGCGGAAGTTAAGTCGTGAAAGCATGTAGTTCCATATTGTGTTCATAATTTATAAAAGGGCCATTTGATGTGAAAGTAAATAATAAATAAATGGAACGCAAAAAGGCTTCATGTGATTAATTAGATGACGTTATTATTACGATTGTTAAATTATGATTATCTTTTCCAGCAATACCGCGGGTGAATAATGAACAATAAACAAATATTGCTGTGCTATATTGAACGTATAATAAATTAAATAACAAATATTATTTTCCGAGCAGCACTGGAAATTTCAGCACTATTGTTTTTGTCTGATACAACTATCACCAATTACATCCCACATAGAGTAGGAATAATATGTGCTTCAAAACAATAATCCGTTACATAATACGCGAATTGCGTATGAATTTCAAAATTGATATGCTTTAATACGTATTTACTAACAAAATATTGTAAGAGATATTTACAAATTATGCTTCGTTCCATTAGTTTCTTCTTGGATTCCTGCTTTCTGCGTTAATAACATTCCTACAGCCAATGATTGCGTTAAAATTCTAAAAATTCTCCGTAAGAATACAAAAGATAGCGATTACACTCGTAAAATAAATTCTCTCCATTTGCATCGGTATTCATTACCTAAAATTTCTTCGCGAGCCGTTCCATTCATCAAATCCCCAGAGTAATCCTCTGGTCACTTAAACTCAAAAAGCACAAAGAGCCCCGGCAAAATTTCCTACAAGCTCCACAAAAAGCTTCCTCGCGTCTCTCCGAAAACCGCCTACCGGCACATCCTGAACCAGCTCACACACTCAGCTTCTTCCATTGCGCAGTAAAAAGTCCGCAGCGAAGCATAAAGTCTCGCTGGCGGCTTAAGTGCAAGTCGCGCCGCCGCAGGAGAGAGAGAGAGAGAGAGTGAGAGAGAGAGCATCGCGACAATTTCTATTTTTCCTTTCTCTCTCCAAAGAGCCTTATCCCCGTGCTTTTTCAGGCTCGAGCCCGGGCACTTCTCCGAGGGAGCGAAAAGGAAGCCGCTCGACGTGAATGACTTCATTCTCGTGTCCCTCCCCTCGAAAAGCCAGGGGACTCACGCACCGCTGCGTGGGACGAGAGCGACGGTATTCTTACGTCGTCGTTCGTGCTCTTGAAGGGAGATCGAGGACCAGCCGAGAGAGAGGACGACGGCGACAATGCGGACAATAATGATGCACGCGTGCGCTCGGCGGCACGAGGAGAGAAAAGGGGGACGAGAGAAGCGGAGACGACGGTAATGATGGCATTTATTCGCGTGCGAGGGATAATTGATTTGTATTGTGGCGGAGGACGTGACGACGGTGCTTTTTGTCTCTCGAAATGGGGCTCTTTTCTCTCGAGCGAACTCCTTTTTCGGAGGAGATTGATTGGACTCGTTTGATTGCGTGCATTTAAGCGCGAGTAATACATTTTTCACTTAAAATACGCGTAACCTGCTAATTAACCAGAAAACGTCTATTTTCATTAGAAAACAATAATCTTCCGAAACGTTAAACAACCAGGCTAGTAAATGAAAAGATCGCTCGCAGCATCCCAACAAATCCACATCCCGCACTGCCGGCGCAGAGCATCTCGAATTCGAGAAAGAACCCGGGCGCTCTTACGAGCGGCAGTGCCGGCGCTTATTAAACATTACCCCCGGCGTAAGCCATAATGAAGGAATACAAAAATTACTCAGACTTCATGAAAACACGCTCATAAAGCGCGAGGAGGAGGAAGGAGAGAGCGTCGGATGGAGAGAGAGAGAGAGAGAGAGAAAGCGCGAGCGGGGAGAGCAACGGAGGCAAATATACGACTTTCATCAGGCGCATAATTCAGGCGGGCTTGGCGCATCCGCGTAAAACTGAAACACGCATTAATAAAGTTATAAATGCTCCCCCTCGCGTACGAGTCGTTAATTAAATTGGACTCGCAAGCGCGCGCATCGTCGCGGGAATGAAAAGGAAACTACTTCCTCTCTCTCTCTCGCTCGCTCTCCTGCGGGCCCCGACGGCATTGTTAATCCTTTCGCTTTTGTTATTCCCCGACCGCCGAGGACTGTGTATATATATGTATATACATATACATATATGTGTGTGTGTGTGTGTGTCTGTATATATTATACCGGCTATGTAATCGCAGAGGAGCAAAGGAGCCAAAGAGAACCGAATCCCGGCAGCGGCGACGGCGACGCCTTTTGTTGCGAGCGGCTGTGTCGAGAAACAACGGCGGGGGCCATTATGCTTTTTTTTTCCCCCCCCGTCCTTCGCCCTCACGCTACGCGTGTATCTCGCTTCCTTCTTTTGAGGCGCTGTCTGTGCGCGCGCCTTCTTTTTTTTTGCGAGAGCGCGAGAAAAGGGCTGCACGATTGTTGACGCGACGACGCGCATCGCGCGGCTGAGCCTCCGGGCGCGAGGCTTGTAATACGTTGTTTTGCGTTTAGGGCGCGGGGGGAGCACGGGCTTTGTTATGTCTCTTTTTTTTTTGTAATATCTGCGAGGCATTTTCAGGGGGGAAAATTGATTACGCGAATCCGTCTTTGGGCGGCGTAATTTTGCTGCGAACGAATCGTTGTGAAAAAACATTTTTGTTTTTCAAGTCATAATACTAAACTTGACCCGCTATAAATCGTCTTGCTGAATTACTCATTTCTCGCAAAGTTAATATTTATAAAAATTTTGGTATAATTCAATAGAGTCAGTTTCCGCGGAGCGGGCTAAAAAAAAAGTATGTTTACAGCGTCGTAACAAGTGAAAATCCAGTTTGAAAAAGCGGCCGAGGGGCGAAGCGGAGCCTCTCCCTTTCAGTTTTCATCCGCGCGGCGACCAAAAGTTGAAGCGTTTTTCGCCCACTGTTTCCCACGGCCTTAATTGGTTCATGCGCGCTGATGCTCGGCTCTCCTCGTTTCACTTTAACAGCGAGAAGTGAGGGAAAAAGGCGGCGGCGGCGGCGACGGCGGCAGCCCGGCTCTCTTGATTACAAATTGTGCGGCTGAGAGAGGCGAGGAAAATTAGTGACCGAGCCGCTCTCTAAGGAGACTGCAATTAGACCTGAAGACGGAATGATTTTCCTTCGCAGCCCCGTTTTATTTGGGGCATTTGTGAATGAACTTTTACGAGGGGCTCGAGAGTAAACGCTTCGGTCGTGGAACTGTTTTCCTTTAGAGCGCCGTGAAGATATTTTACTCTCTCCCTCTCTCTCTCGCTCTCTTTCTGCGCGATCTTGGCAAGTGGGTCACGATTGCATTAAAAATTTATAATTTCCTTTCGGAATAATGAAAGCAGCCGAGCGGGAAAATTAAATGAAACTTTCGGTTGAATGACTGTGTAAAGAGAAGCGACTTCTGAAGCATTTACCTAATTAAGAAATTTCATTTAATATCTGATATCGAAAGCAGCCCTTTCAAATTTCCCCTCAAAATCACAGTTCTAGTGGTTAAAAAATTTTATTTTTCATTGAATAAATATCAACGAAGATATAAAATCACGTTAAAATAAAGCTGTGATAATTTTTAGACTTACTAGCAACTAAAATAAAAAAAAAAACAATTCATAATACTAAAATACCGATTCTCTCCGAAGTATAACGACCTGCTCATATCGCTTATCCGAGATCACCCCCGCTTCGAAAACCAATGACCTCGAAGAGGCTTCCCCCGCGGCACAATTAATTCGCCGCTTGCCGCGTCTTGATACTCCGCGCTTCATCCTCGGCAGCCCTCGTAATTACCCCTTTTATCCCGAGCGCTCCTTAATAGACAGACAGAGGGAGAGGGAGGGGGAGCCAAGTCATCTTGCATTCCCGCGCGCCAACACAATAAAGGAGGAGGAGAGAAGGAACCTTAACAAACGCCGAACGCCGCGACGACGACGACGACGACGAGGACGCGTCGGCGTCTCTGCATATTGCCTCCGAGTCCTCTAAAACCCAGTGCACTACTTCCGGCGCCTGTTATTAAGTCTATCCTACCGATGCGCGCAGCCTGTAACGTTTGCCTACGTGCGTGGAGGGGGGGAGGGGGGGGGCGAGATCGCAATTTCCGTTTAATCTCTGCGTGCGCGCGCTGCCGCGTCGCGGGGGCACTTTATGAAGCCAAAAATGTGAAATCAAGCGCGGATAAGTGAAATGAACACGGGGCGAGAGAGAGGTTATCGATGCGAATTTTGGAAGAGTATGTGGGGTCACTTGGGATGGACGAAGAGGAGTTGTCGGAAAATTTTCTCGGATTATCTGTAATTTTGAAAATGTTTATCGAAGATAAAAAGGGAATTACTTCTTTGCGATGGAAGTTAAAACGTCGGTTTTACTTTGAAATTGATTTCGAACGATGCGATTAAATTTTTTAACTAAATAAGCTCATAACGTAACAGACGCTTTCACGGAACGAACTGATTTGAGAATAAAATTTTCAATTAAAATCGACACATTACAATTTAACATACAAAAGCTTCTCGCAAGAGTACAATCGTTCGACGTCAGACTTTCAAAAACACAAAGGAGCTCTCAAAAATAAGCCCCCGAGCAAACACGTAACTCAGAAGTTTTCCCTCTCCTAAAATGGAAAATTTTACAGAAGAGGCAGATGGTAGAACGTGAGCTCGCAAAAGAGGAGTAAAAGCCAGGACGGACGCGTATGTGCACGCATAAAACGGGTGGTGCTGTGTGTGTGCGTGGAGAGGAGAGAAGAGGAGGTTCTTACTTAAAGATTGCACGCGTCTATCGAGCGCGACGCTCGGGGATGTAAACGCGGGCGCCTCGTCGCTTTCGGTACACAGAGAAAGTCAAATCGAATTGGCCGCCTCAACTTTCCTCCCCGTCTTTTGCGCCAAAGTAAGTTTGAACACTCCTCATCTTCCAATCCGGCGAGGGGCCTGGAAAATTGTGAGCATCGGCGGCTCGCGGGAAATCGGCGAAACAGGGAATCGCGTCGCGTTTTTTTTTTTTCGAGTTTCTCCCACGGAAAAATTGACGGGCCGCAACAGGTTAATGATGAAAAATTGAATATCAAAGAGGGCTGATGGGGAGCCTCGGCAATAAAAGTTTGAAAAATTGCCCGGGAATTTTAATGAGAATTTTTTGTTCGACTCTCGTGAATATATATTTTCCTCTGGCAATTAAAAATCTGGAATTATAAGAGCAAAGGTATAATAAGGAATAAGCTTACTTCGGACTTCCCTCATTGAAATAATAACTTGCTGGAGTTTATAAACAGTAACGGCGAGAAGTGTTTTTTATTTTTAATAGAACTGAAAAGCGAGAGCTACTTCTATATACGTTTGCCGTTAGAAAAAATAGCATTTCCGACGAATACAAAAATTAATACTAAAATTAATTTACTCAGAAAGTAATTAGTTTTTTAAGTACTCTTGTAATATTATAAACGAATAATTTGCATTCTCGTTTCCCTGTCATAATTTGTTTTACTTTTACGTTAAAATTTAACGTTTATATCCACTATAATTAGTCTGAAATTAATGCGCTTTTTAAAAAGTAATACGCAATATTGTGATTAAAAAGGCTGAAAGTCATTTTATCAACTTCGAAAACGAATCAGTGCCGTAATACAACGTTCCTTTTCCAGGAATAAGCAAGCGATTTAAAAAACAATTTCTATACCGTCAATAACTGGAAAAATTCTGCGGAAAACTTTTTCTCCTCAGTCCCTCGAAAAAAAAAGGCCATAAAGCCCGGCGACATCAAAAACCGAAAGCGGCCCATAAACTCGAAAATCGATGCAGCTCGAAATCGCACGTTGTAATTGGCCGCCGGGCAAAATTGCGCCGCGAAGGGCGCGTTTTATCCGATGCAAAATAGCCTTCCGTCCATTTTATGCATCCGGCCGCGCGTTGAAATATATCGAGGGAGAAAGAGGGAGAGAGAGAGAGAGAGAGAGAGAGCCTTCCGCATTATGTATGCGACCATCGACGTGTCGGCTGCAATTTCGAGTCGCGAATTAAATATTAAAAAGGTCGCCTGTCCTTTTAGCGTTCACGCTCGCAGTATTTAGCGTTCCGCGATTAAAAGAGCGGCAAAAGACGAGATTTCGAGGGGAGAAAGCGTCGATGCTCGGATTGGCTCTTTGATGGAGTTGGTTTTGGAAAATATACTGTTTGAACTGGGTGTTTGAGTTAACTGGGTTCAGTTTTAAAAATTCTAGCTGGGAGAGTGAATTAAAGGTTCATTAGATTCTCTTTGGGTTACATAAACTTTTAAGCGCGACATTAGATTCATTAGCTTTAATTTTCGGAAAGAGAATTTGAATTAATTTACGTTTTTTTTTTCTGAAAAACAGATTTATCTTGTAATTTACACGATGAATGTAGTTTACTGAGTATTCCATTACTCATTATAAACATTTTTTACGCAGTTTATATCAATGCATTGGTTACATATATATTTAAAATATATTGTATTGAATTAATATTATAAAACCAAATATAACTTATTACGCGGTATTCGATTTTTAATTGTTTTAAATATGTGCTTACTTTGTAAATATATTTTTCAGAAGCAATTGTAAAGACTCATCTCTATAGGCTTCCTTGAAATAAAACTTTATTAAATTAATGTATAAAATGAAAAAAAATCAACCTTTTTAAACAATAAAGAGATAATACACTTATTATTCATAATTCCTTCATCAGTGATAAAAATGAAGTGCATTAAGTATGATGATTATCTCGTTTCTTACATATAATTTCAAGCTTAATAATCTAAAACTAATGAGCAAGGTAAAATGGCTAGTAATATTTTAATAAATAAAGGAATTATTCATTGTAAATCTGTTTTATGTAATTTTAGATAACATCTTCATAAATGACCGATAACTTCAGGTTTTTAATTGCGAAAATGGACAGGTAAGACACGTAACAATGATTTACTACCTTCAATTCCTTTTTACGAAACAAATGTAATAAAGATTTTTTACAAGAAATGAAATAATAATGAAATAAATGATGGTGATCCTTTTTAATATAATGTTTAATAATATGTAAAACTAAAAATGTAAAAGTAATTATGAGCGAGGCTAATTAGTAACAATTGACTATAGTTTTAATATAATGCTTTACATAAAATGCATTTGCACAAATTTCGAAATTGGCAGCTTGCTTATTTACACTACAACTAAATAAACATTCAGAACAGCTACAAATATTTCAAGAAAATCAAAGTGGCCCTTTGAAATTCCTCCCTGCGAATAGCGGCGAAATTCCGAAAGTGAAACTATCCCCGCCAGCGGGAAAAATCAGTTGCAAGAACGCCGCGCGAAAACATTCAGCATAACTTCGTTACTGGGCCGCCGTCGCCGCCGCCGCTGCGCTTTTACACTTTGGACGCGACTCCGCGGCGGCGGCGGCGTGGCAACGGTGCAGTCGGAGGGCGCAAATAAAATTATGAAAACGCGCGGCGGGGGATAATTCACGCGGAGAGAAAAGCCCGAGAGGGAGAGAGACCTGCAAGTATTCGTCGCCGTCGGTATTCGGCGGCACACGCGAAATTCCTTCCGCGTCAGACCTCAAAGTGCGGCTCGACCTCCCCCTTTGGCCGGAAACTCCCGCCTCCGCCGCCCTCCCCGACTCTGTTTTATCGGCATCATAGTGGCATTCCGCGGATTCTTGTCGCGGTGTCGGCTCTCGTTTTTCTCGCCCGAACAATCTCGGGCGCGAGCTTCTTTTTAATCTGACTCTCTTTCTCGATTTCTGCAGTCACGGCTAAGTTTTTAGAGCTGGTCTCGAATTTTCGCAAAGTCGCCGCAGTGAATCTATTATTTTTCGATTAAATATTTGTTGACAGAATTGTATCTTTGTTTTAAAAATTTTATCGGTGATTTTTTATCGCTAATTTAAAACAACCGATTAAATACAAAAAATTACGATTTTCCAGTTATTTCTATTGCATTTCATAAGAAAGGAAGTTTTCTTTTTCAAAATTTATCGACTGTTCCTTCGTAAACGATTCTCCAGAGGATAAAGTAAACCGAACGCACAATTACGGTCCCTTAAATTCACCGCAACAACCTATCAACGGCCTCCTCGTCGCGTAAGTACGTAAACAAACCGTTAATTCCAAGGCGAGCCATAACTGAAAAGCGAAAATTGAATGGACTTCTCTCGCGGCGCGTCTGACTCCCATTGCCGTCCGGATAAACGCTCGACGAGACTCTCGTCTGGCGCTATATACCGAAGACCGATGCGCTTCGCGATAAAGTCAATATTAATTAGGATAACGACCGGACCGCGTTTTCTCGCGCGACAACAGCTCATTAACCGGTGCGCGGATGCGGCAATTCCCTTTCAAACGGTTACGATCTCGTTTGCCTAGACGCCGCCGCTGCGAGGAATGCCAGTGTCGTATATAATAAGGCGGTGTTAAGAGGAGTTTCTCGGGAGGATATTACACGTCGACTGTTTAGCTCCGGCGGTATTATCGCGACGGCCACCCGTTTGGCATTATATCCGTTTTTCATGATTTTGCCTTAAACGTAAAAAAGATTAATAATAAATGAAGCGCGAACTTGGACATTTACTTCGCGAAGTTGCGTACAACGGTAGGCAGCGTCCGCTCGAAATTCCCAACAAAAGCAGATGTACCGTTTAAATTATTATAAGCGGGCGCCGTAAATTCAAAGTTATTTGTTAGAGAAAAGAAAAATGGAAAAGGAAGTATTACTTCACGGTAAGTGAAACAGCGCCGAATCGGGCGAAAGCTACGGCAAAACGCTGCTGAAGTGCAGCGTAGCGAAAAGCTCGGGGAAAACTTTCGGTAAACATTACAGAAATTTGTCCTTTATAATCATTAACTTTCGCCGAGTGAAACTCGGCAAGTTTTCGTTCTGCCCTCGCTTACATCTTTCCTATAAATTAAAGTCCGAGGCTGCTGCTCTCGGTGAGATGCGGATCTTTTAGAAAACAAGTTCCCTGATCCCCCATTGTATTTTTAATTAATACATCGGGAAAACTCAAGTTTTGCGGAAGCGGAGTTTTAAAAAGTGTAATAACGAACAACCTAGCTTAAGATGAATAGACGCAAAATAATAATTTAGCGTTTTTAATACTTGGATGACTAAAATTGACTTTTACTACTTACAAGGTAAGGCGATGTTAAATTATAATAATCAATAATTATTCTTGAATTAAAAGACAAAAAAGCAATTAATTTTATAATGCGATATTAAAAATCTATTCTTCATTGTATTTTCAGAATAAATATTATTAAAACTCTGAAAAACTTCATATCAGCGCGTAAAAATAATAAAAACCTGTGATATCTCTTCATTGCTCGCATCAGTACTACAAACGGTATAACCGCGAGAATATTTCTAAAACTGACGGAATAGCACCGAGCCGGCCTTTAATGCAGGTACGCCGGCAACATTAGCAGAGAAAAAAAATGAGCGGCTCGCGTGGAGGCCCAGCCGAATCGCGATGATTTTAGCAGCGCGCTATATTTCGGACCGCGATAACAGCCAGAAAGAGAGAGAGAGAAAGGCCAGCGATAACAAATTAGACTTAACGCTTTTTCTCGCGGCCTTGATTCCGTACGTCTGCTTTCCCTCGCGCCCGATGTGCCTTGCGCTTGATGTGCAGGTGGATTACGTCCAGCTCGAGCGAGGCTTATTTCATTGTTTTTAACTGCGTTAATGCTTAAAATTTTTTTTACTTGTTTAGTTTAAGCGTAAATATAAAAGGGTCAACTTAATATTGCAAAGAAATATATTAACTAGCGTAAAAATTTAAGTATTGAAGCAGTATAACAAAAGTACAGCTTAAGTATATTATCTAAGTATGTCTATAGACGCTATCTCATACTTCCCAAATATTCTTAAAATTAAATCATATAAAAAATTTTAATATATCTTTAACTACTTTTGGTTAGAATTTTAAATAAACTATAATTTATTAAATAGAATGTACAAAAGAATAATATTATAAATTACAGGAATTATAGAATTTTAATAATTAGAAAAATTACGAAAATTCAGCGGAAAAGTATTTAATATTCAGCGTAAAAATTCTACTCGGCCATTTCAACTTAGTTCATACACTAAAATTCACAATTATGTTAATGCATGCAAAACCGGCGTAAATCTACGAAAGCTCGAATTCCCACATGAAATTGCTAAAAATTAAATGTTAAAAAATTATTTTAAAGCGAAGAATTCAAAAAGTTCAGGAGAAGATAAAGCATTTCGCAGAGAGCGCGCACAAGTTTATTCATGACCAGCCAACGTAAACTTTGCCTACAGCCCAGTGCGCAGAGAGCAGGGAACGGAGCCCCAATGAAGGTTTTTCTTTTTTTCCGGGGGCTGCGCCGGAGAGATATCTCGCTCGATATTATGTTAAAGGGAATATAAAGGGTAGCCCAGAAAATGTGCGATGTTCTTGGGACGTGTTGAAGACATACGGATTTGATCTCGGAGCGGGATGTATACGACTTTCTTTGGCTGTACTTTGTGGCTTCGCTTAAAAAATCAAATTGATTTGGCAAGAGGACGTAAGAAATTAATGTGACAAGATACTTTCGGTATGAAAAAGCATTTTGGAATTAAAAATTAAAGAATTATTACTCGTTACATTTAGCACAAAAAGCAATTAGACAAAGACAAAGAAAACCCATCCGCAAGCCTCTCGATTAATTCTCTCGGAACAGCATCTCATATTGATAGCCCTCCCGGACAGAATAGCAGCAGGCAGCGAACGGTAGAGAGAGAGAGAGAGCCGAATAACGATAACGGCTGCGAAAAGACGCGCACGGCTTGGAAGACGACGTCGAGGACAGCAAAAGGACGAGGCTCGGCTGTACGACTGTGTGGGTGTGTGTGTACGTGGCGCAGAGGGAGGGAGGAGCTCGAGAGAGCACAATGCCGCCCCCGCATTATCCCCGGAAATTAGCCGGCATTATCCAGTCGTTATCCGGTAAACAGTCGGCGGCAGAGCAGAGCGGCACAAAGGCGAAAGGCAAACGGGCCCCGGCCATTCCGCCGACAGACTCTCTCTATGTATAGCCGCGGCAAGACGGAGTGTGGATAGATGGATTCTTGCGTGTCGCGGCATAATGCCGAGCTTTCGCTCTTTCGCCCCAATCGTAATTACCCTGGGCTGTGTGCGCTTCGTGCGGAGGTGCGGGAAACCGACGGGGTAAGCCGTTAATTGGGGTTACCGGGCTAATTGTTTGAAAATTTTTTTTTTGTTTTTTTTTTTGAGGCGATTTTTTCGCTGCCGCCGCTGTTGCTGCTTTTGGCTGTGATTGAGAGCAGAGATTTTTTTTTTTATTAAATTGGTAATCGTCAATTTAGGGAGAAAGAAATGACAATTGTTTATTGTTTAGAAGAAGAAAAAATTGATTTAGTACAAGAAATATAAATGCAAATTTGTTCTTTTAACGACCGATGCAATCAAGTTTTATCAAAACACAGTTGCAAGTGAAAACTTTATCCTCTTGCTGAAAAAAAAAACATTACTTTAAATTTTTCGAAACTCTTTTTCGAACGAGCACATCAGTCTTTCTGGACATCAGTAAAACGATCTCAGTTTTCTTTCTAAAATTAACCTGAATAGCTTTTAATCTTCACGCACAGAGACTCTTACGTCAAAATACACGTAAGGCAAGAGCAGTTCGCCAGTTCTCGCGGGCAAAGTTTCGATGAAGTTCCAGGGGCGACCGCCGAGTGGCTGCACTCAGCATGTAAGGACCGATACTCGCCAAACGGCCGGAACGAGAAGACAAAGACCGAGAGAGGAGTCGCGCGCGCGCGCTCCCACCTCCCCCGACACATTTGCATTCGAATGTCAAGCAGTCAACGTATCGTCGTCGCATGCCGATGATGCGCCGCGGGGGGAGCACACCAAATGGCCCACTTAGGACATTCAAAGGACGCCAGACGAACGGGAGTGCCGGGCGCACTCGACGAATCAGCCATTGCTCGGTTTCGCCTCCGAGTCTCGCGCAATTTCGAGTTAGCTTCTCTCTCTCTCTGTCTCTCACTCTGTTCTACCTGGATGTACGCATTTTTCCGGATTTAAAGCTTGCGTAGTGCGGTTTTCTTTGCCGCGGAGAGCTTTCGAAAGTAATTCAAGTTGAAAATTCAATGACATCTGAAAACTTTCAAACCTGGAATATGACCTGCACAAGACGTAAAGCACGCAATGATTGAAAGCACCCGGACATCATTCAGCGTCCGTTAATATGGACAAAATAAAGCTTGCAAAATTTATGAATCCCTCATCCCACTCATCAGATTTTAGCCAATCCAAGGTAATCGAAATGACGAAGTAACTGTTTAAAAGCGGAGCGGTGAATTTAATCTTGGTACATTAGCTTACTCAAATCCCAGTGCGTTCAAGCGGCGAATTCATAAAGTAGGAGCGTAACTTCTTTTTTTTTCCTTCGCTTTATATTTTTTGCCGTAAAACTGCATAGAAAATCGTGAAATAACGCGAGGAGGAAAATACAATAGAGAGTAAGGGAAGCGAAAAAGTTGGCGGGAAAGTAGTTGAAAGTTGAGGGTAGTTAACGTAGTCTGGACGTGAGCTCGCACAGGAAAATACGAAAACAGGAAGGGAAAAAAGGAGGGAACTTTCAAGTGTATAAAAACTAAAGATCACGAAAATCCTTAAGCCCACTAATCCAACAATATCCATTTTAGAACAAAATTTTTAAACTCCAAGTAAGAAGACGTGAGTTTGTACTTAAAAGACGAGACGCCGATGACTGCGAAGTCCCAACATATATATATATATATAAAGGCCAATCAGCGAAGTTTCGCTTTCGACAATTGATCAAAAGTTCGGACTGATATTTGTATTTCAGAACAGTCTCTGAACATAAATCAGAACATGATGCCAAACTTAACAATTAGCGGAATTACACGTGGTAATGTACTGTTAGATATAATTATTATGTAATCAGCATACAATGTAACGGAATTGTACCGCTAATATTAGAACTAAATTGGGACTGTTGATTGCAGATGACTAACAAGTATCCAAATTGTGGCTTCGATCATCCACTCCGCGGCAAATCACCTTTATTCACCATTGTTGCTTCGGCAAATTTGCATCAACAAATTACGACGGTCCTTTGATCGTCGCTCGCTGCCGGAACAACAAAGAAAATGGCCGACAACCGTTAATTAGCGAACATCCCCCGATTGGATGATAAACGGCGGAGCACTCGGACGAATTGAAAAGAAATCCCCCCCGGAACTCATCACCTTAAGCGCGGCGCCGAACACTTATCGTGTTCGGCGCCGAAAAGAGCGAGGGCGGAATCGGCAGAAAGGTAGAAACGCTTTAAATAGGCGAAGCAGCCAGGAGTAATTAACAATGCGAACTTAATTCATTACGAGGGTGGGGAGGGAGGAGGAGGAGCAGGGAACGAGGACCGCAAGACCGCGGAGCTGCGTGACGTTTCGCGGCGCTGCGCTGAATTACCGCGTAGGATTCGCTCGTTTGCCCGAAGTGCTGCAGCTGCAGCTTTCTGCTGTCTGGTAAAAGCGACACGTTGCAAAACAACTTAATTTATAATTAGACCGGGAGAATTTTAGCCCCTCCGCCTGCCCCCCCCCCCCTTTCCCGTCTTATAGCTCGGCGCTCCTTAGCGTTTAACTTCCCGTGCCTTGGAATTACGCAGCTCTGCAGGAGCTCCGCTCTCCGTTCTCTCTCTCTCTCCCTCTGTGTGTGGCTGCGCGCGTAGGAAATCATTAGCTCGAGCGGCACGTGACGACGACGCTGCGGATATGCGAACGCGAGCTTACGAGCGAAGATAGTTTCGCTTCCACGGGGAGGGTAATTTGAGGTTACAGTTTGCTTTTTCAAAGAATGATTTTCAATTTCGGCCGAACGGAGTTTCCAGTCGCAGTGCAAATAAATGTATTTATGCTGCTTTTGCTTTTATCAATATAACGCTCGTGACGTTCAAAGTAAAATTTAATGTATCGCTTATTCCAGATGCAGAGTAAAAGCTTATATGCGAAATTGTAATCAATATTTAATTTCCTTTGCAGTGAAATTATGATTTGTGTAAATACGAACGAATTATAAATTAAAAGTTGTTTTATCGATGGTCTGGTATTTTAAATCCTATTTTTCTCATCGTCCGATCAATAATCTGCAAAGTGTAAATCTGTAATGCGGAACTATAAATTACCAATATTCCAGTGCGCAATATTCAATTCTCCCGTTTCTCCTAACAGCAAATAAGACGACGTCCAAAGAGAAAAAAAAAAGTAAACACTGCAAGTTACAAGCCTCGCAAAATGGTGGATTGCAAGGAAGGAAGAAAGGAGGGTAGAAGCACGCCGCAGAAAAAAATCCAATAAGCACAGGAAGCCCGGATAATCTAGGGAATATGAAATCGCTTGAAAATCGGTATAGATGCCCATGCAATAACGCGGCATTAGCAAGTCGCCGAGGGACAAAAGTAACCCGAGTAGCTGCGCAAGATGCCGCCAAGGTTTTGTCCTACTTGTAGCCGAGCAAACATCCACACACAGTAAATACTGCGATGGCAGATCGGCAGTCGACTGTTTATTTTCGCTTGTTAGCCTCTCTCTCTCTCTCTCTCTCTCTCTCTCGGCGGCTCCATCATTGTCGTTTTCCCGAGTCGTGTGCGTGCAGAGTGCCGGCAGAGCTTATAGTACATCGTGGAGTTTACGTCGTGCACTTGTACGTAGTAAGGAGCTTTTGGGAGACTTGCGCAATAAATGTAAAGAATAGACGGTTCGAGGTTCTGGTCGTAATCGAATTTGGACGGAAGTATGCTCGATTGAGTTTTGTACGGCGATTAGACCCGAGGTGAAATAAATCTTTTTGCAAATTGAATATTTTTTATTTAAATAAAACGACTCGTTATAAACCTTTACTTTCAATTGATAAATTAAATCTATTTTTTCAATCGTGTATTACACAAACTTTGAAAATTTAAATAAAAATAAATAAACATTTACCTAAAAATTTCCTAAAACAAACAAAGCAAAAAAAACCAGCAGAGTTAACAGCAGAAAAATATTTATCACTCTCAAATCGGTCGAAAAGACCGATAAACTTTCGAGCGTTTAATAGATTATCAACGAAACAGAGACGTTCCGCTCTGTCCAGACTCGTGTAAACCCCGCCAACTGATTCGTCGGGCCGTGTTGTCCGACCCAAGCACGGCAAACGGAGTATATAACGAGAGAATAAACATACTAATTTCGCGCGCGACTGGCGCCCTCTTTTTTTTTCGATGCGCCGGGCCGCGCATCTCTCTTTTTCCGGTGAAATTAATCATCCGATGTAAAATCCCGGGCCAGCCGCGCGTGATTTGCAGATAGTTTTATTAATACCGTTTATGAATTACGTATGAGGTTAGTCACCTTGCGAATTTCATTATAGCTTCACTTTTTGTTAATAAGAGCTTTAACCTTATTCCTGACTCTAATTAATCTAATATATTTTTTCTTTTTCATCGTTTTTAATAAATTTTCATTTTTAGCAAGAGTTATAATTGATTATTGATGTCAAATCGTGGATAATAACTCTTTTTTCTAGGGTCATAATTTACTAATGTAGAGCAAGCGTAAAGGTTACTCTTTTAACTATTACTTTAATTAGCTTACCGACTCCGAAATCCACTTTTTTTAATGAAAAACAGTTATTTGAACTCACCTGAAACAAAAAAAGGAAAGAACATTAATTAATTAGCACAATTTCAAACAAATAATTAGCTAAAATATTTGTACGATCGTAGCGTAACTGCGGCGGAAAGCCATAATTTACGTTTTGAAAATCCAAATTTATAAACCTGCCTTACATCATTTGTACAGGACTTGCGGCAAAGCCTTGTAATGCTGTCAGTACACAAAATTAGCATTGCAGCGCGCGAGAACTCTGGCTTTAAATAAGCTTATTTACGAGATTAAACCCAGAAATGTAAACCGAGAATTAAACGTTATAACAAAAGTGTATCAAAATCGTCTAACGAACTCTCGCGGCGTTGATTAACGCCAACCCATTTGCAGATCCAGTCGGGATAACCCGAACTAATTTGGAAGGTAGATAAAACTCTGGCTATTTTCCGCCAAGATAAATCCTGGCTCGCCTCCCAAGGAGGCGCGAGCAAACAATAAACATGCGCTCGAAGGTGTATACAGTTAAATTTAAAATTTTGGTAGAATCGATCTTCGTGCGAGACGAGAACGGCGCTTTTTTTGCGGGGAGACGCGCCATTGCGCGGCGACTGAGTCATCAAAGGAATAAGGGTGCAGGAGAGGAAGTCGTCCCCATCGAAGAGAGGAGGCAATCTTGTTGCTATTTCACTGCACTTGTCTTACACAACCTTGCCAGCTGCTACCCTAGAAAGGCAGAATTGGAGAGAGAAAAGTTAAACTTAAGGAGTGTCTGTTTAGTTCGATTTTCTCAATTGTTTGTCTCGCATGTACAATTTTGAAATGTTATTTTAACATCTTCACGACCTATTTTGTCTCATCCTTAAATGTAAGTCAGGCTAGACGTCATTGTTCAATGCTTCAAATGACACTATCACAATGAAAATTTAAATATTTATTTATTATCAGTTACGTACAATCGCGGCATCTGGCCGCCGGTCCAATTCACAAGCGATCTTCAAATTTTCGAGACCGCGCACATATAAAACTTTGAAAGCGGCATCGAGCGGCTCGCCCCTCCCCGAAAAGGGTCCAAGCGTCCCCCCGTCTCAAAGATTGTCGAGCAGCCACTCGCGCGGAACACGCCGTAACGACTGCGTTTCCTCTCCCCCCCCCCTCCCGGCAGCCACTTAAAACTCACGCATGGGCTGCCACCGCCCCTCGAACTCGGGGAGCGCGAGCGCGAAAACCAAGCTCCTATAACGCTTCCGCTAATGAGCGTGTTAACGTGTGTGCGCCTCCCCCCCCGGGGAGCGGAGGGCTCGGGGCTTTCTTTCTTTTTTTTTTTTTTGCTTTGCTTTACGAGCTGCCGAGGCGCCGTTGTTTATTTAAAGAATGTTTGCGGTCTAATGAATTGTGCAAAATGTTGCTAGTTAGCGAGTTTTTCTTTTTAAAGAGCACGGTCGGCCTGGAGTTTTAATGCGCGCATCGGATAAATTTTAAAATACTTCGTCGAGTGTATATACCTTTGCAATTGCCTTAAGTGAGAAGTTAGTAATGAAAGGAAGGGATTCTCATCCAATTTCCGACTTTTATCGCAAAAAAAGACAACGAGCGGAAACGAAAATTTTCGAAACATAAGCAAATCCATTCTCTCCTCTCGAGCCCCGCGAGAAGAGCACGTCGAACGAGCGCCCTAAAAATTTTTATCCCCATTAATACGAAATTTCAGTTCTCCCCCGGCGAGCAATCCAGCGGCAGCCGAGGCCTGCGCTCCGCGAAATTGGCGAGTTTATTACGTCTTCGCGCACATTCTTAGCCCGAACGCGGACGCGTCGATCTCTCGCGGGGGAAGAGCGGCGGAGGTAGAGAGAGAGAGAGCCGAGCTCTCGACGCGTGCGCGCGGGGAGTCGTTAATGTCGACACTCCGCTGCGAAATTTCAGGCGGTTCTCAGCGCTGTTCCTTTCCTCCGCCTGCGCCGCCGCCGACGGGGCGTTTACGACGCCGCCGTTAAATTCGGTACTAACAGCACGTTAGAGAGACTCCGCGCCGGAGCTCTTTTACGAGCCTCTCGATATCCGCCTTTGTCTACCGCCAAGAAACAATGAGATTCATTGTGCGAGATCGGTAATTTCGCGATTTCCAAGCGGCGACGAGGTCTCTTCTCGCCCAGGTGGCTCTGTAACGATATCAATGTCAGCTCTCGGGCTCCTTCATTGGCTTTTATTGGGCTGCGGAGGAGGCAGGGTCATGTTGGGACTTCGTGTTTCGGGGAGCTCGTCGTCCGTGGACGGGGCTTCTTTCCATAGTTTAAAGGGTCGTCCTTGCTTTTAGCTCGGGCTTTTGCACGTACAAAATACCTGGTTCTGCGAACGAAATGGGAGTGTTCAAGGCTCTACATACTTACGGGAGAATGAGAGCTGTTAAAGGCGGATGAAGAATTTGGTACTGGGAATGATTAACAGTTCTGAAACTTTATTTTATTTTACTTTACAGGTTAAGGAAATAAACGTAAGAAATGAAATACGAATTCTTGAAGAAGTACATTTGAAATTAAATTACTCATCAAATTATTCTACATTACTAAATAATCAAAATTTAAAAGCGTGAAATTTTTAACTCTTCATCAAATATGTATAACAGTGAAACCCAATATCGTGGCAGAAATTCATAATTAAACGAATTATTATATAATGATATTATATAGTTTTGATCTGCTTTGGGACTAGGTTGTTAAATTAAATCTCACATACAATTGTTAGACGACGTTTCATCGATAAGTATCGTCGACCTCTTCATAAAACTTTTAATTATTGTTATTTATAGGTGCCTGCATGCTTTTCTGATACCCAAGATGTTTTTCAAGAATATTACTGAACATAAGTTGTAATTTTACTTGTTATTGAATTGTTGTAAATAAACAAACACAAAAAAATCACGTTCTTTTTAGAAAAAAATCATTTTCCAGCTTATTTATGATTCGATTTTCATGAAAATTCATACCTTAGAGTTTTCGGGGTTGCTGAATACGAATCTGCAATTAGAATCTTTATTTTTCCAAATCTAAAATTTTTTTGATTCGCCATTTTGAATTCGCCATCTTGGATTTTGAAAAATGAACATTCTAGTTGCAGATTCGTATTTACCCAAAATCTTCGAGTAAGATTTTTCGGGCAAAAATAGTCAATAGAAAAATGTGTGCTTCAAAGGGTTAAACGAATTATTCATTGTTTTCAAAGTATTGATAATAAATAAATGATGATGATAATACATAATTATGTATAGGTAATATAACAAAAAAGAAATTGACTGACTTTCAATAAAGTTTAAATTAGAAGAAGTGTTTCCAATCAATTTCGGTTACCCAATTTAACCACAAAAACAGTAAAACAAAAGAAAAACTACAAAATCTATTGAATTGCGGTATTACACGACTGATTATTCAAATGAAACAGTGCCTATTAATTAATTCCTCTCTTTCAACTGATAAATAACTTCCCGATAATAAAGATTAATTGGTAAAGTAAAAAAAAGTACTCCACACTCGAAGCCACTAGTTCAATACACTCAATGAGTAATAATCAAAAGCATCGGGCGAACCAGCAGCGGCAATGAGGAAAAAGCTGCAATGAAAACCGGCAAGCGATAAAATGAAGAAAGTTGCCGACAATTAGAAAAGGTTAATCGCCCCGTGCCAGTCGCACTCTCGCAAAGAAGTAAAAGGGAAAATTGCGCGACAGGCACGGTGGCGCAGCTGCCGCCTCTTCAAGCTGAACAAGAGAGAACACTCGACTAATCCCCCTTTCTTTCCTTTCATTGAAAGGCTTTTTTTTTGCGTCTGTTGCGCGATTTTTTCACAGTACCGAGAACGTAATTGCGCGGAACTTCCCATTTTTGCCGCGCTGAATTTATTAACTGAAATGTACGCAAGCCTCTTTTTTTTGGAAGGAAATCGGTAGTGCGGATCGATAACTTCGTAAGAAAGTCTTATCGCGATTATAGGTAATAAAAGAGACACGACATAGCAGCACGTCTGCGACACGCGCATACAAAAATTTTAACTGCACCGACTGCAGCAAATTACACAATTTAAAGTCTTTAGTTTTAATCAAAATTGACATCAGTAAATTGAAGTCGAAACTCAAGAATTACTGTTAATTCCAGTCCAACTAAAGCTGGATAATTAAGTTGTTTTTGAAGCAGTTGTGACTACAATAGAAATTCATGTATAACTGACAAATCCATGTATGTTAAAAATTAACTTAATATATAACTTAATAAACGATGGTAATCTTTGAACAACTCTGAATGATTAAACGAGTAAAAACATTAAAAGCGAGTTGAATGTTTTACTAACAAACATGACAATTCTAATTAACACATGAAGTGTACAGGGTGCTTGGAAAATGTATGCGGAAAATTATATTAAAGGATAGAGGGCAACATCATGATCAAAATTTCTGATAAATAACATTTTTTAATCTGATAATTCATTCTAAAGATATAGGCTAATGGAAATTGATCATTTTTTAAGTTAAATTTAGAATAGAATCGAAATAGATATTCCATTAAAAAATTTGTTTCAGAACATCCGGAGTGTCCACAATTTTTAGTCTCTATCGAATATTTAACAAAACATCAAAATAAATTTTATACCACTCTAACCTCAAAATCACGACTTTAACATAATTTTTCGGCGCTCGTGGTAAAATAGTATATTACGCTCGCTTCGCTCGGGCGGCAACACACGCGCGCCCGGTTATGACATACTTTCGGCCCACGTAGCGTATACGATTTTTTCTCCTACCGGGCCGAAAGTTCGTGCAACGTTAGTTTAATAAATGATTAAAAAGTTAAA
>JAWWEO010000001.1:29077822-29100900 GCA_035582975.1 Ormyrus labotus | reverse complement strand
AAATCCGTCATAAAATTTTGGTCAATTTGAAATTTTTTTTTTCGTTGGTTAGCAACGATGCGAACTTAAGTCGCATTTATTTACGGCTGCTCAGGAAATCGGTAATTTTTACGAGGCAGTCAGTAAAATTTTCTGCGCAGTGTCGTACAAAATGTCACATGATCCCACGATTACGATTCGTTTCGTAATTTTTATACGGATTTTTTTCGTAAATTTTAATGAAAAATTCTATCAGAAAAAAATTTTTATCTGAATTCAGATTAATGATTTAACTTGTAAAAAAAAGTCTTACGTGCAGTTTTAAAGGAAACTATCTTATTATATAATGAACCGAATTATTATTATTGGAAAGTACATATTAACGCCTCCCATTACGTAAGAATGATTAAATAGCAGAAATCTAGATAAAACGTGAGAACTTACATCGAGAAACTATCGCGGCCGGCAACATAAGGAAGCTTCGAAGACTATTACGGATGCATAACAGGGTCGAACAAGAGCAGGAGCTCTCGGCTTTAGACTCTCGAATCGCAATCCCAACATGTCTCCGCTCGGCGGGAGACGACGACGACGACGGCGGCGGCGGCGGCGGCGGCTGCTCGGTCGGCGATATAGCTCGCACCTAAGCGAAAGCAAACACAAACGGAGAACAGTGGCTGGCGAGCCCCCGAAGAGGCTTACACGCTTGTCTGCATTCATAATCGTCCGTTTAGATCTGACGTAGCCAGGCGGCGGCGGTGGTGCACGAGACGGCGGCGGCGGCGGCCCTGGTTTGTTGCGGGCCTGGTTTAAGTGGCCGACGATAAGATAACGTCCGCGGAGAGGAGCCACCGCCAGGGGCAATTAATTCGAGGGGCCGCCCCCGGGTAAACAGGCTCCGAGAAATTAAAAGCTATTTGTCACGGAGCTTCGGCGGGGGCTGCTTCGCGCTCGTTGGGCGCCACTCTCTGCTTTGAATTAAGATTAAGGCGATAGGCATCGGCCGTAACGCCGTAAAAATTGTTATTGCCCCCTCCCCAACCTTGCTTTCTTAACGTTGTTGGGATTTCTCGACACCCGATCTTTCTTACTTTAGCTTCTTTTTTTTTCGAGTCTCGGGAGCTGTGGGGTATAATTTATACCGCGTGGTACTTAGGAACTAGTTTACTGCTAAGTTTGTAGGGATGCAGGCGCTGGAGATTTATGCTTTTGGAGAATATTACTTTATGAGTTCGAATAATTTCTGGATGCTTGTGTTAAGTCCTTTTTTATTCCCCACCTACGAATAAGCTGTTTGCTGAAATTAAGTGCGTATACTTTACAGTTTATGATAATTTCCCGGAGTTTTAATTGTTTATGTGCCTGCGTAATAAGGTTTAATGGTAGAGCTTTTTAAAATTATATATTAAATTTAAGTTTAATTAAAAATTTCATTTCCTCCATAAAAGTTTAAAAATTTAAATTAAAAAGATTTTTATGGTTTTATTTCTACCACGACTTAAATCCAAACTTCTGCACAATTAATAAAGAGTTGAGTTAAATTAAAATGGTTATAATTTATTGCACGTAGTCTCAGAAATAGGTAGAGGCTTAGGCCTCCTGATCACAGATGTGATTCAATCGACAATAATTTCTAGGCGCCAAACCCTACAATTCTGATTATCTTCACAATTGTTTATGTCCAAAAACTTTTCCCAAAGTTTGAGCTGAAGTAGGCCCGAGCTTCTACTTATTAGAATGAATATTTTTAGAAAACCACCATCCACATCGATTATTAAAATCAATGTTTACCATTTGTCAGAATTACAGGTAATCCACCGCTATTAATCCAGGCTGAGCCATTCTTTACGTATCTAGGCTTATGCGTATATAGACCTGGCAATAATCTCTGTTGCTGTGCACACACTGCTCTATTCATATCTCTTAAATTATCCTAGACTAAGTTTTCACTAGCTATAGTCGGAAACTTTGCCGTATCGATTCTCCAATCGTATAACCTCGTAACCTTCCCGTTATTAACGTGTTTGGAGTTCATAAAAAAAAAAAACAAGCGCAACGAGGGTAAAAAATTCGCGGGTTGAAAATTCCATTTTTGAGTTAATAGAACGCGGATAATTTGATGTAAATTGATGGCTACTTGCATTTTCCAGGTAAAATCGCGTGAGTCCAGCTGTTTTAATGGCCATCAGGCAATTAAGATAAGGGTCGGCGGTATGTGAATCTCGCGATACTTCCCGCAAGTACTTAAACTCCCCCTCCCTTACCTCGTTCCGGAAAAGTTTTACCGGCCTACAGCGCTCTTTTTAACCCACACCCTCCAGACGTGCGAAATGCCAATCTTACCTGAAACAAAAAAGTACATATGATACTTTAATAAGGCTCCTTCGGAATAACTTTGGTGAAAAAGTTTTTATGCGTTCGAGTTCATGTATCACAAAAGATTACTGATATTTTTCTAAGCTTTGTTTTATTCACTAAGCGATTTTTATACCAAGATTTATGAACTCACATTTTTGTAAAAATACGATTTACAAAAAATTAATAATGTCAACTGTAGTATCCAATGATGAGTAAATTAAATTAATGAACATATTGCATGTTCCACGAAGTAATAATTCGAAGCGAAAGACAAACCAGAATTCTCATTTAGTGATGCGATTGAAACAAATGCGGGAACATAAAGTAACATTTGCATTCACTATTTATTACAGAAGTAAATTTAAATAAAGATAATAAACTTTACTTTTTGGAATATTACGATGTACGCGTATTTACATTCACTTTGCGCGAATAAAACGCAGCTAAATTTAATTAATCAAGTTTATTTCATTAATACAATTCGTACGTTCCTACTTCTTCTTCAAATATTTCTGTCATTGACAACGGGAAAAAATCCAATAAATATAACCCCATCGCGCAGCGGCAAAACACTTAATTAAGCCTCCGTTTCTCTTGACTCGGTCGTAAAAACTCGAAATTTCTGAAGAACAACGCCAATCCCGCGAGTATAAATAAAGACTTTTACGCCCGAATCCTTCCGCGGGGGAAAAAAGAAAAGATATATAAAGCGGGACTCGATTACGAGGAGAGCCCGAGTCGCGAAACAGCGGTAAGAATCAGCGATAAAATGGAGGAGAGTCGCGAGAAGTCGTAACAACTTGGCCAATCAGAGCCGGCGACTCTCTCTTGCAATTTCAAAATCCCGCCACGAATCGGCAATAAAAGCGGGACGCGACGTGAGGAAACTTTTCTCGCGGCACGGCGGCGCGGATAAAAGATGCAGAGCTTAAATTGATTGGTCGATGCATCTTTCACGAAGGACCTAAGTGGGGCTCCGGGCCGCCGATGTTATATGCGACGCTTCGATTGCTGCGGTTTCGCTTTTGTCGATGAGAGAGAAAGCCGAGGCGAAGGGAAATGTTGCCCTTTGTTCTGCTCCCTTTTTTCCTGATTTTCGCCGGTTTCTTCTCCTCTACCTTCGATTAGAACTTCGAAGGTAATTTTCTTTTATTCCTCCGGCCAGACAGCGGTATTGCTTCCGAGATATTTGGTTTTACGGATATTGAGGATTTTAAGGTATTTACGAAGTGCTCCGGTGAAAAAATGGTATGTAAATTTAATAGAAATATTGCTTAAACTTAACTTATCTGCTGAACTTAAATTTATTATTTTTAGAAAGACTGATAAAAGGCGGAAACTTTGGACAGTAATTGACGCACTCCATTTCGTTTTTACCCCATTTTAAAAATTTAAGAAGTACGTATTTATACCGGCTATTTCAGTCCTAGCATAAAACGAAAAGTAACTAATCATGGAAATTAAAACCTCTGATCATACTAGTGTTAATTAATCAGCGACTGTAAAGTGATTGAACGTACGGATAGTCAAGGTATATAGAATTGTCATTAGTAATGCAGTCATCAAAAATGCTACCTTAATTGACTCCAGATTCAGCTTGAGTGCATAGAACTAGAATATTTATTTATTCAGCCTCATTCGTCTTCGTACTCGTTGGCGATTCAAAATCCAGATTGATCGAGTACGTTTCCAGAAAAAGAAAATAGAGTAATATCATTCGCTAAACCGGCATTAAGTAAATTTTTCGCAGTTCCACGGTAGAATTCGAAAAATTCATTTAGCAGATTTCCATTACCGCGCCAAAAGTACGGCTCGACTCGAATATTAAAAATGTACATCGACGCTTCCGGCGGCAAGAAATTTCAAAATGAAATTCCCGGCTGTTATATCGTTCGACCCACTTTCCAGCGACTGCCTCCCACTCGATATTACATGTCCATTTTCCACTCAGCCATTCGCCCAACCTGTAGAGCGCGGCATCATTATTAATTAAAGCGAATCATCTGCCGACATCGACGTACCCGCCGCGCGGCTGATCGAGCCTCGTCGACGAGCAGCCGCGCGCCGGCAAAGACGGAGTGTCGATAGCGGTAAAACCTCTCCCCGCACGTCGTCGTTTCAACAATAGCTGCAAACGTAGCTTAGAAAAGAGAGCTCGGAGCCGAGGTTGGACTCATGAAGAATTCAGCCCGTTCCAGTTCGCCTTGGCTCGCATGAATAAATGAACGGCGGCGCTTCCGCCGATGGCCGACAAAAGAACACCCTATCGCGTGCGCAGGCTCGTGCGGAGCGCCGATTTTAATAGAAATTACAAGGGAGCCGAAAAACCGTATTCATAGGATGCGGATATCGTAAATTCTGGATTTAATGAGAGAGAATTAAATTACGAGGGCTCGATCGCATTTGTTGCGTCGCCCGCCGCATGGGATATCCGAGGTCTTGCTCGGTCTCGTGATCGAGTGTTCGGTTGGCTTGATTTTTTTATTGCTTTCGTTGAAAGCTTTAAGTGTTGATAACGAAATTTAGTGAAAATGTTCTAGAAATTGAACTGAATTGCCTATTTAAAGAATAAAACTTTTAAAATACAAAGCTAATTCGACTTAAGCGAGTTGCGAAAAAATTGCTAAAAAGTTTTTATTGAATTTAAAACTTATTTTAATTCACTTTCCAATTCAATTGCCATCGACTTCAACCGTAAAAAAAAATTGGCGCCCAACCGCGAAGAACAGTTCTAAAATTAAAAACTAACCCGCTCCGGCGCTAAGATCTACGCTCTCTTAATAATTCAGTTCCTTTAAAAAAAAAAAAAAAAGACTAGCGGAAAAAGGCCGCGCTGCCCTGCAACATGCAGCGAGCGGTGGTGGGGGTAATATCAGCGCAATAATGTAGGACGCATCCGAAGCAAAGGCGCATAAGCGCCAGGTGCCTCTAGCCGGGCGCCTGACTATTTCGAGGCTTACTCCACTAGGCCACATAAGCGCCTCCTGCCAACCTCGTTTCCGACCTTCGACTCCCTCGCTCCGCTAATTTCTATTAACCATGCGGGGGCCCGCGCGCTCTCTTCTCATTGTTATGTTAATTATTAACTGTTACGACTGGTTCCGCATTAGCTGATATATAATTTTCGTTTTAAATAAGCAAACTGTATATCCGCTACGCGAAGCTGAGGAACGTGCGGTTGTTCACTTGAGATTTTTTACTCGCGGATATGGGAATGGCCTTTGGCCGGATTTTTTTTTTTTAGGAGACTTGGCGGAGTTTATCGATTTTTCTTGTACTGTGGTTAATGTAGTTTTTGAAAAGTTGCTTTTATTCGAAAGAGTTTTATCCTTGCCGAGTTACTTATACTTTTTATATTGTACGTATATTGAACAAAATAATAAGCACTTTGTTATTAAATTTTTAATTAATATTTCTTAAAATTTGTTATTATTAACTTCAGAGTACAGTTGTTACGTCAGAATACAATTATTGTTAAAAAATAAAATAGCTTTGGGTCGCTTGCCCTTAAAATTAGATTTTAGCGTCGGCTTTAAGCCATATTAGAGGGTTATCCATTTTATGACGAAATGCGCAGAACGTAACACAAGAGATTATAAAAGAATTTATTTTTATTTTCATATCACCTCTAAGCGCCGTGAAACCTTTCGCTAAAATATCTCCTTTCTCCAACCAATAAAGCGGTTTATAAAAAAAAAAGAAAGCAAACAAACAAGGGCGGACATCGAATCAATGACTATTTCCGAAAGCCACATCGCACGCAATAAATAAACAGACCGGTCGATGTCTCCGCGTTCCTCTCTGTTTTTTTTTTTTTTTCTAGTTTCGCACGCACCGGCGTAAAAAATCCGCTCTCACGAGCGCGGCACAGAGGAAGGATGGCTGTAAGCGCTTCCGTGTTATTATTGACGCCACCAAGAGCTTCGCTCGAATGGACCTCAATGGAGTACTGGCTCTCCTTCTCTCTCTCTCTCTCTGTATCCAAATATAGCCCCGAACGATTGAGGCTTTATTTTTTTTTATTTAGATGCGATGTGAGGTATAACGGTCAAACACTTATTAATTATTACATAATAGATAACTAATGTTTCTTAAAATAAAAACAGTTTAAATAATTATTAGTTGTTTTAAATTGCTTGATTTATTTACGCGGTAAATTTTCAATAGAAAACAACAATTTGATTAGATAAAATTACATTTTTCTGCATTTGCGCAAAATGTAGTTATACTGCAATACAATAGCAAAAAATGTAGCTTATACAGTAGTATGAATTTAGATATCTTTTTTTTTATAGATCAACAAAAAAAAATGCGCGATAAAATTCTGCGGTCATGGAGGGAGCCGGAACACAAAAAGGATAAAAACAATAACTTGCACGAAAAATAATAATTCATCAAACGGTACATTGTTTCGTCGGCGTCGTTTAAAATCGTCTCTTATTTATGGCCAGCGGAGTGGGCTCAGTTAATTCAATAAAATTTTATGCATTCGAAAATCAGAAAAGCGCCCTCTGCTTCGCAATTAAAACCGCAAGTTGCACGAATAAAAATTGCCTTTAGTATAAAGCTTGCTCCGGCAGTTTACATTACGTTCCAATCAGAAATGTAAATCGAATTTTACCCGATACGCATCAACCGAACAATTTAAGGAAGTAATAACAAGTATCGAAGAAAAATTCTTTCATAATACCCTTTCAGACGGCAGTTGTCAAGTTTCATTTGTTTTCTAAATAAAGAAGTTTAAGCTTTTCAAAAAGCTTCTTTGCGATCCCTAAACTTTTACATTATTAATATCGTGCTAATTAGCATCGTGCTTCGATGGGCAGAGTCGAGCTAGCTTTAAATTCGGAGTCCGAATCAATGTTCTTTACTCTTAACCTTCGAACCACCCGAAAACCCGGATAATTCTGCCCCGCCGAAACTTGCGCGAAGCTCTCAAGCGGGACCAGTATTCATCCACTCGGCGCAATCATGCTACTTCCTAAAGTAGACTACCGATCAGACGCGTACGTGACCCTCCGGCACGACTCGGATATGTAGGCCGCGCCCGTCACCTAAAAATCCGAGACATTTTTTCTTATGTACCGCCGAAAATTGTGGGGGGGGGGAAATGATGGAATTCGAATACACGCCCAAAGTAAGGTTTGAATTGGGAATCAAGAACCTTATTATAGCCCTTAATTTTTAAATTTAAGAGATTTAAAGTAAGTTTAAGATTTATATCGAAGTTTCGGAATAGCCCGAAATAGCACTTGCATTTCATTCACACGTCACTAACTCAACTTAGCAAAATTGTAGTTTCAACGAATATAAAATCCCACCTCTCCCGCCTACAAATGAGCACCAGACCAATTTCTATATCGAAGCAAGCAAGTTGCGCTCGGAAAAAGCGCCGCGCGCTCATTGAAACGAGAGCGCTCCATTAATTAACTGCGACAAAACGCACGGCAGCGCTGCGGGCTACAGCCCCTCATTTATCGTCTGCGAAATTATTATACGTCGACGTCACGTGTAGCGTACAATAGCGAGGCGCGAACCCCGGGCCGATAAATCAATAGCCGGCCGCGAGGACCGCACAATGGAGAAAGAGATCCGTCTCTCTCTGCCCCTCTCCGTCTCTCTCTCTCTCGCTCGCGAGCACGGATTGTATATTTTGCGCCTCTATTAGGGCCACTTGTTAAGGTACACGGGTTTTTATGCGAGCCGCGCTTGTAAAATCAGTTACAATTCCAGCGGGGTGGGAAGGGGAGAGGGGGGGGGGGGAAATCTCGGCCCGGTAATTTACTGCCTTTGTTGCGCGATTAAGATTGATCGCTAAAAACGAAACGGCCGTTGTACGACTGTGGATGTATACGAGCTCGATCGCGTGTAATTGGCTTTTTGTTTTGGTTTCTGGCCGGCCGTTGAAAATGTAGAGCTTGGGTTAATTAGAAACTTCGCCGATATGTTTAGCTTGTTTATTCGACTGGATAAGGATCATTTGAATGTTTGAACGCGTATAATTTAAATTATTCGAAACACAAATAACTTCATCACGTCGAAAGATTGATTTAATCTAACTTCAGTGTAAAACATCTTTTATGCATATTAATTTAACGAAACAAGCTTCTTAACTTAAATATCGGCAAACGATCACTCGAAAAGAGAAAGGCCGAAACGTCGATGCCAAACAAAATCATACAGATTACGAATGCGTACTACGGGTCAGCCTCAAAAAAAAAAAAAAAACAATCGCCCGAAATAAACGCGCAATAGGATCAACGGATTTACCCCTGTTTTTCCATCATCCTCGACTGCAGCTTCACGGGCAATTTGTAACCGACGGCGCGGAGTCAAAGCAGGAACGCGGCTCGCGTCGTCTCTTTCTCGACGGTGGAGTAAAAGTGCAAAGCACGAGAGAGAGAGAGAGAAAGCTCCGTATGTTTAAGACTTTAAGGCCCTTTCATTTTCCTCGCAACGAGTCGCCGCGGTTAGAAAACAAAAGCCGCATGAAGCTCAGATCAAAGGGTCGAAAGTCCGCGGCGACTCTCTCTCGCTCTGTCTTTCTTTCTCTCTCTCTCTCTCTCTCCTTAAACTCGACTGCTTTATTCCGAGGCGTGGTGCTTTCCTCAATTCCGCGCTGGAAAAACTCCGGGGCTTTCCTCTCTATGTTTGCGCGGTTGCCGGCGAAAGTGTAAAAGAGACAGAGGAGAGGGAGAGAGAGAGGGGTCTAGGTGGCATCTGCTCTTTCCTCCCTGCCGAAAAGCCTTTTGTGCCGGGGCCTTTGTGAGGCAGGAGAAGAGAGGGGAGAAGGAAGTGCGGTAAAAATCTAGTAGCTTTTAGCGGCATCCTAAGCCTCCCTCTTGTTTCTCTTTTCTTCGCTTTCGCTTTTTTTCTCCTTTTTTTTTTCATTGCGCTCGGCCTTTTTTCGTTTTGTTTTGGGGCTTTTGAATTTTTCATGACGAGTCCGGCAACAGCCAGTATCAAAAAAGGCCGTGACACAAAGAGGATACCCCTACGCGTTTTATTCCTGCCAAGAGAATATTTAATTCGCTACCTCTTAATATGCATTTGAGACCGGTAGGAACAAGGACCTTTACTTTGCGTCAACATATTGAAAAATGCATCGAGTGAAAGTTTTATTAGTCCGGAAGAATACTTTTCTGATTCTTTTACAGCCGTCTTCTGATAAATTAAAAATGAAAAAAATTCTATTTCACAAGATTTACACTCAATAAAAAATTATTGTTGTCAACCGCCTACTGGCGAATCACTAATTAAATATCCTTCGAATTAGCCAATTTATTAAATATATATTTAACTTTATTTACTAAAAAAAAACAAGAATAAACGTAGAGGATAAAGAAAATAGCAAAGTTTAGGAAGTAGGCGAGCTCGATACACAACTCCCATCAGTCTTTAACGGGTCGGTCGCAGCTTTTGACGCTTTACGCCATGAAACCGCGCGGAGAGAGGAATCGGAGAGGGGGGGGGGGGGGCAAGTCTCGGGTAACGAGAAGGCGCGGCAGTAACGAGGAACTTCGATCCCGCGGCGGCGGTGACCGCGTACTTTGGGAATTAGCGGCGGTGGGAACTTTGCTGATTCTCCGCCGGGATTTCAGATTCGAGAGAGCGGCCGATCGGGAAAATGAGAAGACGCCGCGCCGCCACCGCGGCCGTGAGGTAACGCAGCCCCGGAGAAAGACTAATAGCCATTTCGCCCAGGGCTGAAACGCGCCGCCAAGAGATCAGCCGTCCTCCGTTGGATTCTCTCCGCTGTCTCGCTTTAATTCGTGGATGGTTTATAAATTCAGTTGCCCGTTTAGTTTCGCGTACGATGATTAAATTCGATGAAACGTTAGCTTTCTGACGTTCCGTAATCAATACATAGGCGTATCGAATGTCGTGGGTACTTCTCAACTATATTTCATTGCTTAATTATATGCATAAATTCGCAACTTCATTATTTTAATGTCTTCCACTAGCTAAACATTAACAAGCTAAGTTTTAGTAACATACACTTGAATGCACATGAATTCAGCCACACCGATTCATCATTAATATTATTTTAAATTAAATTAAAAACAAACCTCCACTATATACCCTATAATTCGAATAACCTTCAAACCGCCGCCAACGTCTTCATAATCAACCAAGCCCACTCTAATCCTGAAGCAGCTAGCCGTCGAAGATACAAGACATACAAGAGACCAGCAATAAACCGCGAACGAGAGAGTCGAAGACTGCGAATGAGCGAAACTAGCGGCTGGATGGAGGAAACTTTATTACCTTGAGCGTCTCGCGCAATGACTACGGATAGTCCAGGCTACCGCACGGGACCCAGATCTCCGAGTCAAGGGTTAACCGAGAGCAGGTGAGATCCCACCTACCGCAAGATGGGAATCGATTTGACGGCAAGCACGCCGTTTCAGTACATCTGTGTCGGCCAATCCGGCTCGACTTTCCACCGCTAAACTCGCTTATACCACTTTTCCGCCCCCTATCTTTCCTTTGAGCGCATCTTCGGGATCCCCCCTCGGATAAATATCCTACGAGTTCTTTAACCGCTCGTTCGTCTCCCTTTCTTACGCAGCCGCGGAGCCACTGAGCTGTTAATTGAACGGTTGCCCATAAATAAGCCTGAAATCTTCGCAGTTCTGCACCTTTCTTCAGCTTCTTTTTATTCACCAAGGACCGAATAATCCTCTGGCACGATCTCGTTCTGTATCATTCTCTCGATGCGCGTGGATAATTGTGCGCCACCCTCGCGGAGAAGACCGAAGGAAAGAAACTCATCCCCCGAGAATTCGTTCCCTTAAAATTGCTCAAAATTATATATTTCCGTCGGTGTCAGGTAAATTGCCAACTCGCGTCCAAACTTTAATACGAAAGTGTTGACAGGGAGCGCGAAATTGATTAAGGGCAAAAAACTAACTTTGGACACTTTAGAAGGTAGGATTATTACAGCCGCGCCACTACCGATCGCCACCAATTGAGTTATTAAAGTTTTGAAATCATTAAATGCTCCGTAAGGATCCGGCCATCAGAACTTCGAAATAATCATTAAACGTAACCTGCCACTATGATTACCGAAACGGAAACCGCTTGGGAAGGAAGCGAACTCGAGCCGGTAACTATCGAAAACTATCGACAAGGAAACATCGTCCGCCTTCGCAGGCTCTCGCGCAGAAGATCGAGTTGGAGGCTCTTGAGCACACTGGCTGCTTGGCGTCGGAAGGTGAGCAGAATAGCAAAATAGTAGCCGTACCTGGCGGACTAAACTTTACTCAGAATGACCAGGTCGTTGTCGTGTGCTCACGACAGCCATCTGTTCCTCTCTCTGTTTACTCCTTTCTCTCCGCTCTCCTCTCTCGTTCCGCCGGCAAGTTGGCTTGTTAGCCGCCGCTCAAGCGTTGACTTAACCACGCGGCCTCACAATGCAATTTTGAACTAATATCGAGAGAGGGGCACACCGGGCGAGGGGGGGAGCGCGGAGATCCGCTGACGCGTGTATTTCGTTTGCATGACCGGCAGTTCAAGGAACTAATCTACATCGGCAAATGCCGGGATTCAGCAGTCCTTGATACCCGTAAAGCTGCGTGAATGGCCTCTGGCTCAATGTCGCTAGTCTCGCACTCCGTTCTATATGGTCCTTCCCTCCTGTATCCTCTGTCTCAGAGCTCTGACTGCGAATTATCTCCTTGGACGTTTGACAGGGAAAAAGGATTATCTCCGCTCTCCCCCTTTTGTCTCCGAGTCCTTGCGAATGATGCCTGATCCCGAGCCCTTAGAACGCTATCGAGATTAAAGGGGAAGTTTCGTCTATTATCCCTTCTGCGAAATAACTTAATTGACCCTTTTTACGCTCCTGTTTATTTATGCATCCGTTTAAGAATGAAGCATATTTTACTTGGTCATATTTTATGAGAAGATATTAAAGAAAATGTAAAAGACATTAGAGCTGATTTATTATGCACTTCGGAATTGGGCTCAAGTTATTTGAAGAGTTGATTTCTTATTGAATAAGAGAAAATTTGATATCGTAATTTATTTTCGAGAATTACTACAAATAGAAGAATTATAAATCTGTATTTCATTCTTTGAAACAAATTGAAATTACAAATTGTTTTATCGCATGTATGATTGACGGTTTGTAACTAAGGTTCTAAAACCAGCTACAACTAATAAAACAAATTTATTATTGTTATTAAGATATACATGTATGTATATAAATCCAACAGTTTGAAACGAGACCACGGGAAGCACGTCAAGTTTTCCGCATAGCCTCGATTGTCTCTGAAGTGTCGTTACAAGTATTATAGTCGAGCGCTTATGGAGAGGCGATGTGTATATGAATCCACATGAAATATGCAGGAAAATCACTTTAACCCTCAGCCGTAGGCTTCCATCCCCCAACAGCTTTTACGACCTCGGCGTCCGGGAGAATTTCATGGATCAGAAATACCTTCAAGTTTTCCATTCTATTTGCATTTCCATCTCGCGACTTTGCCAAATACTTGTGTGTGTGTGTGTGTGTCGCCACGGCAGTCCGTATAAGTAAAAACAACGCCGGTCCCCTGTATCCGACGCAAATGAAGCGTCAAAGCCCGCGCGGTGCATCCCCGTGAATTCAGCGAGTGCATTATTTACCGTAAAGCCGGGGCAGCGCGTCTCTGCGTTTAAATTCCTTCGGCAGTCGCGGGGGGCGAGAGAAATTGTTTACCTCCCGTCGACAAAGGCTGCCGCGCGCACCTCTCGCGCTCCCCTGTTGATGCGCTCAGCCAGATGTGTACACGCGCTTTTTCTCCTCTCTCCCTCTCTCTTTTCAAAGGGACGAATTCGCGCAAAAGAAGATGGGGGAGGAGGGGGAGATTCCTTTATCTAGCGGCGCCGCTGCCGCGCGCGCGCGCGGGCATAAGTGCATTTTTCTATGCAAGTCCCAGCGAGTCGTCGCGTCGCGACGAAAGACCCCAAGGGTGATGTTGGCGAGTGAATGCGAGCGCGTATCCTATTCCTAGCGAGCCGAGTCACACACACACACGTTGGCTCTTTCTTGTTGCCGCCGCCGCCGCTACGTTCCGCTCGTAAAAGGCACGAGGCATCGCGAGACTCGTGGTTTTTTTAAGTCGAGGTAATTTTATTTCATTTTTTTAAAGTAACGTTACATTTGTCGAGGCGCGCTTGCAGTATGAAAAATTTTTTAAAAGCTAACCTATAATTAATTACGCGATATTCAGTTTTACGTACAGTGCTTGAATCATTTTTAGAAAATACAATAACGCGACAAAGGATATTGATTGGACACTCATAGTACCTATTACTGTATTCAGCAACTTTTTGATAATTTTCTTCGAGTAAAAAAATATGTAAGCTCCAGCAGCCAACTATCAACACCAGATGACTCATCCAAAAATCTCGCGAACCACTCTATTTTCGAAAAAGCTTCGAAAAAAATCCCCAGCCCACAGCGTACCCACCCGAACCTCCGTCTACGCTGTGCACCGACGAGAGCAAAAAGAAAACGCAGCCGTGCAAAAATACGTAGAGCATTTACGCGCGGCATAATGCCGTCGCGCGTGTGTGCGGAGAGCCCCCACGTGTGTGGATGCACTCGAGGCGCAAGGGAAAAAGCAAGCAAGCGAGAAGCATCGGCGTCTCCAATTCCTCCCTGCCTTCTTTTCAGAGGAGAGCGTGCACGGAGCGAGAGAGAGAGAGAGAGAGCTCGTTAATTTTTGAATAGCGCACTTTCGCGCCTCGAATAAGTCTCACACCCTTTCAGCGGGGAAACAACGGGGCGAAGGGAGAGAAAAGCTCCGGCCCCCGGATTGGAAATCCGTCATTTTGCGCGACCGCGGGTAATTACTTCTCCTTTTTCTTGGCGGGAGAGAAACAAACGGGGAAGGATGCGATCGGCGTTTCAGATTGTGTCGAGCCGTTGGGATGAATTGCCTCTTCTTTTACCTGCGTGAAAAATTTCAGCGCTTTCCCTTTTTCTTCTTCTTCTTCGCGAAAGTGCTTTTTGTCGTTGTGTTCTTCTTTTTCGAGGTAAAATAGTATAGAAATAAGTGATTAATGTATAGAAAATGTAAGATTCTTGCGTAAATCAAGAAATCATAAAAAGATTTAATAAATTAAATAAAAGAAGAAACGAATACTAGCTGAAATTCAATGAAAGAAAAAATGAATTTTTTGATAATAAACATCCGTCTTCTTTCGAAGGTCTAAATTTTTTCTTTCCTCCTCCGTTGCCATCCCTGCAAACACAGACAGCGGGCCAATCGAAAAGAGATAAAACAGATCCGAAGCTCAAATATTAGCAGAAAATCTTCCGCCTTCGAAGGGGGATCGGAGAAAGAAGTATACAGGAAAAATCGGTGACGTGCATCTGGAAGGCCTGCACTGGTTCAACACTGCGAATTACTCCAATGATTGACCGTTTAATTGACTCCGTAATTAAATCGGCAACTCGCGAGCGCGCGCGAAAGTAACAAGGCTTTACTCTTAAGAGAAGGAAGCAGCCGCCGGTTCTTCTTTGAGTTTCCGATACTTTGGACGACTTTCCTTTGCTTCCCACCCTCCCACTGTCATCCTTTTCACCCTCTTTCGTCATTTTCCCCTTGCCCAGCTTCTTCTTCCGTAAGTTTGATCAACTTAATTGAGGCATTGTTCTCCGTTGTTTGGTAATAGCCGCTAATTTCGCGCGAGATTAATTTAACTGTTTTTCTTAAATTTCGAGACAATTTTATAACGAGTTTTTACCAGTAAATATTGCTGATTGAATTAGCTCTTGATTGAGTTTTTTTTTAACCTGACGAAATCTGACAATTATCTATTTTGGTTACTAACTTAACGCGGCTTATTTCACGGTCAATCAAACATTAAAGCTGATTATTATTAGATTGACTGACTCTATTATCAGATTTTACAGAAATAATAGTAGATATCTTGATAGATTTAATGTTATATGAGTAGTATCGATTGTTTTCATTACTTTGGCGCGTAACATGAAGTTTTTCAAAGTTTAATAATCCTTTGATTTATTTTGTATTTTTCTGGTATCACTTTCATAAATATCGATAGAATTACGGATAAGTCTTAAGCAATTTAGATTGTTTAGTAAAAACTATTGCACCCGGAAGAAATAAAAAATCTGGAAAAGTCCAGATTCAAAAATAGTATAGTATATCAAATGTCAAATTGAAACTATCGAGTTTAAAATACTATTTGAAAACAGGTGCGAAATACTCGACTCTCGGCGCGATGGCGTTTCGCCAGGCACATCGAAAGGAAGAAAGAAAGAAAGACAGTAAATATCGATCGAGAGGTGTGTGTATGTGCGCGTTTACATATATTGTCAAATGGCGTTCTATTGCAAGCAAAATGGGTAGGAAGTGAATTATTACCGTGTACCATAGAGACGAATGGTGGGTGCAGTACGAATAAACGGCGTATGGGGGGAGTGGAAAAGAGCGAAAAAGGAGAGAGAGAGAGAGGCGAACACGCACCACCGTTCCTATGTTTATTCTTTATTCCCCTTTTGCTTTCGATACTCTGCCAAATTTATTGAAAAATTTTCACCGATTCCGCCAATAAATTGTAGATGATTTATTTTACCTCAATAAACGGGTTACAAACAAGCAATAATCGCTGCTTCGTGCGCGAACGATGGGCACATAAGATTATTAGCTTTATCGAATATCGAAATCCGCCAAGACTAATGAATCAATCTGTTGAGTCGAAACTCCTCCTTTGATTTTATGATTGCAAGGAACAGGAATGTTTAATTAAAACACCTCGATTTTTAAGCCACAATATTAAGTCTTTCGGCATAAAAACCCCAAGAAAATTAGAACAAAGATAATATGCGAGGTGTGCTGAATGTTAATATGACAAAAACAAACGATGCGGTGCATCCAGGGCTCGCCGGCAGCGCTTTGGAGTACAAGCCCCTTACAATCGAGAGTCCAGGTGTACCTCGGAGATCCGGCTCCGTCAGTAAAGCCCCAGGAAGCGGCACCTTCAAGCCAATGATGCTCTCACTGCAAATGTGTCGCCTTTATTATGTTTTCGCGCTAATTTAAATTTACCCACTATGTAACACAATCAATCATTTTTCTTTTCTTCGCCCCTTTTTTCTTTAACGTTTCAGTGCCCCCTCCCGTACCCTTTCTATCTCGAGCTCATCTCCGCGAGCGCGCCTCCAGCCTCCCCCCTCCGACTCCCTCCTTCCCCTTTTGACGAGCGCTGCAAGCGAACCCCTTTTATTTATTTCCCATACAAAAGAACCGCCGACGCAATGCAACCGCGCGTTCAACTGAATTCCACCCCCTTTTTTAGCCTCGACGGCTACGCGCCGGCATGAGTTTTCCAGTTTTTTTTTCCGTTCCGGCTCTCTTTTTTCACGCTACCTCCCTTTTATAATTTTTCTGCTGGGGATACGGGAAAATTGTTTATCGCCGATGGTAAACACGTGTTGTAGTACTGATATCATAGTGGATTTAAAAATACAATAATTAGCCTGTATAAGTAGGGCAAAAAATTATCTTAAATAATCAAATAATAATTGACTTCTCTTAAACAACAAATTATAACAAGATATAATTCTGTACGTATAAAATTGTTACACGGAGATTTATGCTGATATTTCGATAAGCACCAAATGAAAAGCTGGATCAAATCGTCCTTAAGAACATTTTCAAGCGCCACTCTTTATTTTGCAGCTTAGAAGACGACAAGGTCAGAAAGGAGGAAGCGCAGCGAGAGCTTCAGCAGTTGATGCCATTACGAAGATGAATGTAGGTACGGAAAAAGTTCCGAGTTCATAAATGAGTGCGGGAAAAACTTCCTGCTCTCTGGGCTACGAAAAGGGAAAAGACACGGGGAAGGTCGGAAGCAGCTGGCCGACTTGCCCTCATAGCTCTTGAACTCGTTATGGAATTGGATAATTGAAGGAAAACAAAGAGAAGCGCGACCAAGTCATCCGAGAGCAGCGGGATAAACAAGACTTCGAAAGGTTTCCCGAGTTTTCTGCAAGTTTTTGCTTCCTGAACTCCGGGAACCTGGGTAATTCAGTCAAGTAAGTTAAGTTCGTTAGTTTTTTTTCGAGTTTTGATTTGAACATCTTGGCGCAACTTTGATTAAGGAAGCACGAAATTAAATACATTTTAAATTAAAAGTTTCTTTTAAAAAGCATCCTTGATCATTTATTAGATCTTTAGTTTTTATCGAGAAACACACAAGACAGATTTGATCACGCGCGTCCACCGTCTATCTAGGCGTTGTATACCCATTTTACGCCTGACGAGTATAAAAGCGTGCCTTTAAAAAATTTCATAACTCATTTAATTGAGATGCACCGGAGGGTCGAAATTGCAATAAGAGTAGGTACGTCGACATACCGCACATTGGTATACCATAATTCAGAGGTATTAATTCGAAATATCACACCCCATGCGGCGCGCGAAGAAATAAAATTAAAATTCACGCTCGAATAATCAATACCCCAATAACAATTACTATTTATCGCGGAGCGGTAGGAAACAGCGTGCAATTACCCACGAACATAGTGTCATCCACGTACGCATAACGAGCGATACGGCGAAATTGCGGCTCCCAAAGAGAAAGACCGGCGCTTCCGTCGAGTCTCCCCCCCCCACCCTCTCTCCCTCCTATAATATCGCTCATGCAATAATGGAGCGTAAGAGGGAAATAACAAAGCGGCAGATAGCCAAAGAGGACGGTGGAAAGAGCGAAAGAGCGGGAAAATTCAAGTGTGCGCGGGGCGCGCGCGCGAGAGAGAGAGGACGGCAACTCGCTCGGCGGCGGCGGAAATCTCAGGGGCAGGATTCTAATTAAAGGAAGGATCCCGAGTGTGGAAATTAGCTGAAATTTGTCGGTCGAACGGCGCCTCTCCTGCGGGCGCGTGTGTGTGTGTGTGCGCGCGTCGACAGCGCGCAGCGCTAATTAAACGCTATCAATGAGCGTAACACGGGAGTGCTAACGCCGGCTTTAACGTACACTTGGAGCCGTGTAATCCCGTTTACCTCAAGGCGCGGCCAACCAACGGAGTTTTTCTCTCTCCGCCGGCCGAGAAGAGAAAATGGCGCCCGACCGGGGGGATAATCGAATTGTCCGCCATCTTCGATAAACGACGATTATTAAAAGCGGTTTGGATTATTGATTTTTCTGCTCTCGGTCTTCTTTTTCTCGGCGCTCGCTGGCTGCTGCTCCAGCCTCTTGCCGGCCCTAATACCTGCAAAGTCTCGTAACGATTTTATCGATTCCACCTTCTATTATGGTAAAACATTTAACGTCCAAGATCGTTACGTTATGTTTTGCTTTATGGTATCGGTTGCACAGATTTTAGAATTATCACTTCTATTTTGCAAAAGAATTACGACGCTTTAGGGTGAAATTACTTAGTAGTTTGCACGATTATAAGTGCTGAAATTAACGTTTATTTGACCCATTTCAGTATTTATGAAACACCAAAATTCAACTAAACGCATTCGGTCCGAATTCTATGTAAAGCTGACGCTCCAGTACGCCAGTGTATTCATTTACTGAGCTGGGAACAGGAAATTGAGGTTTTAGCGAACAGCAATAAACGCAAAATCCCAATTTTCTCGCATAATTAAAAGATAACCGTTAAATCCTACGGAATGTAAAATTACCTGAAATTCGGAATTCTGCATTTTCTAAACTTATCGGATATTAATAGCATCTATTAAACGATTAAAAATACGCATTTCAGATTTCATCGAAAGGCAATTCTCGCGAACAAAAATAAAACTTCAAAATCAGCCCAAGTTTTTCGGGAAAATTCAAGCTGCCTCGTGGCAGCCAGGATACTCGGCACTCACGTCGATCAAAGCAGCGATTATGCGCCGGTAGCAATTTGAGCTAAAAGGCGTACACACCGGCATGCTAAAAGACAGAGTTCCCGAACGGACGGCAGTGCCGGCAATCTGGTCACAGATATCTCGCCCGGCGGTCAAGATCCCCCGCCTAGAAACAGGTGGCGCGACGGAAGTAATTTCCCCCCCCCCCCCGACTCCTGGCGGTCTGCGCCAGTTTTAAAAAAAAACTCCGAGGAATTATGCTAATTTGCATTGCGGTTTAATGAAGTTTTGAATTATACAGCAGTCAAGGTTACGTTTTATCGCTGATTTCGCTCTTCCGCTGCTAAATAATGATGGCACTTTAAAACATCGGCAGCCGCAAAAAGGTAAATAGCCCCGGCAATCAGTGAAGCCATCCCCTTTAGCTCGTGAACTTTCAAAGAAGTCCCCAACAGCCATCAGTCGAGCCCTGGAATAATTAAGACGCAAAAGGCAGAGAAAGGTATGGTTTCAAGGGCTTTTTCGTCCGAGGAAACTTTAAAGGCGAACTAACCGGTCATCCGAGTGCGAGCTTTGTCCGGCCCAGATTGTCCATCTATCGCACCGACGCCCGAGTTAAATTAACGCTCCCCGGTAAACACAGTCGGGCTCACTCTGGGTCGAAACGCTTCGCCTAACTTTCGAAGGGGAAAAAACAGCTTCCGCCTGCTTGTTCGAAAATCTTTCTCCTCGTTTTTTAGAGCCGAGCGACAACGCGAACTGGCAAAGCGAATGCGAAATTAGTTGTACGGAAATTTCCGAGCGAAAGAGGACACGTTGGAGAACTCGTGCGATAATGTCTGACTTTGGTTGCAATTGCGTTGCTTCTGATTTAAATTCTCTCGTTTACAAAATTCGGTAATTCGATAACGTGAGACTTTGATTGGGAGAAATAATCATTCTGATATCCGCGTTGATAACTTCTGAATGCACTCGCGTAATTCGCGTCTAATATACAAAACGTTAAAAGAAGTAGAAACAAACGAAAAAGAAACTGGAGAAAGGGAGGAAAATCCGAAGCAGATATCTACCTCCATCCATTAGCATCTTGGGCGGAAGAGTCGGCGCAAAAGAATCTTTATCATTTTTTGAGGAAATACACAGCCCTCTCTCAGCGAGAACGCAGAGCTTTTTTTCCCCGAGCCGCGCGCGCCACTTTTCCGCCAAGTCTCTCGGCCAAATCGCCTTTGCCTCTTTCGCCGTATCTTTGATTCGCAAATCTCTCGCTCTCTCTCTCTCTCTCTCTTCACTTTGCAAAATCTGGTCAGGATGAAGGAGATACGGAGGCAGGGCTTTCGAGAGTCTGACTCGACGCTGCCTCGATCTACTTGCCGGGGAGAAAAGCCGTCAGTCTTTAGGAGATCTGGAGCGCGTACACGTCCGTCGCTGCCGCCGCTGTTCTTCTTTTCTTCCAGCGAAAATTTGGTCCTCGCTTTCTTCCCAAGAGCAAAGGGAGAGAGAGAACGAGAGAGAGAGAGAGGCGAAATCCATGAGCTCTCGAGTCGGGAAAACGAATGCAGCTGCGAAGATCGTGCGCCGAGTGCAAATGTACAGGAGTTCTTTGATTTTTTGGATTGCTCGGTGCCTCTTTTTTTTTTAAGTTTATTTTGTACTCGGATTTTGGCCGCAGTCGGGGTTTGAAGCCTTTCAGAACCCGAGAAGCTTTGATGTTTCAGTGATGCAAGTTTAGAGAGAAAGGTAAATAAAATTAATTTCTTAGAAAAGCACCGCGGAAAAACTAAACTAAATTTCTTCTTTCTTAATCGAGTAATTAGAAATCTCAAAAAACTAGCATTTTGCGATTTGGTTTAAAAAACATTAAAAGAAATTGCATGTATTATCTATTACAAATTTTTTCTAATCTCTCATTAAAACCAATCGAAAACTTGTCCAATAAAAATTGAAACGCCAGCAATAAAGCTCGCAAGAACATTATCATCGATTTCAATATTCGCGAAACATTAGAGCAAAAGTCCCGGCGACGTTTATTACCTCCGTCCGCTATCGAGCGGGATTAATCTCGCCAGTAATCACCGGAATACCTTCTTCTCCTTAGCCGGTCGCGAAAATCAATATTATTCCGTACCCCCCCCCCCTCCCCCTTGCCATTGCCCTCGAGGAGGAATCCTTTTGTATCGATAATTGCGTTCGACTTCGCGGTGGCGCGGCGCCTCTCACAAAGAAAGTAATTAATTGCTCGATCGCTCCACCTGTAAAAGGGAATTCGTCGTTCGGCTTCCGTCGCAGTATAGATGCTAAACTCTAACCTTTCTCCTCGTCTAGGCAGGGAGGGGGGGGGGCAAGAAACCGCAAACTCGCCATCGGCAAGGTCAAGATACTCCCCGGGGAAGGAGGAGGCAAGATCGGAATATTCTTGGGGGGGGGAGAGGAAATAGCAGCTGCGCGGCGCTTCGACTCACTGTGAAATTCGAAGCCCTTTGACCGCCTTTGTGCGGCCGAGACTTCGGGGCAAAGCGTAAACCTCCCCCGCCAGAAAGGCGAACTGTGCTGGGCCGCCGGCGAAATCTCGCGCGCGTCGCGGAGAGGAAAGTAGCTGCCACCGCCGCCGCCGCGCGGCCTCTCGGCGTTGCCGGGCAAAGAAAGGGGGCATCGATTTCGCGGAAAGGAGCTTTCTGAAACCGATCATCCATTAACGCGCCAGATTGGATTTCATCCTCTGCCGCTGGTTCCCGCTCCTCTCCGCAAGCTTTCTCTCTCTCTCTCTCGCTCTCTCTCTCGGCCTCGTCGCTCGCAGAGGATGAAAATGAATAGCGCCACTTCACTTTGCGTCCGAGACAGAGAGGGAATTGCGTTTGCAGCAACCGTTCATATTCCTTATGAGGAGAAGTAAGAGCATGGCTTCATTTTTCATGTTTCTCGGCTCTTTCTCTCTATATTCGCGGCGGACGAGAGAGAGAGAGAGAGAGAGAGTCGTTTTCAGCGCGGGAATAAAGGAGCCAGGTGCTACCGCGGAACGAATCGAAGCACTCCACTTTGTCGTGATTAATAATGCCGAGTGGTAACTGTATATGTGCTTTCCTCCTCGATTCTCTTTTGAGAGTGCTTTTTCATTTTACAATATAGCGCTGTAGCGGCGAAATTTAATCGCCCCGGTATCGAGTTAAAAATTAACAGCGATATCCCACGCAGATTTAGATGAAGGTACTTAATTAAATTTTGTTTAAAAAATATTATCGAAAACTAGAAACAGCACACACATGTCGGGGATATGTAAATAATTGGATTCGCGTGGAATTGCAAATTATACCACCTATTATGTTAAGCTCATTAATATTATCTCCAAAGTTCGTGCAACATTATTATGCCCTTTAACACCAACAACTACGATGACACTCCGCTCTACGTTCGCCTCGTTAACATACACTTCCTTCGCTTCGGCTAAACTTCACACCGAAACTATTGATTTAATTAGGTCTCGTTTGGAGAATTGAGCGCCATTCATCAGGAGTATACGCTGTTTCGGAAACTCCTGGCAATTTACATTTTTAATAAAAAAAAAATATCGAATAAAATTCTAGAATGGCTTTATCCGACCCATCAAGAAGCTCCTCCTCCCACTTTCTACAATGAGCTTACGTATTCATTCAAGTTCTCCGCCAAGCAGTTTGAATTTCATTCAATTTCTCGCGGACCCCGGTAAAGCATCGCAAAAACTACGGCTAATCTCGACTTCTGTCAAGTGGAATAGTCTTCAGGGCCAGACAGGTAATCGCATTTACAAGTCATCCGATTAGAAACTCGCCAGCGGGGAAGAGGAAGAGAGAGAGAGAGAGAGAGAGAGAGAGGAAGAAGAGAGAGAGAGAGAGAGAGAGAGAGAGAGAGAGAGAGAGAGAGACGCGGAGTCACCTATATTAAGAGATC
>JAWWEO010000001.1:29043911-29077722 GCA_035582975.1 Ormyrus labotus | reverse complement strand
AGAGAGAGAGAGAGAGAGAGAGAGAGAGAGAGAGAGAGAGAGAGAAAGCTCGGAACTCGCTTTTTTTTCTCCCCGGCGAACCTCGGCGATTGCATCTTTCCCACATAAAGTTCCGGAACGCATTCGGCTTGTCCATTAGCTGAAGTTCCCTCTTGCGGGGTCGCGTCTAATGCCGTTAATTTCTCGTTTTCTTCCAACGGATACTCAGACGGCGACACGAGCTATATAACCCCGCGCGCGCGCGCGGTCTCTTTCTCGGCGTCAGGACTCTCTCTCTTTTTTTCCTTCTGCCGCGAGGGAAAGCAAACTTCGTGGCAATCCAATTGACTTGAGCTATCCAACTTTGGCATTTTCTTGTTTTCTTAGCCGCGATACTTTCACCATCTTCCACGGAGTGCCCCTCCGCTTACTTTCTTTTTATTTCAATCTTCCCCGTCTCCCTCGGCTCCTCTTTATTTCTCCAGCCGTTTACACGGCCGAGGAAAAAAGTGAAAATGCGAACGCTTCTTGCTCGTGGCCCTCGATGGGTTAACAAGGACGGGCCGATGGTACGGGGTAAATTTGTCGAAAGATCGATGGCGGAATTCGTTCCCGGTGGAAAAATATAGGGCATACTTTTTTCTCAATTTGCGAGTAATTATTTTTTGCTTTCGAATAAAGAGGACGTTCAAAATTATTTATAATAAATCCTATTTTCGAACGAGATTGAACGATTTACGGATAATCAAAGTAAGGAGATTTTTACCTTCAAATTGAATTCATTCGAGAGGCGGATGTATCTCTTACCTGAAACAAAAAATAAATGTCAGTCATTATTAATATTGTTAAATAATTTCTGGACTAAATTAGTTTGAGAGATGGTATCTACGAAGCTTGTCATATTTAGGTTATTAAGCAATTTCCACCCACTTGAAAATCATATCGTCCGCCTTGAAAATCACATCCTAATTACAAAATATGCAGACGAAGCTCTCCAGTAATTTTCTCTAAAGAAATTAGATTTTTCCAAGCGGTGAGCCGCCCCCCTCCCTCCTCCCCTCTCTCTCTCTCTCTCTTCCTCTCGCACCTTAAGCGCGAAGACAAAGGCAGAGAGAGAGATAGCTCGGAGCGAAAGAGAGGGAGGACTGCAAGAGAGCCGAAAGGGAGCGAGAGGGAAAGCGCATCTCTCTGGCTTCGGCGCGAGGAGACCAATGGGATTAAGGCGAAAATGGATTATCAGCCGATGGTGCGCCGTCGGAGCTCGGCTAATCTAATTCTAAATTAGAATGTCCCGGGCTGCGCCACCGCCGCCGCCGCCGACGCCGCTACAGAGTCGTTCCGCGCTCGTTATCTGCACGGATTCGTCCGACGTAAATATGATACGACACCCGGGATTAAGCTCTCTCCGGAAAAGGGGGGCGGGGGGGGGGGCTACATGACGAAATCGCCGAGGACTTGCACCTCAAGATTGCCGCCGGCGACGTCTATTCCTCTTTAAAAATCGTTAAACGAGATGCATTAGGCCGATAATGGGCGAAATCGACCAGACTGTACGGCTTTTGTTTTGTCCATCAATGAGAACTTGTTATTCTAGACTTGTGACTTTAGCTAATCTTTAACTATTTTTTTATTTTGAACGTTTTGTTTGCGTGAAATTTTTTGTTTCTTAAAAGTACGTAATGAAATTTGTATTATAAAAGCGTTGACGCGGGAAAATATTTCAATCATTTTATTAAGTTTGAAACATTTCAGATACTTCAATATTTTACAAAATTCCATTGAAAAATGTTTTTCTCTTTATTGATTACCGAAATTTAATTATTGAATATTTAATAATGTTTCATTTTTTTCACTCAAAATTGATAAAGAATGTAATTAAAAGATATTAATTTTATCTGACGGTGTTAAGATCGAACCTTACTAATTCTTTTCATAAATCAAGAAAAAACTAGCATTATTAGATTTATTTTAATCTTGTCTTAATACTAAATTATTCAATTATCAGGCATAAAAAATTAATTAAAAAAGAAAACTGTGCTCTCTTACACTATACATTTCAACGGTTTAATATAAAGGAGCCCGAAAAAGCCATGATAACCAGGAGGAGCCGGAATGTACCCAGGAAAACAAAAAGAAATCCACCATCTGTTCATAATTACAAGGCTGTTTGTTTTGCAAACAATCGACTGCGAACTCATAACGAACGCTCAGCTCTCTCTCTTTCTCTCTCTCTCTCTCTCTCTCTCTCTCTCGGGCCTATCCGAGTATCTCCGCGGGCGAGGCAATCGAGATTCAGGGGATAACGAGGGTGACTCTGCGGAACGCGGAGAGGAAGTGGAACGCTTTGTGGCCGGAATTAAGGGTGGCTCATTGCGAATGCCCGGGGGGAAAACACCGCAACCCCCCCGTAAGTCCTCCGGGCGAGGAAAGAACGCTACGTAAGAATGACGAGCTTTCCGTAAACGAGGCAGAAATTACCGTGCGCTCCTCGGCGGGGGAGAGAGAGAGAGAGAGAGGAAGGGCTGCTGCGCCCCACCATTTTCCCGGTTTCCATCTTATATACCTGCACTGCGGGGTATTTACTTTTTTTTTGGGGGGGGGGAGGGCTGCTTCGAGGATTATCAAAGCTGAAACTGCTGAAATTAGGTCTCGGGAAATTGTATTTAATGGCCAATCGCGTATAGATGCAAGAATTTTTTTTTTTTAGAATAATGGGTTTAGCAATGATAATTAGCGATTTTCAGTTTGCATTCTTCCAGTTGTCTGATGGTTTAATAAGTAAACCTCAAAATGTACTGTCATATGGCAAAAAAGAATGTTCTTTTCAGCTTTAGTGCTTAGTTTCTTTTTATTTTTGTCACATCTGTAGGAATATTTTACAATAATACGAGTTTCGCGGTACTTTAAATTTAAAAAAGTGCGTGAAATGAGATTGTAAAACATACTCACATTTCTGATGTATTTTGAATCAGTGTCATGATTACTTTTTAATTAATTCCAATCTTAATCGGAATCTAAAAAGTTACTGTTGAAAAATTTCACCCCATAGAACTTTCGCTAATTTTTCGCACTTGACGGTAATTTTTGAAAAATATTTTGTTATTACATTGCAAAACCCAATAGGTTTCGTTATTTATCTGAAAACTAATCGCTTTCTTAAATTATATTGCAATAAGTCACTACAGAAAATCTGTAGAAAAGCTGACAGACGGCACGTAACTGGCACGTAACAAGAATTGCAACGAGTAAAAAACATCCCTATTTTTTTTTTATCTGTCTACTTAAATGGACAGTTCGTTTCCGCTTTAGCTCCCGAGTTTGGCGACGTTCATTTAAAAAGAATCTCTGAACTGAATTTTTCACGTCTCAAGCTAAACTTTGAACAGAGGTAAGCAGAATTTGTCGGCGAACGAACCGAAGAAAAACAAGAAAGCTTTGAACACGCAATCACGGTGGAAAAGTACGAGAAAATAAACAGATTTCAGTAGTAACAACCGAATGACGACAGACACGACAGTAAAATAAAAGAATACTGCTGATGGAACAGCCAGTCGTGGGTAAGTAAAATTTGCTAAATTATTTTTTTGCCGCGTTGCCTGCAAATATATAGGTTTTTATTTTATTTGTGTTGTTCCAGAAAGATGTTCTATTTAGTATACTGGCTCAAAAAAAAAAAAATTCCTCGTCTGCGCAAAAAAATTTTCTTTGAAGTTTCTTGAGTCAACTTGCATCCGCCATTCTAAATTCGTCCTTTTGAGTTTTGAAAATCTAATAACGACTTTATAAAGAGTCATATCGAAACATACTAGAATAAATTTGTTCAATTTTTTTCTGTCAATTTTGAGTCGAATAATTGTATTATTTCAAAGTTGAAAAATTCAACATTCGCATTACCCCTCAGGACGGGAAAGCCAGTATACTGAGTCAATCCATAATCATTTAGCGATATTGGATACCATTTTTATGCCTTTTCTTAGAGAGACCAAAGATCCCAAATCCCGCCCTTTAAAGGTTACGTAAAAATGATTGTGCTTACTTCAATAACGTTCTCTACTGCGGTTAGACAACAGTCTTGCTTTCCGTCCAAGGATCTATCCCGCAGATGCTTGTACAGACACACAGTTTGAAAAAAAGTTTCGCAAGCCTTCCGAAAAAAAAACCGTAAAACCCAACGCGATCGGGGCAAGAACCATAAGAGCCCGGCGGCCGCGGGGGGGCGTCCGATTTCGCAGGCGCGGGCAGAAACGTCCGGGGGCCAGGGCGTAGTTCACTGTCAGCGTCCCGTCGTCGTCGTCGTCCACCTCTCGCGACAGCTGCAAATAGCTCTTTCCAGCCGGCGTCACGTAGAGGCGAGGGCGCAAGCGGCGAAGGACACGTGCGGCGATAACTGACGGCCGCGTCTCCCCGGATGCGCTCGTATTTAAGCCAGTCCTCGCTGCGGAGCTCCGTGATGTCCGACGCTTTTTAGCCCTGAGTTAGTGCGACGCCAAGTCGGAAAATTTCGGGTTGATGGACCTCCGAAACGGTCGGGAAGGTATTTCGGGAACGGCCGGTTTTAAAAAAACGTTTATCGATCCCAGGAGAAATTTTAGGATTAGGAATTGTTTTTTCTATTTTTTAATACCCTTCAGAAGCCACAGGAACAGCGATGCAAATTTTATACAAAGAAGCAAACTAGAACGCAAATACATTCTAAATAAAGACAAAAATCGATCAGATGCTTTTTCAAATTAGCCTTTGTCTTCAATTTTGAATGCACTTTTATAATTGTTACGCAAAAATTTCAACGGAAAAATAAAAGTTAATTCGTTAATTTTATTTGTACAGGCGGTAAAAGTTTAATAAAAATTTCTTTTACAACTCCAGCTTGAAAGAAGCGGAGAAGAAAAGAATTTCCATTTAACAAAAACGAATAATACGCCGTTCCTTTTTCAATGACTGAAATAGGTCAAACTATACATTCTTTATTAATAAGTAAGTTTTTGCTTTATTAAAACTTGCGAGACTGCAAAAATTATGTCTTAAAGCCCGAAAAGTTATTAATCAAAAGTTCTCTCCAACATTTGCTTTAACAGATTTCCGAGCGAGCTCGTATATGTAAGCGAAAGCAATTTTGTAGTTAAAAGCTAAACTTCTCCATTATGCCTTGCCGATAGTACATTGATAGTGGAAACTTATGAACAAGAGAGAAGTTGAAAACAATTATTAACACACAGAAAACGAGATATAATTAGTTTGTCCCCGATTTACTTCTAGTCTCCCATTCACTCGGCTAACGGTACTTATATATCAAAACAGTAATTACAACTTTATAAGTGTACACTCCGCTACCATTGTGCATTATTATTGAGTGCTTCCTGTTTAGACTGCCGCGAATATCGCTTAAAATTAAAGCGGAGAGAGTTTGTTTAAATCGATCGACTTTTATTTTTAAAATAACACGCATCAACACACCGAAACAACACGAGGAGTCAATGTTTTTTCATCGCCAACACAAAACGATCACCCGTTCTTCCCGAAAACCCGTTAACAAATTCATACGCGGCGCATTCATTAAAACAGTCGAGTCCTTCAATCGCAGCTTGGCGAAAAGGCGCGCGCGCGTAAACGCGCTTGTCAGCTCGGTCGCGGGCTGTCGATCGCGGATACCGAGTAATAAAGATTTTTAATTGATTCGTGCGTATGATCGACCGCCGAGGCTTCATTGGATTCGCTTGGCGGTGAGTCTGACGCGGCGGCGGCTGCGGGCTTTTGTGCGCTGCCGCCGCCGCCGACGGTTTTAATAAAGCCATCGCGCCGCGGAGCGCAATTTGTCGCCGGCCAAACAATCCCTAAATTTAACGAAGTCAGACGACAACGCTACGGTTTTAACAGATTTTTAACGATTTTTTCTGGCGAAGCGCTAAATTTATTTGTACTGTCGTATTCTTTTTTTTTTTTTCGTTTCGTAACGATCGAATGATGGCGCGCTCCCCGTTTTCGTGATGAGATTCGGTTAGGATTGATTTTTTTTTGACAGAGCGCGAATTTCAAGTCTTGGAACGAGGTGCAAAATGTAAACTTGCGTGTAATTGATTGGTTCTAACTGTTGGGAGTAATAAATACTGATGGAAAATGATGAATTGGCTTTAATATTTTACTTCCAATTTGGATATGCAAATTGGCGGAGTTATTTAAAGGATTTTAAAGGGTTTCTGTTATGAAACCATATTTATTCAAACGTCCGTTCCATATAGAAGTTCCACTCGCCTCTATTTTACTTCTAACTACGTTTTCTAAAGTCTATTAAAATTTGTTGAAATTTATAAATGGTATTCACAATAAATGCAAAAATTATTTTTATTATTAAAAATAATCAAATAAACTATATAATTTGACCAGAATGTATTATAACTATATACCTTTGCTTGTTCGATGTACTTGTTACCAGGCAATTAACCCCATTAATACGGTTTAGTAGCACTAATATTTGTATAAAATGAGTTTACTTGACACAAGCTACTATCTGTCAACAGCAATTACATGCTGGGTACACTACTTTGTAGCCAAATCAGTGAAGACGAGCCAAATGCCTTTATCCAGAACCAGTTTTTTGACTTTAAATCAATCGCAAGAGACGCCGCGCGAAGAACAATCCAGCGGTCATCGTCAAACACTTTAAACATCTTCCGCGTGAAATAAGACGAAGGCGTGTCCCTCTCCTCCCCGGTCCCCCCCGGCAAATTAGACCAACGCGGGCGCAGAGAAAACGAGAGCCTGCGAGGGGCGCCAGAAAAAGGCCGGTCGCGCGATAAGATACGGACCGGAGATATCTCTCGTCCCCGCTGATAAATGGATAAACAGTGAAGGGCCGTTCGATTCCGGATGCCCCCCCCCCCCGGGTGTCGCGCTCGACCGCTGACTGGTCACTGTCCATTAGCGTTCCGATGCAGACACGAGCGCGCGGAGGGGGGGGGGGGAGGGATTATTTGCCATCCTCGTTTCTTCCGGACGACGCTCGAATTCGTCAAGCCGATTAGGTCGTTAATCGAGCAGGACAAGATCCAGCCTCGGCTAACGCGACTAACAGAGAGATAGGGAAGGGGGGGAGGAGAATGGAGCTGCTCAGGGCCAGCCGAACACCTACTACGATGACTGGTCGAGTGTGCTTCCTGCCGGCGGCGATTACAGCTTTTTTTTTGGCAAAAGGTATATAATGCGTTATTAATGACAGGATGCTCCTTTTTTTGATGAATACTTTTTGCGGAGATATATATTTTTTCGCGGCGGAGTTTTTGCTGAAATTAATCAAGCGCTTTTTCGTCCTTTGGCCGTGAATGTTTAAAACGTTGGCGAAGCGTTTAATAAAATATAACGATGCCGAAAATGTGGATATGTATTAAACAATAAGCAGTGACATTAAGTGAAATATTTGGGGTTTGCCGGTTTATCATTATTTACGAGACAAGTGAAATTCCAGCGAATGAACGGTTTGACACTCCGGACGAAAAAAGTATTCTTTCATTGTGTATTTTGAATACCGCGCCGTATCGCGTGACTTTTCAATTTTAAACAATCAATTTCCGTACAAAATTTTAATGAGAACTACCAATCCATTGCAGAAAGATAGGCGACGTTTGCGACGATTCGCGAGTAAAAGCACTGATCGCAGCCCCGGAAGAATCAAGGGCGCAAAATCAAAGGGCGCCACTTGATACAGCGAGAGAGAGAGAGAGCAGAGCGGCAGGCAGAGACTGACACAAGATCTCCGGATCTCCAGCGGCACCTCTCCGGCCGGAGCGCACAAAGTCAAGTCCGCCGGCATCGGCCTTTAATTCACGGTTGATCAAGCGGCGCCAGGTGGTACACCCCTCGCCTACCACCATCGCTTCTTGTAGCGGCGTTTGCCGCTTGAAACGAGCATCGAAGGTGCGCGCGGGAATCTAGATACTACACTTCTGGCGCTGTCTCTCTCTCTCTCCTCTGTTCCCGCTTGTACGACAAGGCAGTCGGCGGAGATTCGGAGGAAGGGTGGTAACTCGCTCGTTGCACCTCGGCGACTGAGAGAGAACAATAAGACAATGGGAACAAGTGTACAATGGGGGCCCGGGCCATTGTCGTCGGCGTTGTTCGAGTGTTTGTAAGTTTGCACCTCCGCGGAGGAGCGAGAGAGAGAGAGAGAGAGGAGAGATGGGCTTCCTCCTTTTCCCGCTCTGCAGGGGTTGTCGCGGTGATAGATATTCGTAGCGAGCGTTCCATCTCTCCAGTTTCTTGGGGCAAACTTTTCATAATTCACGGAGTCGGAAATTCAAGAAGCGATTAGAGCCCGAAACTTCCGCGGGAGCAAAAGAGAGCGAGAGAGAGAGCGCGTTGAGTTACGGCCAATGGAAATTATATATCGGCATTTCCGATCCCCGAGTGTGGACGGGGTAGGGGGGGGGGGGGGTTTTCCTTGTCGATGAAAGGCTATTCATCGCTCGATTCTCGTGTATGAGAGCTTGTGCTATTAGGAATTTTGGAAAGTGGAGACGGAGGGGGCGGGGGGGAGGGGCTTTTCACGATAAGTTTGTCGTTGTCGCAAGCTCGAGATGGGAAAAATTACGCTTCCTTGGGAGGTGGTAACGATGAATTCTCACGCACCGATATGGTCGTACTGAGTTATGGTAGCAATTAATAAGGTGGACGTTGATACTCTGATAATTGGGCAAAGTTTCCAATTTCCTTATTTAATGTTTAACGATTAATGACAATCCGAACGATCATATTCAAATAACGAAAAATAAAGATTGGAAAAAGAAAGAATAGTTTATTAAATCAAACAAATAAAAGTGGCAAAATATAATTTAAGACCTCTTACTCGATGGGTGTTAAATTATTAGTATTCTCCAACTCTATAAGTACTTTCAACAGGTAAAATTAACTTTTAAATATTCTCCACGCAGCACTTGATTAAAGACCTACCAAACTTTTTCAAATTTCAAAAAAAAATTCCATCGACTAGTAGAAATTATTCAATTCGCTACGTAAAGCTTCCAAAAAAGTACATCGGCCACACGTAGAGGCCACGGAGCTCCGCCAGGTAGTGGCTCTTTTTCGGCGATTATCATCATTAGGCGATCTGCCAAAGTTTTCTCACACGCGGCCCGCGGAAAAATAAAAGAGCAAGCGCCGGAGCCGCGCCTCATTGGATCGGGGCAAGTTCGGAGTCACGTGCCGCGCAACTACACCCGTGTTAGCCCCGGCAACTTTTCGCCCCTTTCTGAAAGGAGTCGAATCAAGATTCGCCGACAAGTCGTAAGTTATTTCACGAGTCGAGCCCCAAAACTCTCTCTCTCTCTCTCCGGCGTTTTCTTCGGGCTCGGGTGAGGTTAGGCACGTGTGCCGGATCGATGTAACCGCCCGCCTCTCGAGATTCATTTAAGGCCGACGTTCACGCGAGAGTCGCCGTGTGCAATTTTCGAGGAGGTCTCGCAAAAAACGCAACGGCGATTTCCAAAAAAATACTCGCAGCAACGCGTTTTCCCTGTGTTTAGGGGTTTTAATTGGAATAGTCAAAGTGGAAAGGTAAGAGGGGCCGATTCGCGGTGGCCATTAATTATTGCCTTATCTTGAGATGTTAAGGTAGGAGGCGAAGTAAATTTATGATTTAACTTGTATTTTGCAATTGCCGAGTGAGATAAACTTGAAGTATTGCATAAGATTTTTCAGATATGTATAATATCGTTAGTTTCCACGTTACAATCAAATAGAATAAGCCTTTTTATAATTTAGTCACGCCAAATTAATGCTCCGCGGAATTATTTATCTCGCGAACATTTTCCCAGAAAAAAATCGATACCAAAATTATTTTTAAAAACTGAACTCGGAAAGCAACCGTTTAGAAATCAATTTCTTCCCTCAATCGAGGGATCCGCAGCCGCGGCGCAGCGTTGTAGCCTAACGGATTCGGATAAAAAAATTCGCCTTCCCCCCCCCGATGAAACACAAGACATCGGGCGCGTGCGAGAGGGCTCCGAAGCCAGCACCGAGCCGCGCGCAAAACGAGAATGAATAATGAAAGCGTGTAACTCGAGCCGGGGCCGATTATACGCGGCCGGGGCGTAATCGCGGCCGGGCACGAGCCACTTCATTTTCTTTACTCTGATTTCGCGCTTCGCGTTCTCGCCCCGGCTGTCTTGCTTTCTTCGTTGATTTTTTGTTTGTTTCTGCGCTTCTTAATCTGCGCTCATTGCTACAAATCTATCCTTATTAGGGTGCGCGATAACGAGGGCTCGGTTTTGCTTTTTTCTTAGGTCTGCTTTCCGGTAATGGGGATCGTAATCGACCAGTCTTTTTTACTTGAGCAGTTTTGCAAAAATTCTCACTAATTGATTCGCTGTTATTCATTTTGAAAAGTTTATTCCAAAAATATTTCATACTAAAATATCTGAAAAATCGAAACCGAAATAACACCATATCCCAGTGAAATTTAATAAGCGAACGGAAGAGAAGACTGCCGCCTATTCGCGCGAAGGAGTCAAAATTTTCTATGAGCGTGTATCCGAGCGTCGCGAGACTCGTTATTAATTCGTCGTTAGTTTGGCGCCCGACGAAGTTTTCTTCTTCTGTCGGAGGCACTCGTGCGCTCGGTACATCCGCGCGAGCTCTCTCTCTCTCTCTCTCTCTCTCTCTCTCGCGATTGTGCCCGAACGGATTTTATTTCACGTTTCTGCCAGGAAATTGGCACCGATGTTTCCTCCGCCTGGAAAAATTTAATTGGAAACGTCGACTTGCGCAATATTCGCGCGCCAAACTTCGACGAACGAAAAATGAAACTGAAATTTTGAATTTTCAAATTTAAATATTAATCTTTATAATATGCATTAGAGATACGATAAAGAACCTTATTGTAAAGGATTTCTGTTGGCCACCGACAATTGAACTTTCTTACTGCAATTATTAAACGTTACGATCAATATTTCTTTTAACCATCAATTAAAAACGGATTCTTTTTTAATTTATAATTTTTCGTTTTAAAGCATAAAAGAACGCAGAATAAATAGACCGTTTCCCAAGTCATGCAATTACGCAAAGAATAATCAGACAAAAGCTTTCAAAAAATACGAGCGCCAATAAATCAGAACTCCGAAATCCTGCTCAAGTAGACAAATGAAATTGTCCTGTCGCGAATCCATCCTACAACGCCACCTTTCTTCTCCTCTTTCTTTCCTAACTCGACCAATTTTCTTCTTTTCACTCGCCCTTCCTCCCTCTCTCCTCAGCCAGATCGCCATAATTTCTTTCCAGAAGTGTCGCAGTTTTCGGCGCGCTCGCCGTGCTCCTCGAAAAACGAACGGAGCTGCTAAAGCCAGCGGAGAGGCGGCGGCAGCAGCATCCCGAGAGCAAAAGCCATAAATACAAATGGAAAGGAAATGGAACTCGGCGCAAACTTTTTCCCGGGGCCTTTTGGCCTTATCATTGCCGCGTTCCTCTCTTATTTCAGTCGACGGCCCTCTCCTGACATCCCTCACGCCCGCGCACTTTTCTCTCTCGGTGCAAGCGCGGCTTGTTCGCTTTTACCTTTTGAGATGTAAGGCGGGACGAAGTGCCTGACGCGACGTAAATATTGCCGAATTTAAAGGTAAAGCTAGCGGATATCGCGGATGTTTTCGCAGAAGTAAGTGAAGGAAACAAATTTATTGTTTTGAAACGTTGCCTTTGGTTGGTTGAAACTATCTATTATTGATAACGTAACGGATAACATAATTAAATTAATTAATTAATTTCTTTTTTCACTTCGTCCATTTTTCTTTATATTATTTTAAAATTTATACATAGATGGAAAAAATAAAATGCTATTAAACAACTATTTTTTAGAAAGCTCAAAACAGCTTTAAAGTTAGTAAAAAATCGTTATAACATGTTTTTAATAAATATTTTATATACGTTGATAAATTTAATTCAAACTTTATTGTTTAATCATATCTAAACGATAATGGAAAAGAATTTTATAAAATTTGATTTATCTCGCGTATTAAACTTTTTCGACTAACAAATTGATGATACTGAATTTTACTTCGTTAATCCGTGCAATTTTACTTACACATAAATTAAATGAGCTTCAATTAAATTAACAGCTCTTCAACAATTTCAATGTTAATTACTTTTAAATCTCAATTCCATCCCGAGATTGCGTGCTTAATATGTAAAAACTTTTATTATGCATGGAAATTCTGAAGTTCAGGGCTGTGCGGCGCCGGTGTTTCTTCACCCTCCCCCCTAAAACGTATGGAGGCAACAAAAACTCCGAAGTTACCGTATGAAAACGAAGTTCGCCTACGCGACCCTCACCCCCTCGCCCCTGTCCTTGTGATTTAGTACCGCGCGACTTCGCGGGGCGGCGCTCACGAAAAAAAAAAAAATAAAACTTCGCCAACGCAGTAACATCGAGCACAGTTCTAATGAATTAGAACAATGCGGATGTTATCGATGAACTTTCGGCCGGGCGAAAAGTTTGCATATATCGATTTTTGGTTTCTTGCTTTAAAATAAACTTCGCATGACTTGAGCGCGGGGAGGTCACGTGAGAGCGCGCTTTGCTCGTAAATTACGATATCTCGCATTTATGCCAGCTATAAATTCCACGCTAATTTAACGCTGCGTATTTTCAAACTGCTTTTCAATACCTTAAATAGCGACTTTATTATCTAAAATTAATGCAAATTGCTGTTTATCAGGATCGTGCATATAACCTTCAGGGGTTAGTCAACGAGGGCTGTGGAAAAGCTTAATAATACTCATTTTTTTTACGATTTTGCGGATGCTTTAGTTTTTAGCAGACTCTTATTTAGGTCAGTTCTATCCTATCCGATTAAACGTAAATGAAGCAATTGCGACTATTTTTAGCAAATAGTTCGTTTAAAATTAGTACTTGATCTCCAGCGGAGACGCAAAAAATATGATTATTAAAAATTAATGCAAATTGCAGTTTATCAAGACCATAAAATCCTCAGGCATCGCAACAACGGCTGCGGTTAAAACAAAAAAGAGAAAAAGAAAAAAAACCGCGACGCGCTATTTAAATCAACTAGAAATGCAGGAAAACGCAGCGGTGCGAGAGAACATTAAGGAAGGTCGACCGTGGCCGGAAATATTTAATTCCTCGCGGCGTCGCGTCAGCGAATGGAGATACATGTGGCTCCGGCCGACGAAAAAAGGAGAGATAAACCGCGCGCAAAAAAAAATGGCGGGGAAAAAACGTCGGACGCGGGGATTTTCGAAAAAAAAAAAAACTCTCGAGCGATTTAATTCATTAGAAGAAGTCGCTCTCTCGCCTTTATTGTACTTTCGGAACATTAATATTGCCGATGAAAGGAAACCGTAGAAGCTTCGTGCGCCGAATGAAACCCCCCCTTTGAATGGCGACCGGGTAGGACATTCGCTTGATTCGAAGTCTCTGCGAACAGACTTTCTCTGGAAATGCGAGAGTGCTCGATCGCCGAAGCGATTCGGTTCGTGATTGAAATCGAAGGGTTGTACCGAAATTGCAGAGTCGCGATTAGGTAATCGGAGACGCGGGATGCTTTGAGGCTTGGTTGGGTTGCGCTCTCGCTATTACGTAAATTTAATTGACGGTCTCTCTGGACGTTACGTAAATACACATAGTTTTGAAAAAACTCTCGGCGCGTCGGTAAAGTGGAATCTATTAGCGTTCGGTAGTTATTAATTGACGCGATGTCAAAGATATTTTCAGGGAAAAGCTTCGAACGGTATTCGCAATATTGGAAGAGAACTTTGTAAATACTGATATTTTTATTTCGTTGAGTCGTTTAAAAATAATAACGTTTAATTACAGGTACTTCAGAAGATAAATCTTTTTACAGGTTTTATAATAAAAGTAATTAAATAGAAAATAAAAACCAACGGTAATGTTAACCCGTTATTATAACTTTTAAATGTCTTCTTTTATTTTCTACTCTAGTTCACAAAGTGTTTTGTTTATTATTTACCATTGCTATTACTAATTTTAAGTAATGGTCTATATCTCTTAATAATAATAACTAATTTGGCACTCGCCTATAAAAATTAACATTATCAATTTCTGCTTAAAAGTTCGAAAGCAGCCTTTTAAATCGCTAATGAACGGCAAAAAGCGCGGCGCAACCAGACACACACGAAACCGTAATTCGCAGCCGTCCGAAATTGACGAAGACAATGCGCGCCCCTTTAACAAATTGAATATCGCCCGGCTGCATTCCCGGTGCAATTATGACGCGTGAAATTTTGCCATTTACCGCGCGCGCGCACGTTCCCCATTAAGCCGCCTCTGTGCCCCGTCCCCCGAAAGATACATCCGCCACGGCGTGCGCGCGAAAGAGGGACGTTTATTTATCGGAAAATTTCGCGTTAGCGGCGAAAAAATGGAGAGAGCACATCTTTGCTAATTGCGAATGGGCGTAGGGGAAGGAATTGAAGGATGGAAGTGAGCGTAACGGGGCTTTCTCGTTATCGCGCACTGCGTTTAATTATGTTTATGAAGATGTCGGCGCTTTAATTTGGCCGCGCGGCAGAGGGAAATTATTCACGCGGCGCGGCCGAGGTCAAATTGACGGGAAGGGTATTCGGCAATTTTCGCGGTATGCATATGTTTTTTTGCGATGTTTTATCGAAAAAATTCGTTGCTCGGCGCCGCTCGAACATTACCGACGCAGAGCGTCGCTTATGTGTTTGAAAATGGTTTTGAGAGAACTTTGTAAAGCTTTTTTTTTTAACCAACTAATAATTTGGAAGGTATTATTTGTAAATGAAAGTCGTAAAATTTTGTTATAGACATGATGAATGTTTACATTTATGTGTTTGCAAAATCTTCAGAATAATACGTACTTTATATTGTTTACATACATATTTGATCGGTAAACATGAAGCTAAAAATAAATGGGTTTCAAAATTTATTACACCCACTATTCGTTTATTTGACTTCAAATACTACAGCGGTAATATTTGAAGTATCGCAAAACAGAAAATATATATTTTCTACCTTCCCAGCAATTTACCGAAAGTCCATCTAAAATAATATCGAAATTACAACTTGGAGCGGTCCGGAGGTACTTTAGAAACGATGAGCCGATAAATTACACGAAACTCGATAATTGGAAACTCATTAAAAACTGCCTTCCCAAAAGTACAGCCATTTATCCCTCGAAAGCTCATCACGGCCCCGGGTCCGACTTGCAGACTCGATAATCGCGCTCCGCAGGGAGGCACAAAGCGCGACAATTGAATTCGCCGGCGCAGGTAAAATTCACTCGGTCACGGGGCACACAGCACTCGTTCGCCCCATTCATTAAGGCTTCGCGCCTAATCATCGGGAGGCGCATGCGCCCCCCCCGCCCCAAAATTGCGCAGCGCGCGGCACCGCTTCGAAATTGACGGACGCGAGGCGGCCAATCAAGCCGGGCAATTATTTTAAGTAGGGGTTCGATTGGTTTCGTCCCTTTCAGAGGCTCGCCGGGTTTTCGTTTCGCCGATAAGCCCCGCGTGGAGTACATACTTGGACATTCGGGCTGATCCGCCGCTCTGCCGGGCTGATTTGTATATAATTGAAATCGAGATACGGGCAAACCAGATGGGCGCCGGAATTAATTATTTACCGGCCGCCGCCGCCGCCGCCACGCTGCATTGGGCGCCGATGATTTATCGCTCTCGCGAATAATGTTTGCCCGACCGGCGGGCGGAAAAAAGAGCCGGTGATTACGGCGGAGAGTGCAAGTGCCGTAATCGGTTCGATGATAAGATGGGAGGTAAATAAATACCCGGAGCGCGAAGGTTAATATTACTGGGGTAAATATATCCGGCATTCGGTTTCGACGTTGGCCCGTTGCAGTTTCGCTCGTTTAAACATGTAATCGTTTAATACAATCGCGTAATTTGGGTCTTAACGTGGACTGGCGTTTTAGTGAAATGGGATCATCCGCCTGTGGTCAATATACAGCAGCTTCTCTCGATCAGGTAAATGACGCGAATTTGCAATTCTATGAAAAGTAAATGCCTTGATCGATTTTAAAGTTAAATTATGTTTCAGCAATGTCTAGATAAGGTTGTAAAAATTTGCAAATTGTTTCAGGAAGGAAAAGCTCGAAATTATGAAAAACTAAGGGTAGCCTCGCTAACTTTATTTTTTACTTAGAATTGGTGTTACTATCACAATTATCTATAACACTCACGTTTACTGGCGGCAATTTAAAGTTGTTCTAGCATCCACTTAAAAAACAAGGACCGCTCGACAATGATCTAAGAAAACGAAGCTGATGCGCGCGCACACCAAGCACGATTTTTATCCCAATTTTTCTGCATGCGCTCTTCTTTCGTAAGTTGCCGAGCGAAAATATTACAGTTGCGGAAAGAGCCTCGCAAAAAAAAGAAAAAACAGCCAGCTAGACAAGCAAGCAATGACAATGCGGCCAGGGCAATAATAAGGTTCGTATTTCTCGAGGAACAATGCCGTCGAGTGCTCGAGTGCATGAATATTGCGTGTATTACAAGCGAGTGGACAAAGCTGCCTCTCTCTCTCTCTCTCTGCTCGTCGAATGCACTTAAAAGCCGCCAAACAGGCGAACGGAGTGCCTGCCGTGACCCGCTTTCCAACCGCTTCTACTATGCCTGCAGGATTTTAGCGCGGATGATGCGAATCGGATGATCCGCTGCGCCCCCGGCTGCTATGTACATGATTTTTTTTTCTTTTTTTTTTTAATGGAATCGCGAATTCGCAGACGGAAGTTAGTGGTGTAATTTGACTAATTTTTGTAATTCTTTTCGTTTCACGCCGGATTTTTAAAATTTAATGCTGAATATAATTCCAAAAATTGTATTGCTTCTACAAATTGAAGCTGTCATCAATTCTATAATCAATTAAGATGTTACAATACCAGAAATAGAAATAAAATCCTACGTTATAACATGTGATACACTTTCGTGACATCCTTAAAATAAGTTATCCGTGTAAAACGTATAAGTACTCTCGTGTCTTTCTGTTCTGCATGAAACTTTGTACTACCAAGGGGAAGTTTTATAACACCTTAGTAGGTCTAGATAAAAGGAATATGTATTGTAATACGATGACTCAAACACACAATCCGAGATGAAACGGAATAATTCTCTGAATTTCTACTTGAATAAGTTATTTAATAAACAGTTACTTTTTAGTTTACAATTATTACCTACTTTTTTTGAACATGTATATATGTATTTACTTAATGATCAAGATGTAAAATAGTAAAAATTGCAAAAAGGAATAAAAATATCTTGTTTGAAATTCTACTATCAATGCGAACGAAATGTGGAAGACGATAAAATAAGTATAAATCGCTTTAAACTGTTCCGATTTACGACTATTTATTTCAAAAGAATAAAAAGCATTTTACGTAACTGAAATGGGACTAATATATCACGATTTTCTCTCGATTCGAAAAAGTTATCGTATTTTTCCAATTTTTATCCAATGCTATTAGTATAAAAGACCATTCATTTTTTTCGTTTCATTTTCCCGCGGATAATTTTTTTTTAATATTCGACGCGATATCTTTTTTTTTTTTTTTTTACGTTTACGCTATTAACGCCGAATCGAAAAGGTTTAAACTCCGTAACCATGCAGCGTTTATGGACTGGAAATTTGTGCATTACATATCGTAATGCTCTTTCGAGTTTTATATATAAAATAGAAGGCGGATACGAGCTCGGCGCCGACAATCGAAAACGCCCGAAACATATCCCGGAGAATTTCAAATAAATACAAAAAAGTTTGACTGGCAGGGGCAGCGAGGGAAATATTAAAATCTGCGAATTCGAGCCTTTTTAACCGGGCTTATATTGATGCTCAAAACAAAAATTGCGCTGTGCAGCCGAAAACGTCCCCTGCATATTTTACAATATCAGCTGCGCACGGCGAAATCGAATCAAATTAAAACGTCAATAAGCGCGAACTGCGAACGACGCCAAGAGTGAAGAGTATAGAAGACTATAATTTTGCGGAATTTATATAGTCGGGCGCATGTTTTTTTTTTAAACAAAAATTTAAACAAAATATGTACTGTAAAACAACGACAAACCTTTGAATCGTAGAATATTTCATTCAAAGGTCCCAGAGGCCCATATTTCACTGTAAAATTAAATAATAGCAAAGTACTCTTTAAGCGCGCGGAGCGCAATACAAGCGGAGAGGGAGCACGGCGAGAAGAAGCAGCAGTTGTCACGCGTGCCGTTCGCCTCAAAGGCCTGCCGGGGAGAAAAAAAGAAGCTTCGCTAAAGCTCAAAACACAGGCTTTTGAAGGGGGGCAAAGCGAAGCTTTTTAATAAAGCAGACGCGACGGAAAAGCTCCGGGGGGAGGGGGGAGGCGCGCGCGAGGAAAGTAAGTCAGCAAAGCGCGTCATTACTCATTTTCGGGGTGACTCGACCGACCCGTGCAAGTTTTACGAGGCCAGCGTCGGCGGTCCATTTAGGCCAGTTTCCATTAACGCTCTCTCGCGCGCACATACGCCCGTGCAGACCCGTTTCATTAGACATCGTTATAATTGCGCAGGGGGAGTAATTAGCGTTGTCTGAACCGGCGCAGCGCGCGCTGCACCGAGAGAGAGAGAGAGAGAGAGAGAGAGGGCGCGAAAGAGGAAGCGGTAATAAAAATTAATGCTCTCAAGGTCTCCGACCGGTGTATTATGCGCGAGCTTTTTCACGCGCGGCCTAATATTAGAAAAGGGAAACGCCGCCGCCGGAAAGTTTTGTCGCTCGTCGCGCAATACGTTTTTATTAGGGTTGATATATACACGCGCGCGGAGCCGCGCGCGAGAGAGACCGAGAGGGCTTTCTTTCTTTATGAGGAGTATAAAGTGCGCGGCCCCCCTGACGGCTGACCCGCCGTCCAGATTGACTGGGAGAAATTGTGAAAGTCTTTGTCGCGGTTAAGGAATGATCGATGCCGAGAGTTTTCTCGAGCGCCGCGAGAGAGAAGCTGCCTCGAGTTCGAGATATAAGCTGGACGAAGGCGTGATTTGTTTTGATAAGCTGCGTATTAAATTGCGCGTTTAGTCGATGAAAACTGCTGGATTTGCCGAAAAGCGCCAGGAGATTTAATAAAAACAAAAAAGGAAAATCTCTTCGTTTATTAGAGCGGTTTGGCTTGCCGTTCGGCAGAATGAAGAAAATAAGTAAACTTTAGCGATCGAAAGCGAGGTTAACGAAGTAATAAAGCGGTCGTTTCGTGGATCTACGAACTACCTATTTCGTACTGATGTGTTTCCTTCACGATGTCAATTACGGGGAGCCGTTGGTCATGATATTACCACTTTATAAAGTAGCTGTCGAGGCATTAGATTTTTATAACGGAATATTATTTCTAAGATTAAGGCGAGGCAAAAGTAAAAAATCAATACAAATAATAAAGATTAATTGCTTTTGTCTCTTAAACGTACCTGCTTCTTGTAGCAGACCAGATTTCTAATAAGTGTCCAACTTAAATTAGATTGTATCCCAAATGCTTTTATGATCCCACAGTATCAGCGAAGCTTTAACGATATCAAGAATAGGGTGTACGTTATTAATCAAGTAAATTCATCTTAAAACAATTTTATAAACCTTTACGTGAAAACCATTGAAACTGACAAAAATTAATCAACAATACCGCACCTATAAATACCGTTCATCGTTACTCCCCCACCGTTAACGTCCGTTTACCTTCTCTCCCATCATCCGAAGCAATAAAGCGGCGCGTGTATGACCGGCAATCAAAATCACGCTCTCTGCACGCGTGTCCGCGAAAAATCCTCGTCTCGACTCTCCCGGGCGAATCTCCGGGATGAAGAAAAAAAAAGAAGAGCCGACGCGTCGTTAGGCGTAAATCAAGCACACGCAGATCCCCCTTCGCCGCTGATAAAATCGTTGCCGAATACAGAGGCGACGGACTGGCTTTAGATAAGGAATCAAGGGCTTTTTTACGTTTGCTCTTTTGGGGAAAGTATCGTCGTCAGCGGATTTTGGCTACTTTGAGGGTTTTAGTCGCGCTTTTTCTTCCCTATTTTTGTAATCGAGTGCAGGTTGTCCTGATAGCTTAGAAGACATTCCAAGCATGTTTTTTTTCCAAGGGTTTTAGCTATTTCATCTTTCAGACTTGCAATATAAAAAATATTTTACGATCTAGATTTCAACGTAAATATTTGATGGTAATCTTTTAAAAATGCAAACAAAATTTGGCTCTTTTAATCTTCAAATCTTTTGAATAGACGCACGCAAAACATTTATCATTTCATAGAACGGATAAAAACTCGCGGCCCTTTGCTTGTATAGAAGGGAACATAAAAGAGTATATGCCACGAGTTATAAACGTCACCTAAAAAGTGGGTTAAGTTCGTCAGAGCTCGGTGAATTCGACCCGGAAATTTAGCACCAGTTTTACAACTCTCTTTATCCATTCCGAATGTGGCATCAAATCTTTGGGTGGCATTATATGACACTGAAAAGAGTAAAAGTAAAATATTACTCCTTTCCTTCGGATTGACGTACAGCTCTGTTAAGTGAAGGAACGAGGTCGTATAAAGCTTATTTGTTCTTCAATATGGAATATAATAGTATTTATTTAGTTTACATGCAGGAAGAAAAAGTTTTACATTACGAAATCACGTGAAATTTAAATACGCAGCAGTTTATTCTCAGCGCATGATTCATCAAGTTATCTATTACAAATAAACGATAAAACGTCCTTTGAAACCGACGGATATGGAAGTGCACGCACTTTAGTCTTACGTTTAAGACTATCAATTTAGCTTTAGCATTGGCAGTTTTCTTTCAAAGCACACCAAAAACCTCGTACCCCAACGCGCATAAAAAAAAAACATCCCCGCGGCTGCTTTCGCTCGCGTTCTCTCAAATCCACGCACAGAGACGCATATATATAAAAAAAAAAGGAGCGCTCGCGCGTTTTCATTCCTACGTTTCATTCGCCAAGTCCGCGGTGCCTCGTCATTTCCCTCCCTCCGGCGAACACTCTCGACTTCTCCTCCGCGGGGCCAAGAGTACGTAAGGTACGTACGATGCAGGGGGACTAAAGAGGAAAAATAGAACGCCGAGCGCAGGTTTTCCTCTCTCTCTCTCTCTCCTTCGCCGAGGTCGAGTGACAAACGACACGCGTGTTATTTTCCCTCTTTGCTCGCTTTTTCGGCCCCGGGAGCGCGAGGCGCGCGCGCGCGCACATGCACCGCGAAAAAAGGGGGCTTCGGGGCGGGGGGAGGGGAGAGAGAGACCCGGGAAAGCGGCGGGAAAGTAGGCCAAAGAAAGGAAGATGCAAAGGCGGAGGAGAGCCGTATATCATATTTCATCGAAACTGGGCGCGAGCCTGGAAATTTCGCGCGACAGCTGATAATAAGTTGTTTCTCCGCCGATGCGACGGGGCGGATTGTTGGCTCTCTGTCGGCCCTTCGAAAATGTTTATGTCGTGCGAATGTGGAAATTAGAGGGAGATAAGTAATGAGCGAATAGATTTTAATCAAAGGTGTAGGGAATTTCGATGTGTAAAACATGGAATCTTTTAATTTTATACTTTTTATTCGCAGTGAGCGCAGAGAAACTGGAAAAAAAGTTTTTTGAATTAAACGAAATATATATATGTTTTCCGAGATATATGTGTTTTGATGCTGTTTGCGAAGTAAAAGAAAGTTCGGAAGGAATTTTAGAATAGAAAAGTTAATAAAGCAGAATCCGAAAGGTATATTGGAATTTCGTTTGAATCAGGATCTTAGTGATAATTTGAACTTCCAGTGCTTTATACGTCTAACTATTTTATTTTCCATTTCCAAGATTTAATAACGTAACTTTAAGTTATATATTCCGACCTAAAAAATTCTCATTTTTTTTCCAAACGCAATACCACCTTTGCCAACCTCAAAATCCAATAATCTACAAATTTAATACTCCCCTCTCAAACATCAAACCCAAGAATTCGATTTCTCTCCTTGGGCTTGCAAACCAATAAGCGACTAGTAAATCGTCCTGCTTCTTTCCGCTTTCAGCGGAGCGGCGCCGAGCGTAGGAAGAGCGCCCGGTAGTATATATATCGAAGCTCCTTGAGTGCATCGGAGCTTGCAGCGGGCGGCGAGTGTAATTGATGGTGTGTACCGGCCTCGACCGAAGGTACACGCGGAGACGGTCCTTGAAACTGCTGAAATTAATTGTCGTCCGCGGCTTCCTCGCGAAGACAACGACGACGACGACGACGACGACGACGAGGACGACGAAAAGAGATAGAGTTTACCTCGGCGCGAGCTGCACTGCGGGACAGATAAGACGCGCGCGCGCGCACAGCCCGGTTTATAATATAAAGGCGGAGGGAGAGAGAGAAGGAGCTTTCGAGAGCTTTCTTCTAGATAAGTTTTATTGCTGCGCAAGGCTTCGAAGAGGCAAATACGACCTTTTCTTTTCGGACTCTGGCAGCCGGAGATTTTTCGTTCTCGCTTACACGCTTCGAGAGATACTCGGGAAATCCTTTCGAGGAGTCTGCTGCGTTGGTAATTGGAATATGGCCTAAAAATATTGAGAATTATTATAAACTATAAATTTTCATCAATCTGCTTGAGCCGGAAGATATTTCTTACAGATTAGACTAATTAACAGATAGGCATAGCCGAAGAATTTTAATATTTTTAACGAATCTTTGCTTTGCGATAGTTAAAAATCTTTCTACGCTTAGAATATTGATTTTATCATTTCTTATTCTATTTTTCTACCTACTAGCTCTGAGTAGTTGTGAGTGAGGTAAGAACTTTTAGCACACATGGGATATAAGAAGCTTTATCTTTAAATTAATTACAAGCTTTAAATTATTAGGAATCATTCCAGAAAAAAAATACTATTTTATATTTCTATGAAAATGAATAAAACTTAGTGTAGGAATATTAATTTTAAAATTAAATAAAACTTTTAATTATCAAACATTTCTTAATCCTTTAAGATTTGTCACAATCCTAATGTAAAAACACCTTTAATATAAAATTATTATTATCATCGTAAAAAAGCAAAAAAGAATTCACCTTCTGAAACAAATTAATTCCTTAATCCGCGTTTCACGGATAAAAAAGAAATAACGTAAGTGAAAAACAAATAAAAACTACTCTGAGCACATTATTTCCCAGAGACTTATTTAAAGCACCGGAAAAAATGATAAGGGACAAACAGTAAAAAACAAAAAAGAAAAAATTAACCCGAGGCCGGACTTAGAAAAAGTCTCGAGGAATTAATACATTTTTACTTAGCGAGCGTGAGTGTCAACTTAGCCGCAAAAGAAGGCGGCAATTAAGACAAAGGGAAGAACCGACGACGCCCCGGAGAAAAAGGGAGAAAAAAAGGCGCGAGCCAGAGAAAGATGAAAGAAAGGGCGCGCGGAGGAATAAAACGGTAAAAATGAGAAAGGCACTAGAAAGTTATGGCCATCCTCGAGACTTCGCCTAGAGCCAAGGGAAAAATCTTTGTCCTTCCCTTTTTCTCTTTCTACGCGGCTGAAACTCTTTGTCTCCCATCCGCCTTTTCTCCATGTATACATACCGCGCGCGGAATCTACTTCTTCGTTTTGCTGCGCCTCACGAAAAATTTGTCTCTATGTGTACGCGTGTCTGCGTGTGTGTTTGTGTGGCCGACACCTCGTGGCCTCATTTATTTATGCGCTTCACGCCGTCGCGAAAAAGCAAACGTCCCCACAAAAGCGGGTTCATTGCAATACTTTCTCCCCTCGCAACGACGTACTTTGTTTCTACTTTATACAGCAAATCTCCATGAGGCCGCGGAGCCATAAATTCGTCAGCCCGTGATAGGTGTGTTATATACCTTTTTACCTCTTTTTCGGATATCCGCGAAGAGTCTCGGGAGTATTTATATTTTGGCTCGACAAAAGCCTGGCATTATGAACTTTTTTCCGTTCGCTCGAGCCGCGGCCTCGTTTCCTCGATAATATGCAATCGATTTCTTGCTCTATATAAAATATTCCATTGATGAACTAACGAGAATATTACTTTATACCCCGATGCTAATACGCGGCGGTGGGATATAATATATTTACGAATTTGTCCGTCAAACAAATTGTACTAAAAGAACACAATATATAATACAGTCATCTTGATAAAGTCCGACAATTCAATTGTTCGCGTCGTCGCGATTTCTTATTCAATCAAGATTCCACAAGCTTAAATCAAATCGACAAAAGAAACTTGTCGGGAGGTAAATAATAACCCTAATTATCATAACCATCGCAAAACAATTCCCCCAAAAAAAGCAGTCACCGACAGGAGGGGAAAAAAAAAACAGCGCTCAGGGGACACCGAAAAAAGGCGGCACGTTACTCTACACGCGTAACTCACGAATCGGCCAGATTTATTTATCGCCTGCTCCCCTCCCCGCCCGGGGAAAAAAAAACGGGGGCACGGACACCTCCAACTTTCGACCGAATGATTTATCCCTCGCTGGCGAAAAAAAAAAAGAGGCAGCAGCAGCAGCAGCCCCCGAGAGCCTTCTCTCTCTTCCCTTCCCGGCTTGCTGGGCGATCGATCGGCGGCGGCGCTGCCGGTAGTCGACTTTCCCCTCGATATTACTTTTCATTTCGTCCAAGTGCATACAAGGCGCGCCCGGAGGGGCCATTACCCCGCGAGCGCTATTGGTAATAACGCGCGGGGGCCAACTTGTAGAATGCGACGAGTCCTCCCCGCGGAATTCCGGCGCGTCGATAAAGATAAAGCGCGCCGGGGCCGCGCCGTTGTTGCTCTCTCTCTCTCTCTCCGCCGCCGCGCTGGGTTTTATGCCCCGGCGATGACTGCTTTAAGGTTGGTTTAAAATAATTTCTGGACTATCCTCGGACTTTATTGCGCCAATCGGACGTCGGCGGGGAATTGTAGAAGTTTTTTTTTTTTTATTCGCCGCGGTAATTGAAATATAGAGGTTTTAATTTTCTGCCTTTTGCAATTTTTTCACCGTAATGTCCCGGCTGCATGTGTTACAACGTCGTAATGACACTATTATGATAATCATTTTAAGCGCTTGTAGTTACTTCAATTTTATGGATGGTTAAAAAATTCCAAACGCTTGTAATAAAGGGCCCTTTTTGATGTAAAAACGTGTAGCGGCTGTTTTTGATTGCCCGAAATGTTCCGAAAAGTTTTAAATCTTTTCACCATATTTGCTAAATATAGTTTCAGCTTAGCTTGCCTCTTCACCAAAATCTTACCGCGTTTTCAGGATAAAGATTCTCTGGAAACTTCCATCTCTATTTACTAAAATTTCGACGATCTGGAAGAAAGCTCCGAGTAAGGCATAAATATCTTTAGAAATCTCGCCGAAGTTTGCAATCTTTTATTCTTCATTATCCCGAGCCGCGAGCTTTTCTCCTAAACAATTATTTCAGACAGATCGGAACAAGCTATATAACTAAAAAATTTTTAAATCGGATAAAGTGGTTCATTTATTAAGAAAGAATTCTATCAATCGCCCTAGTTTTTAAACTTGAACATAACAACGTCATAAAAGTTGTTATATTTACGTATTACCATAAAGAAAGCAAATAACCGCAAGCCAAGTTCGTTACCTACAACTTTATTATAGGCGTCGCGAGTTCTTGCGGAGCTATATAAGGCCTGTAGAGGCAAGCCAGAGAGATATGGGAGTAAGTTACGGGATGAAAATCGAGTGATACGCGGAAGAGTAAATCTCGGACGGATATATCCACTGGTGGCTTGGCCAGGCGCCTTCTGGATATCAAGCTGTCGGTGATTTAGCGGCTCGGGCCAGAGTAAAAGGTGTAAAGTGAGGTGGCGACGACCTGGCGGAGAAAGGACGGAGTTATATTGGGGTCGAGGAACGAGATAAAAAAAAAAAGAAGGAGAAAAGAAATAAAGAGGGGGGCCCGACAAGAAAAGACAATTTCAGTAAGACTTTCATGAATGAAGCCCGAGGTGTGTCGCGGAGGGATGAGCTCTCGCGTTAAGTGGCCAACGTGCGCAAAACATCAATTTCCTTGCGGGGAGCTGGAAGAATACGGGTGCCGAGCTATACCGGGAATAAGAATGAGTCGTGTATAGCAAGACGACGCTGATTTGAATTTTCGTTAAATTCCAGCGGGAGAAATGCGAAAAAATCGCATCGTCGGAGAAAGAGAGAGAGAGAGAGAGTCCCTTTCTTATGGAAATTTTGCACTTATTCGGAAAGCGAACGCGCGAGTGGGAGCTTTCATTTTGTTATGAGTCGCTGAATGCCAAAGAACGAAATAATTGCGTCTCTGAGTTTTATCAAGTTAAATTAATTCTATAGAGTATATATGCATTTTTAATCAACTCGAAGGAATACCAAATAAGGGTGTAAAAGCTTTCTCGGTCGTAATTCCATTAGCGACTGAAGAGAGAAAATTTGCTCCGCCATATTTTCTAATTCAGAATAATTCGATCTACCCTCTTTCGTCCAGTTCAACAACTTGAAAAATTCCGTTACAAAATCGCCCGGGTGTGACCAAGTCGGCAATTTCCTCCGCCATTTCGCGACGAAAAAGACATCCGCATCCCTAAAAGATCAGATAATCGAAGAGAGGAACGAGGCAAATAAGTAGGGTACCTTAAATACAGAATGACTCGAGGGGAAGGAGCACAGCGGCCGTAGAAAAGAACGAGAAATCAAGGATGAAAAGACAGATAGATATGGATTCTGTCTCTTGCTAGAACTGACCATGTGTTAACAGATAACACCCCCCCATCAGCGAATCCAGCTGATCCGTGATTCTGGCTTTCCAGCCTGGACAGAAGGCAGCTCTCTCTCTCTCTGGGTCCATCCCCCGGTCCGAGCTCAGCCAGCTCTCCCGATCGAACGTCTCCGCGAGATTAGGCTTATCTGTCGGTGGCTCTCCCGGCGTCTGACATCTTGGGGGCTATCGCTCTTTCTCTTCCTCCCTGTAAATACGTATACAGGGGTCAGGAGAGCTCGTATGCGCCGGAAGCCCGCGATGAAAGACTGCTCTCCCGGTGTCCGAGGGATCTTCCAGCACTCGATAATGGACGTATATACACGGCGACCCCCCGACAATGAGAGGGTCTTGAGAGGGGGAAGGGGAGCTGATAGCAGTCCGCGCGAGGAATATAACCAAGGTGATTGATCGATCTATGGGTACCGTGTCAATAATGTAAATGAGCTTGAAAATTCTAGATGCCAGGGACTGCCGGCATTAGACTGTAAAAGTTTAAGTGTCGGGAGATGGAGTAACTTCTCGTAAATTACGGTGTTCGGTTTCTTGCGGTAAAAATGTCGTTTGTGCTTTATAAAAAAAAAGTTACTTTAAAACAAAGATGAATCATCGTTTCATCTTAATAATAGGAATTATCAAGCTCAACTTCGAACGCCTCGTAGCAATAACAAATAACACGAAATTAAGACAACTTTCTCAATAAATGACACTTTGTCCCGACTCTTAAATGGCATCGTCCGAATAAAAAAGTCGTTAAGCTTGACGTCTACGTCACGGAACGCAACACCCCCAGCCCACTTTACAGGGCGACTCGCTCTCTTTCCCGCGCGAACGAGAAAAGAAAGACAGGGAGAGATTCTCGGCCTCGTAGCGGCGCCCCGGCAATATCGAGACATTAGGGGTCGGAGTTTTAAAGGCGACTCCGACGCTTCCTTCCTCTCCCGCGTGATGTATCTCACCGTGACGAGGAGAAGTAGTCGTCGGCGCCGGTACTCGAGGCTCGTTATAACGTATTTGATGGTCGGGGGGTGGGGGGGGGTGGAGGGGGTGACGAGCAGAAGAGGCTTAGATAAAGAAAGAGGAGGCGCGTCGGCCAGACGAGCGAGCGAGCGATGGAGTTTGTTCAGAGGGTTCGGAGAGAGGGTATATCAAGGCACGATCCCGTTAGCGTCGCCAAACAGGCCGGCGGAGCTTCCTCGCCGCGCGCCCCGAGGATATTTTTTGGGAAAGTGCCTAAACGGAAAAAGGCAAGATCCTTTTTCGATTACGGATATCCTGAGATGCGCCGATGGTAATATCCAGCACTCCCCACCCTCCCCCCCCCTCCCCCGTCCGCTTCTTTTCTCCTGCTTATCTGTCGGAAGCTCATCCTCTCTCTCGCATTGATCCGTCCCGCGCGCGCCGCCCGAGTGACAGACGCGAGCGCTTTTTCATCCGCTGGAAACGCTTTCCCCTCCCCCCCCCCCCCGGCCGCCCGGCGCGCTGCATATGCGGCTGGAGAGCGGGATATGTCTCTTAAGTTCGGCTCTGGGAATTCGCTTATACCTCATAACCTAGCTTTTCGTTTTTCGGAGGAAGGTTATGTGCCCTTCCTTGGCTCCTAGTCTGATTAAGTGATATCTTGGAGGAATTGAATTTATAGCGCGGCCGCCCGTTGGTATTTTCCACGAGTAAACAACCTTTTTTATTTTCTATGAGAATTTGCGGTACCAGCGCAGAAGTATAAGTAATAGTATTTTGCAAATATGTATGTATATTTTTAAATTCAACTTTTTTAAATAACAGTTCTTTTTTTTGTTCGACGTTACTTTTAAAACAAAAATGTAGATTACACTTTGAATCAAAATTATCAGTCGCATATTAGCTAATCGAAAAAACACGAAGCGAATTCCCCCGAAAGACAAAAAAAAAACCCCCATCAATATTGTTTATCCCTCGAACCAGCCGTTTATCGGTTTTCTCGCGGCTGGCCGCGAACGAAATCCAGCTTCCAATCCCCGCCTCGTCCGCCAACCCTGACTGCTCTCCCCCCCCAGTCAGCGTTTATTAAAGGCGCGAAACAACGGCCGGACTCGTGCAATTTATAACCGAAACAAGCAGCCCGACGTAGCAGCTGGCGCAATTGAAGTCGTCAGGCCAACGAACTGCGAAATTTCATCGCCAAGGCCGAAAGTTTAACGTCGCAAAAAAGGCGACTTTCGCGCGCCACCGAGAAAATATCCCCCCACCCCCCTCTCTCGCCCGTGTACGCGAAGCGTAAACGCGCCACGAGTGTCGGCGCGGGGAGGGGGGGGGTCCCTCTCTCGTTGAGTCGCGTGAGCGAAAGAGCATTTTTTTATTGTCGCGCGACTCGACGCCGAGGCGCAAAGTGACGAGGAACATTTTTTACGACTCGTCGGGGGAAAACGTTTGACTGCTCGCGCGTCTGCTACTTCGAGGCCTCGAGTTCCTCTGTAATATTTAATTAAATTGCGAGTTCATACGCGGCGAGCGCCGAGAATTAAGGAAAACATTTTGTTTACACGAGTCGGGAGAATTTCCGCTTTGGTAAGCGTGCGATTGTAATTTCGTGTCATAAATATTTATGCTGATACCTTTTATCTTGAATATCATATGTAGCTTGTATGTCGAAATATTTTTTCTGGTAATAAATCCTTACGCGTTATAATAATATTTTTACATGATATTCAATAACTGTCGCCAAACCGTATGTTACCGGATGTTAAAGTTTTTTTAAGACCATTTCGAAATCTTTATTAGGTTATCAACGTGACGTACGACATTCTTAATTTAGAATTTTCTATCAATCTTATGTAAAATTTCCGTAGAAAAAATTACAAATCTTTATATTGGTGGGAGGTTATAAAAAGTCGCCCGATGAAAAATTGACTCGATACGCTTCGAGAATAAGCGTATGTAAAGTTCGCCCGAAAAGGAACTCATGAGAAGAAACATCTTCGATACAACGTTTCGATCTGAAAACGGAGCAAAAAATTGCCGTGGAAAAGTTTGCAGGCTGATGATATTGGATAAGAGATTAAAATGGACACGCACAAGACTTTTTGAGACCTCGACTTGTGCAGTGTTCTTTACTTGGAAGATCTAAAGTCAACATCGAACACGGAGCTTAATACATCAGGTGGATATGTCAGGTGGATGAAAAGTTTTGCTTCCTTGAAACAAAAATAAAATAAAATTGTACGGAATGGCGAATAGAGTCTAGGGTTTTAATTTACTCGTCGAGTTGATGTTTTAATATGAAGTGACAGTAATGAGATGGATGATACGTCTTAAACGTCGGAATTTTATCACTCGGCACTTGATAATATAATAATAATCCTCTTACATTCATTAGGAAAGGAATTATTATAGCCGCAGGTTACGGAAGGCAAGACCATTGCTATTATAGAAGTATAAGAGGGCGAAATTACAATGTCTTTACAGATTTACTCAAGTTGCCAGTGCTTCTAGGCTTCAGAAACTTTGAGGGGTTCGTAGACGTTCTGCTTAATGACGCGCTCATTGTGCGATTTATCACCTTTCCATCATTTCAGACAAAAACTTGAAGAAATTTCGCAAAGCTAGAGTATTAATAATAATAAAGCTCCCTTTTAGCGAACAAAAAAACCCTTATAGAATTTCCAGAAATGAAGGCGCTAGATTAAACAAAATTAAGCAAATTACTAATATTTTATATCTTAACATTTGTTTCAAACGTGAAAAATAAAACTTTTTAAACGAGCGGCTGATCAGATTATTTTAAAATTTATTCACTTTTTCGCGTCCAAATAAGTAAAAGGACGAAAGGCGTTTCCCTTTTTTTCTCCGTGTACACGGTATTTCTGATTTTAATTGAAAAGTCAAACCGAGAAAGTTATGGATTTCATAAAACAAGTTTTATTATATAAAACTCAAAGAAGGAACAAGGAATGTACAGGAAGCTGCGAGAATTTAGTGCGAGATCTTCTTATTATTCCCACGAAAGCTGCTTCGTGTCTGAATCTCCGAGGTTTTCCCGGGGAATTCGTGATTCCAGTGGCGTGTGCTCGGCTATAACGTGAAACGTACGTAGTCGCCCCGGTATCGCTCTTGGGACTACGAATTCGTGTAAGAAAGAGAGAGGGGAAGAGCCGAGAGAAAGATAGACAAGACGGAGCTATGGGGTGAAATAAAAAGGGCAGGGCTCTTAAAAGGAAACTGCGCTGAAGGTTTGATAAGAAAATTTCAAAAAATCCTGCCTCGCGCGTTACCGTTGAAAAGGGTAACTGCCAAATTTTCTTTCTGGCTCACTTTTTTTCTTATTTATATAGATCGAAGTTTAAGGCGCAACAGATGTTGAACTCACATCATATAACGCAATATTTTTTTAAAAACAACCCTGCATTTATTATTCTTTACCGACTTTATTGAAAACTATACTTTAAGCTTTAAATATTGTAAAAAATTAACCTGATATATTTTCTATTTAAATTGTGTTGGCTACTTAATTATAACGAATAAATAAAAAAGCTTTTACAATATTCTTTATAAAGTACAGTCGAGAGCTTCATAAAAATTGTGCCTGTATGACAGATATAAAAACCTTTTACCTAATAAATTATTATTCTTTACCGACTTTATTAAAAGCGACTATTATATTTTTTAAGCTTATTTAATATTGTAAAAAATTAAAAGCTACTTTCCATTTAAATTATGTCGGCTACGCGGTATAATGAATACATAAAAAAAAGCTTTATATGCAGTCGAAAATTTCATGAAAAATTATGCAATCGCTCAGTCTAGATGAGTTTTGCAATTATTTAAATTAACCGCGACGTCACAAATTTTACTATTTGCATGAATAAAGAAAAATTCATTATCAAAAACAGACGATAAAAAAATCCTGCCGATCCGCGCAAACATTGGCAAAACATTCTAAAAAATCCCGAACTCGAAGCTCGAACCACCGCTTTCCCCAAGAAGTCTTAAAAGACAAAAACGAAAAGTGCGCTTGCCGCGTACAGAGAGAGAGAGGCGGAAGAAAATGCGGGCTGAAAGAATAAAAAGCGCAGCGGAGCCGCGCGCCTCGCGAGAGAAGCAGTGGAGCTCGACTCGAGTGGTGAAAATTTTTAATTGGGCGCCTTTTTCACGACAATTTCGCCTTTTTCCTTTGAGCTCGAACTCGCGAGCGAGAGAGAGGAAGTTCGCCGATGCGTAATGCGAGCGCCCGAGAATCGAATAATAATTTGTTTAATAGCCCGTGTCCTTGCAAACTTTGCTAATAGCTTAAAGTATGAAATTCTATCTTTTCTGGGGTAGCAGAAGGGTAGGTGGGGTGGGGGTACCAGTAGTTGTCAAATTAATTGCAGTAAGTAGCCCGAGTCTCTTATGATTAAATAAAGCACCCCGTGGAATGATAATTTTTAAGCTGGAGCTCGGAGATTTACTTGAGGGGTGTTGAATTTACGCAAAAGTTCGTGGCTCAACTGTTTAGGAGTATTCGTTATTATTTTTTAATTTGTCAGACTTTTTTGTCTAGTTGCGCAGGTAAAAATGAAATTTCTGACAAGATTCTTTTAACTTTATTATTTTTATAAAGTGGAAGAGCTTAGACAAGGAGCCTTATAATGGCTTACACTTTAAGCGGATACGTATTTTAAACTTAAGACCAATTATAACGGCTTCCTCTTTTGAGAGAAGAGATTCGATAAAATAATTTCCTCCAGAGGTCCATATAAGAGAATTGACCGCAATAACGAGAATCAAAAATCACCCAGAAAAAATGGTTTAAAAGAAATGCCTATTACGTAGTTTTTCGTAAAATAGTAGAGAAATTAACAAAAGTCAAGAAACATGAACTTGTAAATTTTTTAAGTAAAATTTATTTTATATTTGATTTCTATGTCCACTTGTAATATAAAAATATTTCTTGCATATAAAAATATCCAGTGGCACGGTAGTGCCGCGGAGGCGAATTTATAACTTGTGTGAATCGCCTCATAATCGATGTCTTGTCGCCCGGAAGCTGTTCCCGGACAACTAGATGTCACCTACAGGAACACCTTTCGATTTTCAGCGCATCGTCGGTGCCCCAGATGGGTGGCTTTGTGGACGATGTTTCGTCGCCCTGAAAGTGTTCCTGGACACCATAGACATCGTCTACAAGAATGACTTCTGATTTTCTGCGCATCGACATTGTAGTGCAAATTATTGCACCTATTGAAATTACTTTTTGGTAAAAAAAAGTTTAGTACATCAAATTAAATTTGTAAAATTTTAATTTTTTAAAATGCTACTTCAGATTTCATTTAGTGGCTTATGTTTTTGCACTTTTTGTATGTAGTTTACAATGTAGGTACACAATGACTAATTTCTTTGCTTATGCCAACAAATGTACCTTTTTCTTGAGTATTTCATTTTATTTAAAAAGTTTGACTTTGTCAAAGTGCAAAATTGGAATGATAGCTAGTTTTAAAAACTTATGATTTGTGGAATATCTGTAAATTCAAATGAAAATTTTACTAAACAGAAAAGGATGCTCGGTAAAAGGTTCTATCAGAAAAAGACATCGTTCTAAGAAATCTCCGTAAAAAATTACTTTAATTAATATAGCAACTACAAAATATATCTAAAATATTCCAAAATATTTAATAAATTACTAAAACGGACTGAAATCTCTATAAAAAAATTAACTTTGAACCAAAGTAAAAAGTTAGGCGAGTTTGATGTATTCCATATTACCAATCATGTTAATCACATAGTAAAAATATAGTTTAAATATACAATTTTAAAAGTATGTCAAAACAATAACTTTATACATCATTTTTATATTATATTTTGCACAAAAACGTTTTATAAGTATTTATTATAATTAAGATACTAAAAAAAACAATTTATTTGTCCATCTTTTAAAAAAAATGAAACGGACCTGGCATGTCTACATAATTTCTTTCGTAAAAATTAATTTGTTAGGAATATAACAAATTATTGTATACGTAGTGTAAAATAGTTAAGTAAAGCATATGATTGACATGCATGAGTGTGAAATAGGTTATTTTGTATATGTTGTAATTTTGGTTATTAAAATATTTATGAATTGAAAACTTGACTGTTTTACTTTAATTTCATTACTTTTTTAACCTGTGATT
>JAWWEO010000001.1:29031220-29043811 GCA_035582975.1 Ormyrus labotus | reverse complement strand
TATCGGAATAGTTTAAAGGTCCTGGCTAAGAACGTGCTGGGTAAGACGATCCAAGAAGGAGAACATGACTCGGCAGAGGATGCGAGAACCGCACTCGATCTCGTGGAGATGAAACTTTCAACTGAATTACGCTGAGGGTGACATGACATTATATTCGAATAAAGTACAGAAAACTTCAAAGTGGCTGTGAACAAGATAACCAGAGAACAGTGGACACATTGTTTAGTTTCAAGTAAAATCTGTGATACGTTTAGATCGTAAAATTACTCTGTATAAGAGCGAAACTGCGGAGTCTCTTTTTACGCTGCAACCCTCTAGTTCTCCGCTTTATGCGAGGGATTTGTGCTCAAAACCATCGAGAGACTGCCTTTAGATTTAAGAAAAGGATTGTAAAAGTTGAGTATCGTAATGACCTAAGGATAACCAGCGGTACGCGAGAAAAAATTTCGATAAAAAAATTTCGGGAAAAAAAAATTGTTTTGAACTTTTTTGCCGGTTTTTTTAGGCCATAAGCGATATTCAATTTACTTATATTTTTCTAATGTTGTAAAATATTGAGATTTTATCAATTACATGTTCATTAAACTGAATAAAATAATACATTTTCTATAATAAAACTTTACTTATTTTATACCGAATCCTTGTTTCCTTTTTCTTTCCGTCATCAATTCATTAACAAAAAAATGAAAGGTTTTCAATATTATATTCTTGCTATTTAAATTGACTGACATCCAAAGTTTAAATTTCTAAGATGTAAAAGCTTTTTTTGACTATTGCAAAATTTTAATACTTTTAGTACTTGTTGAAATTGAATTTAAATAATCACGGCGAATATATTTGGCATTCAAATTTGTTGAAAAATTGTCACTATGACCAAAGCTACCTCTATAACGCAATTCTTTATAATTAATCCGAATCAGTTCCGTAAACTGATCGAATAGTGTACAATTCGTCGGTGAGTGGCAAGGATTTAACGGTTGAGGATTTAGGGGCTGAGATTAAAATTTGAGGGTTCAAAGATTCAGGACCTAAGATTTACGAGTTTAATGTTTGATGGCTTAAGAGTTGAGGACTTAAGGGTTGAAGGTTTAAGATTTGAGAATTCCAGGGTTCAGATTTATGGTTGAAGGTTTACGGGGTTCCGGTTTAATGGATTCAGGGTTGAGTCTTAAGGGTTGAGGGTTTAAGAATTGAGGATATAGGGGTTGAGAGTTTAAGATTTGAGGGTTCAGGGTGTATGGGTTCGGAGTGTAAGAGTTCAGGTTTTAAGGACTGTGGGTTTAGGGTAGGGGGTTTAAGGGTTCCATATATCAGAGTTGAAGGTCTAAGGATTCAGGGTTTAAATGTTTAGGTTGTATGGGTTCGGAGTATGGGAGTTCAGAGATTAATGGTTGCGGGCTTAAGGGTTGAACGCTTGAGGGTTCAGGGTTTAAATGTTCAAGGTATATGGGCTCGAAGTGTAGGAGTTCAGAGGTTAAAATTTCAAGGTTTAAGAGTTCGAGGTTGAGGGCTTAATCTTTTGAAGCTTAAGGGTTGAGGGTTTAAGAATTTAGGGTATAGGGATTGAGAGTTTAAGATTTGAGGGTTCAAGGTGTATGGATTCGGTGTATAAGAGTTTAGGGCTTAAGGATTCAAGAGGTGAGGGTTCCGGATTTCAGAGTTGAAGGTCTAAGGGTTTAAAGGTTCAGGTTGTATGGCTTCAGAGCATAAGAGTTCAGGGATTGAAGATTACGGATTTAAGGGTTAAAGGTTTGAGGGTTCAGGGTTCCAATGCTGGTTTAATGGTTCAGGACTTAAGAGTTAAGGGTTTAATATTTCAGGGCTTAAGGGTTGAGGGTTTCAAGATTGAGAGTTTAAGGCTTGAGTGTTTATTGGTTCAGGGTTTAAGAGCCGAAGATTTAAGAGCTGAGGATTCACGGTTTAAGTTTTCAGGGTATATGGGTTCGAAGTGTAAGGTTTTTAGGTAAGAGTTTCAGGATTGAGAATTTAATGATTCAGGATTGAAAATTTGAGAGTTTAATGATTTAGGGCGTAAGGGTACAGGGTTTAGGGATTCAGGGTTTAAGATCTAAGGGTTTAATGGTTCAGGGCTTAAGGGTAGGGTACACTCATAAAAATTTTCTACATCTACAGAAATGTAACTACGTTTTAGTTACATAATAGTAGAGAAAGAAAAAAACTTTTCAGCCTATTTAAATCAAATTTGAAAGAGTTTTGCTTTAAATCGCCTCCGAGTTTTGCTTTTAATCGATCACCGATCGAACTATAACTGGAAAAACAGTTGAATATTACTGAACAACAGTTAGAATAACTGATTCAGATTTAGAGTGTACAACTTCATGTTTATTTTTGTTTCTTAACTCAAAAATACAATTTTAAGACCATTTCATGTCCGTAAAACATTAAAAAAGTGAAAAAATGCTCTATTTTTAACAATATAATTATCAACAAAAAAACTGAGAAATTATTTTAAGAACAAAACCAACCAGCTGGATCCGATGAAAATTGCCCCGTAAGAAACATTTGGAAGATTGAAAAAGTTGATTTTGAGAAAAATAACTAATTTTTCTCACAAAAATAATTTCATAGCTTTACTAGGTGGGCTCCGCCCCCCTGCGCGCTACGCGCGCCAACCCTCCATAAGTTTTACTCAAAATAGGACTGTACGGTAATTGGGACTATTCGGTAATTGGAGCTGTTCGGTAATTGGGACTGTTCGGTAATTGGGACAGTTGGATAATTAGGACTGTTCGATAATTGGGACTCTTCGGGAGAGGGGTGAATGGGGTGAAATGCAGGAGGTGAAGAAAGGTGAAGAGGGGTGAAGGGGTGTGAAGGGGAGGGGGCTGGCTGAATTCACGGCGGCGATATATTTTTATAATATAGAGAGATTAGTTGAGCAGTTCAAAATTTTCTAGCACTGTACAACACTTCTTCCTGCTTTTTTAATGAAGTTTCTGATGATTGCTGATATTTTTTTTTAATTTGGTGCACTTATCAAGACTACGAAATTCGTTTTCAAGTAATTTCTGCTTTGACTATTTCCATGGCACTTCATGATTTAAAAAATGTATCTCATTCTTCACATTCTTCTTGATTTCTTTTGTCTCTTTGAGTACAATATAATGAGTAAAATTTGTGTCATTAATCGTATCACTTGATAAATGTACAAGTGACTCACTCACTCATTGTATTCAATATTTTTAAGCAGGTTTTTCCTCGCTGAATAATTAACTAATAAAATTTAATGCCTATTCTTAGTTGAATCAACAGGTTATTCTGGATTACTCTAAACAGTTTTAAGATTTTCTTCTTTAGAGCATAACTTTTAGTTGCAAGTTCCTGCAGATTATTCTATTTTGTTGAATGATGGTTTCTATTTATTGATTTGGTTTTGAACAAATAGATAATGTGTCAGCCAGCGAATGAATTAAACAGTAGCAGCCGACGCGCCTGCAGTGTTACATTACAGTACATGTCATAACATTAGGCTGCATTCTGACTGTCCTGACGCGTCATAGACGTCACATGCTATGTATTTCGTAGTACACTTCATATTATGAATCAGAAAATTAAAAAAATAAAACGTTATTCATTTTTACAAAATTTCATTAAAAATTCGTTTTTGTTATTTTATTATTTCAAAATTAAGAATTGAAATTTTTTTATTTTAACTCTAATGAATGCTTTTATACATTCTTTGATACTTCTAGAACACATTTGGTGATTTTTTAGTGTATAAATATGCATTATATTTAAGAAAACAATTGCGATTGAACAATGATGGTAGTTTGCGCAAAACGAAGTTCTTTAGAATTAGAGTATGTATCGTTTTAATAAGATGATGATTACTTTTATAATTAATATGAAGAAAATCAGTTATGTGAAATATAAATGTATCATTAAAAAATTGAGATAAAAAATAATTTTTTTTTTTTTTAAATCAAAAATTTAACAAAAATTTGATATATTTTAAAAGGTTAATTACTTTGAAAAGAAACAAAAATTAACTACAATTTGATATATTTTAAAAGGTTAATTACTTTGAAAAGAAACAAAAATTAACTACAATTTTAAATAATATAAAAATGTCAATTTTTGAATAAAAAGAAAAGCGTGTGCCATGAAATTACATCTGATAAATTTATTAGAGACTCATTTAATAGTCTTTTCTTGTAAAAAAATTTGTTTTACTTTTTATTTGAACTTTTGTATCACTTTTTTTAATAGTATGTTTTTAAAAAAATTCTAAAAAAATACTTGTTAGTTCAATTGTACGTATTAGTTATTTTAAGAAAAACATAAATAGAAAAATGTGTCAAAAATAATTTTTTTAACGATAATTGAAGTTACAGTGAAGATATTAAACTGCTCTGATGTTTATAGCCCCTCACTGATTCGTAAGAGTGAGCAAGTCTTATAGTGGTTGTATTTTCACACCACGGTAGCGCTTGATAACCGCCCGCTACTTCGTAAGAATGAACAAGCCCTAGCGTGGTGCTGTTTTCACATCACGGTAGCATTGGATTATCTCCCCAGAATTCTGTGAGTAGAAATGTCTTCCAACATAGCGTTGCTTTAATGCAATTAAATAATTAACATTTACCATCACTTTGTGGCAAGAAGCATATTTTAATGTGAGAATATTAAACTTTAATATATAATATTTTTAGCTCTGTGCTTTATTTTTAACGCTAGTTACTGGTTTAAAATAATAACCATAGTTTTTTCCGTGTATAGCAACGTATTATTAAAAAAAGCAGTGATAAATGAAATTCTACGTGTTTAATTAAATTCCTGCTTATTTATTGGCATCATTGGAGGATTCCAAACTCTTGGTTAACTACTAATCGGTGCAGTGTTGCAGATTTTTTTCCGAGAGGCTCATATATAATCTCAAGAAATTTTCGCAAAAAATACAGAAAGTTACGGGGAAGGGAAGCACTTTCTAACTTTATATAGTAATTCCTAACTCCGCTCTGGCGAGTTCGGAGCAAGACCCCAATTAAGCCGGCATGACTCGACGCTCTTATATACGAACAATTTTAGCGTGCTTTTCCTTCCTCTCCTTCTCGCTCTGTGCCTTTTATCTCCTTTTCTCTCTTTCTCTTCCGAGCCTTTTCTTTCCTTCCGGCTAATGCGAATGCCAAGAATTTCCCAAAGGAGCCTCATGTCGCGGGCTCCGATCGATTACTTTTTCTTTCTCTCTTTCTACCCCGAGACTCCACATCCTTATAACCGTTATTTCAAATGATAAGTTTTTTTCCTCTTAATTGAAAGAAAAACTTTTATCGAATTAATTAATTTCCGCGGAAATGTATGATCTTGTAGATTTTTATGAACTTACTTGCTTTAATTTGACTACTGAAAAATAATTTAATGCAGCGTAACCGGCGTAAAAATTCGACTTGTGAAGTAAAACGATTAAACATATTTTAAATGTAACGACCGAAATAATGTAAGCACCAATTTCTGATAAATTTACTATTAAAAAGAAATATATATTACCCTCTACTGCTTGTAAGTCGTTTGATATTTCCGTTTAAAAAGTCTTATTTCCTATAGTTAGCGGATTTATATTCATGTAACATGTAAACAGCAACGGTACACCTGTTTCGCAGGAAGGAGAAACGCTCGACATTGCAGCCCCGATATTCCTCGAAGAGAGACATCGAAAAATATCGTACGAAATTTCCCAGCCACTGACCCCCCATTGTAAAGTGTAATGTAGCCAGGATCAATTTGCATGACCACCGGTAACAATACGGCGTGGAAAATATGAAAGTCCCAGTCATTAGGTTCTTTTGCAAATTCATCGACTCCGTGGCGCGAGCGATAAATAATTAAAGAGGGACATTATCGTGAGGGAATGCAAAGCGAGATTGTCCCGGAGCACGGAATTTATCGCCGCCTCCGCTTCTTGGCCCTTTTCTACCCGCGCAGCTGCCTTTACCAGCTTTTTCATCCACTATCTCGCTCTCCGGCTAAATTATCCTCCTCCCTCCCTCCTCCTCCTTCATAATAATTATGTTTGTTAAGTTTAGTGCCCGAGCGAGCGAGGTCCTTTGTTTTTAATGGCTAATATTTATTTATTCAGTTGGTTCAAGATGTCGTCTCCGGTTAAATCTCCCGGTAATTACGGGTATTTATCACTTGAATTACGCAATAGGGTTTCTGTTTTAATGAGAGCCGTTGAATAAGTGATTTCTCAAAGCACTCAAAGCTCAAAGTATTAAATGCTGATATAAAATGTGATTATTACAATCATTTTCGTAAATAAAACTATATACTATTCATAATACAAATACGATAATCCATTTATCTTCAATTCAAAATTTTTTTATAGTTCTCCATATATAAGCTATGTTTACTTATGTATTTTAACCTTCCGAATTTATCAATTTCATGAATCATCGAAACCAACAATGGATTCGAATTCAACTGGTTAAAATACATCAGAAAACAACTTGGAGACATGGGCTTGTGCAAAAAATTTTGCATATGAACTACCTTTGTGTCGTCTGGAGTATTTTATGTATCCTGTAGTGTACAGTGCAGCAAATACATACTTCACTATTTGTAGACACATCCCACAACGAACAAATTCCAGAATTTTGTTGACATTACACATTTGTAAACGTAATAAAACAAAAGCAGTGATATATTAGCGTAATTTTGCATTTTGGCCAAAGTTGCCGTAAGCCTTTTTTTTTGCGGGGCCTTTCCTGTACCTTTTCTCTTCCGCCGAGCTCCTCCGCTCTTCGCTCTCTTTATTTTTCTTTCTCCATCTCCATCGCGTTATCTCCGTCGCTTCGGTCCTCTGCCTCTCTCGTCTGTGTTCTTGCCCGCTCAGAGCCAAGAGAGGGCTGCGCCGCCTCATATTTTACCGGCATGCCGGAATCTTTTGTCTCCCTGATATTTATCCTTCTCTCTCTCTCTCTCTCTCGCGCTCTCTCTCATTCTCTCTTTCTGAATGCCGGGAGTAATGGAGCGGCGGAAAATGCACGGCACGAAGTGACCGCGTCGGATGGGACGGGCTAATAAGTATTGCGCGAACGAATGCGCCGATAATTAATGAAAGTATCATAATGAAAGCCGGTGTTCGCGAGCCTGCAATGTGTATTAATAATGGCGGCGATTTTTCCTCGTAATGCAGGCTTTGCGCCGAGCGCGAGGACGTCAATTTTGGGAGGAGGGGGAAGGAAATATTTGTCTCGCCTACGCGCCCGGTTATTGCATTTGTTTGAACTGCGCGGAAAAGGAGATTTGACTTTATTAGATCTTTTCGACTCGGTCCTTGCTTTCTTTTTATTGATAAATAAATACGGATAAGCGACGCGATGAGCTCCCCTGGGATTCCGTTTGGATTTTCGAGAATTTTCGTGAAAAGAAATTAGAGGAAAATGTTGTCGTGTCACGTTGATAAATATGAATTTCATCCACTCCCATTTAGCAGGGGAAAATACTGGAATTTTTATTGACACACGAAGATGTTTCTTGAAAAGAGCTTTAATAAATGATAGTACGTTAACTGACTTTACGTTGAGTTAAATAGTAATCTTTCTGCAGTCGATTATCGAATTTTCAGTCAAGTTCTATTTTACGAGCATAATTCTAACATCGAATATCCAGAATTTAATCTGGAAATTGTTCTTCACCGGCGTAAAACAAGAGCCGAATAAAACTCCCTTTGTATCGCCGATATACGAGAATCTGTGTCAAGCAAATAAAATCAACGGCGATGAGACAATACATTTTGTAAAGAATATCCCAACTGAAAGTCCAGGCGCGTGATCACACATGTACGTACAACATACAGGAGGACAACGACCGACAGCAAGCATTTTCCAACGTACAGCCGCACACGAAAGAGAGAGAGAGAGAGAGAGAGAGTTGATTTACAGTCGAGCGGTCGTTTCGTGCGATTTACTTCATCATCGATTGGGTGCTTCACGACCCGCGGAATAAACGCAGCCGCCGGCGGCGGCAAAAAAGGAGACCCCGCGAAAAGACGAAAGCTAGACAGAGAGAGCGAGGGGAGGTGAATCGTAAAAGGCTGGAAGGGGTGAAAAGGAGACATAAAAAGGAGGCGGCGAGGCCAAAGCTAGAAACCATCCATTTCAAAAATGATTTTAGAGCTGCTCTTCCCCCCCCCCACCCCTCCCCCACCCCCCGAACGACTAGCGCTACGTGACTGCCCTGCTGAAAAGGGCCGCGGATGAGAAAGGCAGCGCCCGGGCGGGGGTAAAATATTGGAATTCTTGGACAGCCGTTCCAATCGTATCTGGCGCCGAGAATCAAATCAATTGATCGGCCACAGAGATATCGATTTTTCCTATCCGGACCGATGCACCTGCGTGCAGATGGCTTTGCTGCCGTTGCCGCTCTCTCTCTCTCTCTCTCTCTCTCTCTGCACTCTGTCCTCTTTCGCGGGAGGTCTTCTTATTCAAAATTCAGAGGGAGCCATTATCGCTTCTTCGCTTTTTTGGCAGCTCGTTATCAATGCGACCGGCGGGGGTACGAATGAAAAGGTGCAGCTCTCCGTTCCCTCGGCAGAATCGAACTGCCGTCGTATTGAAATTTTGCTGCTGCTATTCAATATATATATATATATATATATATATACGGACTATTTCCAAGTTCCGATGTACTTTATTATGTTAGACTTGGCGTAATTGGTGGAATAACGTTTCGATTTTCAACTTTGGACAAATTTTTTTAGAAAAATATCGTCAAAAAATGTAGACTGCAGATCTAACCTATTCACGATCTACTGACAAAGCCGTAAAAGGTCCCTTAATATTTTAATAACGGAAGAGAGAAAACTTTATTTTACAAAAATCCAATTCGATTGCATAATAATTTAAAAAATTACGTTCGTAATAAAAGATAATAAAAAATTAACTCTCCCCCAAGGCGCGCGGCGCAGAAAGACGAGTAAACAAAGCCCGAGGTAGCAGCGCGGAAGCCCGTCAAAAGTCCAAGCCCTTCGAGAGCTATTTAGACAAGCTGCTGAGGCGCGAGCAAACAAATTGGCGCGGTTTGTAGCTGAAACGTAAAACAACCCTAGAAACTTGATCTGGCACGGAGAGGAAAAGTAGAGAGAGAACGAAACGGAGAGAAAAAAAAAAGGCGAGAGAGAACACTCGGCTAAGGTAGCAGACTCGAGCCGCAGCATAAATCCCTCGGGGCAAGATATTGGCAGGGTAAAAGATCGGCCGAAAGTGAGAAGGAACGAAGAGAAAGAAGAAGGACCGCTGGTGTGCCGGGGGGACGAAGGAGGGGGCAGAAATAAAATCGCACGGAAGCGCCATCCCTGATAGGCCAATCTGAGCCTGATGGTTACGCCGTTTCTTATCAGCGATAAATCGAATCCCTCGTGCCTCTTATCTACTCTCATTTCGCTGGCATGACTCTCTCCTCGCGGTTCCTACACCAAAATTTACTCTTTTTTCCATTCCCGCTTTCCGCCCCACTTCCTTTTTTCTCTATCGCGCCTTTTTGTACGGTGTTCCGTAACAAATCGATCGGCGAAATAAGTCGATTGATCATTTCCGAAACTTATTCCGGATGATGAAGCTGAAGCTCTTTATGAAGGGATTTCAAAGGCTAATGTAAAAGCAATGGTTCTACCAGGTTTTTAAATATACTCTTAAGTTACTTAATTTTACACTTTTAAGGGAACGGATGTTATTATGTTTGCGAGAATCCGTAACAAATAGCCATTTAATCTACTCAACCTCTTCCCGATCTGATCAATGTGAAAGAATGAAGAGCTCTCCCAGACGTATTCGATCTGATACCGAACCCTAAAACCTTACCCTTTTAGGGATGAGAAAATAAATTGAGACTGTAAAGTTGCGCACGAGTACGGAATAAGCCGAAAGGCAAAATCCGAAAAACTTTCGGGGCGTCTTCCGCGTCTCGTTCCGGAAATAACCAAGAATTTCGGGACTACATTAACCAGCCATTTTACCCCCGGATGGAAGCTCTCTCTCTTTATTTTCCGCTCGGACACGCGAGGCGACAAACGATAAAACGAGCGTATTTTTCGGCTGTTCGACACGAGCTGTTGTTTTTTTTTTGCTCGGCGACTGAATCGAAATGCAATTGTGATAAATGAAGCCAAACAGGGGGAGGGTCGCGCGGGGGGGCATCAACGTCAGCGGCGCATCATTATCTTTATCTCATTAAAAGGCCGGCGGTACTTTTTCCGCCCGGCGAGAGAGAATTAGCAAAACCGTTCGAACACGCGAGAACATTTTTCACGTCAACTTCCGCGTTAACAAACTGGCTTTCTCTCTTTCTCTCTCTCTCTCTCTCCTCTCCATCGCCGGATGGCGTCATTTATCTTATTTTTATCTCTTTCGCGCGTCCGCGATTCAATAAATTAACGCAAAATAAATATTTGACGTAGCAATGCTGTCGGACGGCCTCGGAACGACTTAATGTGTGCGATCATATTTCAAGAACCTATGAATACATTTAATCATGGACGGTATTATCTGATTAAACATGGATAGAGTTGGAATTATAGCTAGACTTGGTATTTGCGTGATAATGTAATTATGGGCTAAACAAGGGAAGGTATCAAGTATACAGTAGGCCGTGCATGAAAACTACAATTTATCTGATCATCTTCTGCATTATGAAATCACAATTTAGAATAACGTTTCAATTTATTATTTTTTACGAATATCAGATTTTTCTGAGAATTCCATACATTATATTCAAAATTATTATACATTTTACATTCAGAAGAATTTAGAAAATATGTGAAATTAGGTTCAGACGTTAAACAATGACATAAAAACTTCATTTGACTTTTACTCTCCAGAATTACTATTCCGCGGTTGTTACATTAAAATTAGCAAAATATTCCGTGTATAATTAGTCAGTACTAACGCGCCCTTTTAATCTTCTCGATTGCATTTACCGCGGCCTTTTTAATTAATAAAATTCAGCAGTACAGTTACAACCCCGTAAACCTAAAAAATTACACCCTTACAGAAATAATCGATATATCCTCAATAGAGCTTAAATCAGTAAATAACGGATTATTACGTCACATACATTACTTAAAAGCCGAGACTTACAAAAAAGAAACATAGCGATGTTCATCCGTGCCAAAGCCTGATTAGCGCATCTCTCGCTAAACCCGATCCCGGGAGCTTTTCAATAAATCATACAGATTTCCTCGAGCCCGAAGAAAAGATCTCCGGAACGTGTGAAAAATTCAGGCTAACGAACTCGCTTCCAAAGGCGACGTGCGATTGACGGAAGTCCCCCCGACGTAGACTCGGATATCGGATAAAGCGATTTCCCGCATTATATATATATATACATATACATATACATATACATATATCTGGGAGGAGAAAAAGAGAGGACTTGCCCATCACCGCCGAATGCACACGTCGGCGGCGCGGACGGCCAGGCGAGAGTGCGCGCCTGCGCGGAGCGCACGAAAAGGGAGAGAGAGGTCGTTATCCCCCTTATGCAAGCTGCATGCATGCGCTGTCATGATCTCTTGAGCCGTGTGGAATTCCGGAGGTTTGTAAAGAAGCTGTGACGGTAAGAATTTAATTTGATTGCGAGCCTGGCTAGTTTGAAGGATGAGTTTACCGTGCGTACGCGGATCGGACCTCGCTGTACTTGCCCCAAGTGGATCAGTGATTAATTATTACGCTTTATTGAAAGCGATGATGCTTTTAAAGCTGATGGCTCTTTTCTAGGTGAAGTATGTCAACTGGAATAGCTGTTTCAATGTTGGTTTAATATCGTGAAAGTGTTTTTGCATAGATACCGGGAAATTTCGTAATTGGGGGTAAACGTGACAAGCATTACAGTATATTCATAAATTGACAGTAATGAACTGCTTATTAGTGAATTTCTTTTGAAAAGGAAGCTTTTCCGCGATGATCAGTCAAGATTTAAACGACCGTATCTTTGTTAAAGTTAATCTTTAAACGTAGTCGGATAAAACTTTTTGCCGAACATTTATTTGCAGGTGAAGTTCTGCGTAAATCTTAGATAATCTGCTTTAGTTTAACAGTTTGAAATTTAAACTCCCCCCCGCCCCCGTCGTAGATCATTAATTTTCCGCAACAGACTAATAGCACTTGTTTAAGCATGCAAGAAAGTTAATATTTTCTCGAAATTTCGAACGAACCCAATAAAGCTGCAAGATAAACCGGGAGTATTGATTTTTTTTAATAATCCTCCGCTCCATCGCCTCGAGAGCGCGTATTAAAAGTAATTTTACCGTACCGCTTCGAATATTCCGTCGAAGGGAAAATATCAAAAGCGATTTTTCAGAAAAAACTCTCGCTCGCGCACACCACCACCCCTCTCTCCCGGACCGGCTGAAAAATATACATCGCGTTTCCCTTCCAAGAGAGAGATATATACAAACAAAGTCGATTTCGCAGCGCGCGCCGAGCGGTTAAAGAAAATAAGAGGGCCGCGCCAGCTGAAGCAAGGATACAGACAGGCTTAGAGAGTACACTGCCTCTGCAAAGCTCTTCGCGCGCGAGGAACGCCGGGGGGGGGGGGGGCGGGCAAGGGAGCGCGCGGGCGAGGCCCGGAAGA
>JAWWEO010000001.1:29007527-29031210 GCA_035582975.1 Ormyrus labotus | reverse complement strand
CCCCCCCCCCCCCCCCCCCCCCCCCCCCCCCCCCCCCCCCGGGCGCGCGCGGGAGAGGCACGGAAGAGACGTCGTAAAAAGGTAATGTTGGTCCGTTTAGTTTCTACAAGCCTTCCGGTGATACAACAAGCGCGGGATGTAAAAAAATACAGCGGGGAGAAACTCTCTTCCGAGTCGAGGACGCGGCCTGGGACTCGCGTTTTTTTTTTTTTTTTTCTTTTCTCAAGTCAAAGATTCTTCCTCTTCGGAGGAGATCGAAGCCCTGGGCTAACTGGGATTGAGAACGACTCCATGTCGAAGTTAATCTTGCCCCCTGAATTATAGATACACAATGCAATAACCGGATGCTTTACATATACACGGGCAGAAGAACGTCCGCGTATATTCGGTTCCGTAAATTCGAGCGATTACGCGCTGTAAAATACCGGGTGAACAAGCCCGGCCAGATTTTCTTTCGCGAATTAATCTTTAATTAGACACAAATCCGGTACTAAATTGATACCAGTTTATTAATGCCCCGGAGGCTCTCTCGCGCTTTATCGGAGACCAGCGCTGTTCCAATATTGGCCCCTCGCCGATAAATCCGAGCATTTGCATAATTGATTTCGGCGCGCGGGAAACGTCTCGGCGAGAGAAAACTCGCCGCGGCCGCTCGCGACGTTACAGCGAAATCTCTCTCCCCGTCGTCGTCGTCGTCGTCGTCCGCCGCGCCGGTAAATTTTGCGTCGAGGGGTAAACGGTTCTAAGTGCCACTGACACTCGCCTTTAAAAACTTGAAGCGGCAACTTTGTTGAAAAAAAAAAAAAAAAAAAGCCTTGCTCTTCGAGGAAGTTGGCTCTCTTTCACCTCTTCTTTTATTTCATCCCCGGCTGCTGGGCTGCTTCTTCTCCTCCCCCGTCTTTTATCCCTTTTGGCCAGCGCCTCATCGTATCGTCTCTTGTCTATACCCGTTAAAACTCCTCCCTCCCACCTTCTTCCGCAGCGGCTTTCGAGAGGAGAGAGAAGGCTTTAAACCATGCATACGCGACAATGCAGCTCGGCGCTTTAAATTAGAGCGTTGCAACATCGTCGCGTCGAGGAGGGGGCGTTCATATAGCGGACGGAGAAAGAGGCGCGCTGAAAAATAGAGGAGCTCGTGTGTGCTTACACTTTGCGCCCATCGTGATATTAACACTTTACGAGAGAGAGAGAGAACCCGCGGCCTTTCACGAATGTGCTCTCTCCCGCGAGCTGCCGCGGGAAAACAAACAAATAAACGGTTCACGGTGGCAATTCCGCGGACCCTCCCCTATTGCGAGCGAGCTCTTTTCTTTCCTTTTCCTGATAATTTGGTATTTATGGTCTTGTGTGCCTCGTAGCTTTTCAAGCGAAGATAAAATTGGAGAGTGCGGCATGGATCCATGCTGCTTTCAATCAAGTTTTTTTTTTCAGAAGAGCGAGGAGAGGATTTCTAAAACCTTTGCGTAAATGTAAATATCCCAGTTTTCTGCTCTCTCCCGGGGGGGGGGGGGGGAATCACATTATTTTTTTCGTTTGCAAAATCAATTTCATATGTAAATAAAGTTTTTCCTTGTCCGCGTATTAATAAACGTATCGTAAATACCGTTTACCGACCGACCGATTGAACGCCAGCTCTTTTTTTCCGCAACTTGTTCTCATTTGAAATTCAAATCTGGGGAGAGATCTCATTTACTGTTTTATAGTCCTTTCATTGTTTTCCTGTACACCGGCCGAACTATTGTCCTTCCCCGTTCCCGCCGTAAGCCTCCGGAAGTCTTCAATCGAAGTGAATAATTCAAAGGATTTCCTCGGGACACCACTTCGCTAATACTCGGTGACAACAACCGAGTTTCACGAGGTCAAGCACTTAATAACAATCATCGCGGAAAAACAAGCCTCCGCTAAACAGATAAATCTCCGTTAAAGACAGAGAGAGACTCCCCACCGGGGAAAAAGCGCAGGGACGGCCGAGCAATTAAAGCCCCTGAGAAATAAGCCTCTTTAAAGTTGGAGGAGCGAAAAAAAAACAAAAAATTGAAAGTCGCTTCATCTTCGGGAGTTCTCGCAGCCGACGGCCTCCCGTCTTCTTATTCACTGTCTCGGTTTTTGCCGGGGAGAAACGCGAGACGCGCACAATGTTCGGGCCGCTCCGCCCCCTCGAACATTTTGTCACCGCGTCTCTTTCCTCCCTGGGTAGGGATGGCTTTAACGACGTTTCGCGTTCCATGCATAGTGTAACAGAAGGCGCCGGCACCTCTTCCTCTCCCCCGCCCTCGCTCCTGTGTGTCAAATCGGACACAGAATTATGGGGTCGGCGTAGGAGGGAAGCCCGGCCATGCATCTTCCCTCTGCATGTGCCGCCGCCGCCACTGTTGCTGTTGACTCGCGGGGCAAAAAGGAAGTCCTTCACTTTAACTTCTGCGATGCCGCCGCCGCTACTCGAGGAGAGAGAGAGAGGGTGGCTTTATTTTTCGTTGGTGCGGGAGGCCGAGCGACGACGACGACGTCGACGTCGTCGTCGACGCCGAGGATGCATTGTTTAAACTTGTTTTGTCCTTCCGACTTTGCACGCTGGAACTTGGAAATTTTTAGTTTATAGCTCTTGCCTTAGGCTTCTCCGGCTTCCTTTTTTTCCTTGTTTTGTTTAGACGTTTCATTAGGGGAAAAGTTTGGAGCTTCTATTAGAAAAGTGGTATTCAAAGGTAAGAATGGCTTCTGAACATTAATGTTTTTTTTACGTTTACGGTAAAATAAGATTTTCATTCGTAAATATTTAAAATTAGAAAATGCACTTTCCCGCAGAAGAATTCAAATTGTAATTAATAGGATTATCAAAAGCTCAACTACAGAGATCTTCAAAAGGTACACCCTCAACCCCAATTTCAGTAATTCAATAGTAATTTCAACCAAATTATCAATTCAATAACTTAATGAACACATGTCGCTAACCCACGTCATCAGCCGGAGGCCCTTCCGCCATTCAGCCCCGGCCGAGAGAGACCCCTCTGCCCACCGTCGAAAATTCGCACCCCAAAATCCAGACCGCGAAAAAGCCGCACACCGCCCCCCCCCCCCACCCATCCCCCGCAAGTAGGGTCCATTGTGCCATTCATCCCCTGCGAAGCGCTCATTGTCGAAGGCATTTCCCAGGAACCCAGCGCGCCGTTTATTCGAGCAGCGGCAGCAGTGCTCTCTCCGGGTTAAACGGTGCCTTTCGACTCCTCGTCAACTCCCTTCGCGAGGCGGAGCAGGAGGAGGCGAGGGGGGGGGGGGGAGAGGGAGAGTCGGTAGAAGGCGAACCCTTTACCGTGGCTCCCGCGAGACAAACAAGGCGGTGGCGGCGGCGGCGGCCGTCGCGCTCCGTCGAGCCGCGTCCCACCGCAGAGGCGCGCCCGGCTTGCGTCTCTCTCTCTGTAGCCCGGCGTCTCTCGTGCCCGGGATTAACTGCGCGATGTTGGATTAACTCGCTTTGCCTCTCGTAGCGGCGCCGCCTTCGCGTCCCCGGAAAATCATCCTGTTGAATGCATAAGCAGGAACCCGCGGATTTACTGCTGCTGCGCAGTCTTGCCCCATTCTTCTTCTTGGTCTGAGACTCTGATTATATACCTTTAATGAGGATCTTCGAGGCGAGACTGTCCTCGCGTATTGTTTTCCATTGGCGGTTCTGCGGTGTTTCTCGAATAAACGACGCGGTTTTACCTTTTCAATTAATGCGCATTATTTTCTGGTCCGGGCAGTGCGCCAGACGGTTTAAATGCTGTAATAGTTCGTTTAGGTAACCGTAAAAATAAACATCAGTGCGCTAAATAATAAAATCTTTTAGGATCTACAGCATCTGGCGACAGAATTACTGTGCTATTTTATCACGGCGTTCGGAACTTAAAAAATTCTATTTCCTACATTAGATTCTAAAAATATTGTAAACGCAAATAGGTAAATATATTCGCATCACAAATATGTCTACAAAGGTAACTCGAATATTAATAGTTCTTGCACAACCGCTCATTCACTTCTTCGGTGTTATATATTTAGCAAAGAAAATAATTGCCGGGCATTCATTTCCCGCCGACTTTCCAAAGAATTCAGCGGCAGCCTTTACGACATGGGCAAACATAAACATAACGCGCTAATACCACTAGCTAATGGGCTCTTAACCGTCTGGTTTTCCGTCTCGAGGGAGTCGATAATGTTCCGATCGGGCGCCGCTATTTCTGCCTCGAACGCTTAATCGGCAGAATTCGAGGGTAAGATAAGCACATTTAGTTCGCGATCAGATGAACGAGGCTTGCAATCTCTCTTGTTAGTCCGAAGCAACAAGAGCCTCTCTCTCCCCGGGAACGAGGAAAAATATGATCTGCTTGGTGCCCGAAACCGACGTCGGCCTGCAATTGCCGTATCTTTCTCTGTTTTTAGCGGCTCTGCTTTTAAACGGTCGATTTCGCTCGAGTTTAATCGCGCTATTGATCGGACTAATTGTCTAAGACGTAAATGCCAATTTGCTGTCACGGCGTTTCATTATCGTTTTTTTCGAAAAAAAAGACGTAATCATATTAAGTATAAATAGGTTAATCGTTGTTTATTGGATTGAAAATTATTGCCCTTTAAAGAGACATGAAAGTCAGTACTTTTTATACGGAAGCTATTATAAGAACGTGTTAAAAAAAAATTAATTGTATTATCAATCTGATATTACGAAATTACCTTTATAAATCTTAAATTAGTCAGACTTGGCTCATCATTGATCCTGTTCCGACAAAAAAAGAAGAAAAAAAAACTTGTAATTATCCGTCCAAACGCCTCTCGAGCACGAAATTACACGTGAAAGCACAGCGTCAAGAAAAGCAATGACTTTCGTAAAACTCGCAACATCCATAACCGAGATGCTAACGACCCCCGGCTAGTTCGCAAAAACTTAATTGCAGGCGCATTCCGGTTAATATTCACGAGGCTCCGCGATCGAGGCCGCAGTTCCGCGGGCTCGAAATTCAAAGACTCGTTTACAGCCAGCCGCTCTCCCGAGCGCCGCGCGCGGCGCAAACGCACAATCAAAAAGGCCTTTTATAGTCCTCTCTCTCGCTCTCTCCCGGAGTTTCGCGAGAAGGTGTTCGCCGGCTTTTTGGCTTCGCCCTTATCGTATTTCGCGCGGATGCATACACAGGCTGCAATGAGCCTTATCGCCGGCGAGCAGACACGCGCATATTTCCGACGAACAAACATTTGGACAAGGACATCGCGCGCCGCTCTGCGAAAGAGGCTACGGCGGAGAAAATATACCGATGTGCTCTCTTCTCGCTCGGATTCCCGCAATTAATGGCGCCGCCTCGACCTCTCGGAGCCGAATTCAAACGTGGAAAAATATATTGGACGGGGTTTTTGGGTAAGGCGTTTTGCCCTGGAATATGGAGGGTGGTAAAGTTTGTGCTTCGATTGTGATGTTTCATTATTTTTGTGGCGTTTTAGTTCTGAAAATTTTATCAAGATTAGAATGGGTAAAATATTATTTTAGACCTTTCAAAAGGACTTTCTTTTGCAGAGTCTGAAATTCAGACATCTTTGATTCATCACTGAAAATTTACTATACGTGAAAACGTTGTAACACCTTACTTTTGAAGATTAAAAAAGAATATTTTCCGGTATTCCATCTTTCAAAATTTTTATCACTTAACTGATTATTTTGCTTTTCATTTTTCCGCACGTCCCAGTTCTTTTTTTTTCCATTCACTCTTTTGAACTACGTTTACTTTAACTTTAGACGGTCTACTTCCTTTTCGGTACATTTACATTCTTCACACCTAGACCCTTCCCACTTTTCCTCGCTCCCATTAGCAATTTCACCGACTTTCCACTTTCCGAAATGGCGTCTTATCTTTCCACCGTCTGTCTTATGTGCTTTTTTATTATTTCGTTCTAAGAAACACAATGGCACGAGGATAAGTAGTGAGTATTTAAGGGAACTGTTCTGTTTGAAATATCCTTCCGAGGTGCTCATTCATACTTTAATATTCTCAACGTCAAAAATTCCATGCAAGTATCCTGTGTGCTGCGAATAACACTCGAGCAACACGTGCGTTTTCGTAAATAAAGCGCAACGCATTAAAGGCGTAAACTAGAATATTCGAACAGTATTTACAAAGTAAATCCACCACTTGCATTTTCACACAGCCAAGGGGGTTTAATTATTCCGAGCCGGAGCCTGTCTTAATTAAGGACCCCCAGCTTCGAATACAAGAAAGACAGCCGAGATAGAAGAAGCGCAAAAGAAATAAAAAGGCGCGGGGATGAGAGCGGAAGAGAAAGAGAAAACGAACTGCCCGCACTCGTTCATCAAGTGGCCAAGCGTATTTTTCCTAGTTGCTCTTTGGCCTTAGTGTTCGGATAACGAGTTTCGATCTCTATTTCTGCCGCTTCCACTCTTTGCGCTTCCTTTCCCAAAGGCCATTACGCTGCCCTGGAATTTGATCAATTTTACATGAATTCTAAACTATAAATGGAGCGCGTTGCCCGGAGTAAATATCTAATTAAAACGATCGCTCGTTAGCGAGCAATTAAAATAATTTTCTTAAGTAAAAAAGCAAAATTTTTAATTTCTAGCAGTAAACGATGAGCGAACGAATCGACGAAAAGTGATTTATGAATTTTCTGCTTCCTGCCTCAAATATTATCTTTGAAATAGAAACATTCGAAACGCGTAAATATTTATATCAATCATGTATTTTAATTTCGTACGTTCTTCTTATTTTTCATCTCATGTAGCTCGACCGGGGCAACCGAATTATATTTATATTAATAATTCTTGATGAATCATAAAATTCGTCTGCTTTGTTTAAAGCATTCCCAAATTAAAATATCCATTCGCATATTAAAACGATTAAATTAAACAGTCCCGGGCGTGTGCGCGTTATTTTTCGCAAATGCAATGAAATACACAGAGACTTGATAAATTTTTTGCCGATGTTATACGTTCGCAAACATGACAGCGGCAGCGTACAGTCTCTAATATTGCCTCTTCCGTTCTCCCCCCCGAAGCGCCGGCGCAATCCACGTTTGTTCAGCCGAGGCTAAAAAATAAAAGCAGCGCGAGCCGCATAACGAGAAGAAAAATCCAGAGAGAGCCATTGACTCGCTTGGCGCGTTTGCAAAAAAAAGAGTGCGCGCCTGCATTTCGGGGGAGAAGTAAGGGGGAGGAACGAGCCGAGTTCTCCTCTGTCCCGGATATCCGGATAAACTCGATTTCCTGCAAACGTGTTCGCCTCCCGCCGACGACGCCGAAGACGACTAATGTGTAATCCGGTTCCAATATCCTGCGTCTAACTCCGTCCCGCTCCTATATCTTATTCGCAATGCGCGTTTCACATTGTCCCGTTCGCGGAAATCCCCCGAATACTCCCCTATTTCCGGTGTATCGCGCGACTTTTATCACGGGGATGTATAACTTTCGCGCCGGGGTCGAATGCAAGGCGTGTAACGTTTCGGGAGAATTTAAAGCTGGCGATATTCGAGCTTCGAAGGCCAGAGTTTGGGCAGAGGAAAATTGCTGCCACATCGAATACAATGATTTAATAGATGAATAGTATTACTTACGTAAAGACGTGGAGTATTTGTGACACTAACCTGTAATAAAAATAAAATTTTATTTATAAAAAAAATGAATCAATTTTTAGGTGCAAATTTTTTATAATTAATTATACGATGCCCTAATTATGTATCGCATAAATTTCCGAGAACGTAATTATTGTAAAATTTAAAATTTATCCCAATATACAATATTTCATAAAACTAAATAATATACGATTAATAATTTAATATTAAAGGCAGCCTACAACACACCACCCTTCAAATATGCAGCGTTTAATAGCAGTGACCCGAATTCCTCGATCGGCGGCGTTCGAAAAAAAAGAAACTCGGCGAAATTCATTAGGTAGCCACGCAAAAAAGCCAATACCATCGGCGCGAAGCGGAGCCGGCAAAAAGCTCGAGAGCCAATACGAACGGAATCGAGTCACATACTCGCGGGGGGGGGACCCTCATAAAACCAGCATTCAGCCCATTAAAAGCTCCTAAACAAGAAAGAGCAAAACCGCGGCCGCTAAATCACTCGGCGCCGATAAAAACGGAGGTCAATTCGTGCGCCAAACCACCACCGACGGCATCGCATGGGAGCCACTCCTCGCGAGCTATACCCCGGGCAAGTTTAAGAGTCCCGCGAGGACGTCGTCGCGGAAAAGCTGCACGCGCCCCCCCGAGCCGCCGCCGCCGGAATGTAATTAAGAGCGCGCGAACGTTATCGTTCAAGTGGCTCGGGCGAAGGCGATTATGAATAATGCAGCGTTTCGAGCTTATCTTCGGGACGAATTTTCGATCTTTTTAATTTTGGGGATTGTTATTGTCGACGAATAATGTGGATCATGCGTGCATTGACGCGTTTGAGATTAACAATTATTGGAATCTCTTTCGTATAAAATAAATAATGTTAAAAGAAAAATTAATGTTTAAAGAATTAGAATGCTGGCTGTAGGTATCGAAGGAAACACCGAATTATGAACTTGAAAAGGGACGGAAGACAAAAGAATTACCGGTCGCAAAGTCAGCTGACGTAAAGCGGAATAATAGCAGGCCTTCCATCATTCGCAGCTATTTGTCGGGGCGATGAGAATCTCGAGAAAACTTGCGAGAATCTTTCCCTTGCAATATTAGGCTAAAATATTTGGATAACGCAAAAACTCAGACTCGCGAGTCTGCCGTAACTCATCTCAAACGTATATATATAGTCGAAGATTCGTTTAATGGCTTGGAAGTAAACTAGTTAACTTCACTGTCCTCTCTCTCTCTCTGCCTCTTTCTCTTCCGTTTTCCTCTCGGAGAAACTCGGAACGCTCGTAGATTCGCACGAATTCTCCCTCGGCAATGGAAAAACGCCTAATTTTACGAATTTAGTCTTAGAAACGTTGTTCTAGACACTTTTTTTTCAATTCTTACTGTTATCAACGCTTGTCCGTGCGAAAGTAATGCGCTTTTTTAACAGTTCATTTAATATTTTAACGAAGATTCCTCGGCCGTGGAAACTCCGGCGCAACGAAGTTTCTCAATTAAAACACGTCAATCAGTCAGAAAATATACTCCGATGCATACAAAAAACTCGGTCGAAACAATTAGCCGCGAACGTTCGCGCCGAGTGTGCACGTGCGCGCGCTTTTTTTTTTTTCTCTGCGACGATTTTTTTCGACTGTGACGAAGGCGGGACGGGAGAAAGAGGAGGGGCAAAATGGTCGAAAGTATATCGCGACGCTCGTCGATGGTAAAATTGGAGTTGCGCGGCCGTGCTTTTGTGGATTTTCAAAAGTAATCACGGGTCCAGACGTTTGGTGTCGCGTAGCTTTTTCACGTTTTTTACTTTGCGCGGCTTTATAAACTGTCAGCGAATTATGAATAAAAGAGCTGCCCTTTTAATATATGGATATAAACGAAAGTGTCGAAGCGCGACCGACTAATTGCTGGTTCGTCAATCCTGTGTAATTACCTTTAGTCCTGTTTGATGCCAATTGTAAAAATATTCTTGATTGACAAAAATATCAGCTGAAATGCAATCATGATTTTTTTTTTTTTTAATTATGTAACAAGTGTCAGTTCAGTAACCAACATCAACAACGACAGGCATCGATCGCATTCAATATATAAAATACGGTAAGACGAAATAATTCAAAAATAATTCCAATCCCTCCCGTAAACATTGCCGCTTACAAATCTGAAATCGACAGTCTAATTTCTACTCGCGTACCCCCCTCGAAAAACTCCGTCCCCTCCGTATCCCCATTCGAGAGTTCTCAACTTTCGCATTGATTCCTCCCGCTCCAGTAGTATTAATAAATCCATAGTCAGACCAGAGAACTCGCTCCTCTATTTTCAGAGGAGGGGGGGCCCGTTTTTTATTTCGTCCCCCTTTCCGCGCCGTTCGCTCGCTCGCTCGCGAGCGCGCGCGCGAACAAAGCGAATTTATAACCCGTCAGAGCTGGCGATTGCTCATTCCGCGAGCCGTCGGTAGGCGGAGAGAGGCTATCGACGAGTATCGATCGGCGCGCGCGAGCGCGCGACTTCTGCCTACGACACCGACACAACGCCACGGCGCTCTCCCCTCGTTATTTACTTAAAGCCGCCGGCCTGAGCTTCAAAGCAGTCGTAATTCACTCTTTCGCGAGAGCGTGTCACCCCGGAATGCTGGCCGATGCACGAGTAAATCCGACCTTTGGCCCCCGCGCCCGGAACGAGCGGTGTAGGTAAGAGCCGCCGCTCTCCACGGCCTATACCGGATTGATTTACCGCCTCGAATTTCGCGGATTTTTGCGCTCGGATTATGGAGTTTCTGTTTTCCGAGCGTTTGTTCTCGCGATCGCCCCCGCCTGATTTATAAAGTCGGGGCGAAATGATTTTTTTCTATGTTTCGACCGTTGCCGAATTAAATTCACCGGCAATTCATTTAATAACGAGTTCCGGAGGATCAATCGACTTTCAGAAATGAACAAGTAACAATGTAAATAAGCGCAACGACCTTAACTCCTATAATAAGCGAGTTCAAGACTGAAATTTTGCCTAATCATAGAGACTATCATATATTAGTGTTAAGTAATTGATACTAAAGGATTAGTCAAGTGCGTGTTGCCGTCCAGCATGACAAGGCACAATCGTCTGACCTTACAACCTAACGGATCTTTCGACGCAGCGTGAAAAAAAAAATCAGACTACTCTACTCGAATTGAATCCATATCCGGAGCCAACTACCCTAATGAATTTTTTTCAAATTCACCTCTCGGCAACGGTTAAGACCTCCCGCAAAGTTTTAATTAGCCGAAAAGCCAATCCCGAGCGAAAATTATCAATAGCACAATCGTCCCCGCCGTTTAACTTCCATTCAAATATCAAGATCAGCGGGCGTGCATTTCCAGCTAATCGGCCACTTCCCACCTCTCCGCTCGGGCGATGATCATCGTCGCCGATCTCCCGGCGATCCTCCTATTTCGGCATCGAAGAAAATCAACGCCGGGTCGAGATTTAATTGTGTCGAGCTAACTCGGCTGCGGGGAGGTGGGTCCCGAGACTCTCTCCCGCAATCCAGAGCGAAGCCCCAAAGCCGACTGTCTTCGTCGTGCCGCGACTGCAGCGTCACCTCGGCGCCGGCAATAATCTTCTGAAGCGTTAAGACCTTTATGATCCCGTTGGAGGCGAGCGCGAGGAGGGGGGAGGGGGGGCCGAGATGGGCAGAGTTCTAAACTGTTAAGACCTTCTCTCCGGGAGAAAAGGAGAGAGAGAGACGCGGTCCTGCCGGCGCGCGGCGCGGGGTTATGGGGGAACGTGCCTAAGGTAACGTCCACGCCGGATCTACCTTCGTCCTCGTTACCGGTAATCTTTTAAGCGTCTGAAAAGCCGGATCCCTTCCTCGCCGCGAACATCCCGAAGTAATCTATATATAGTTATACGCTTAGGAGCTTCTTCCATTTTGCCTTAACCGCCTCTCTCTTTCTCTCTCCGTATCTTACATGCCGCGCGGCCCTCCTCCGCGTCGCGGGTCGCTCTTCTTATTTCTTACCCGTCGACCGTTATATTCTCTCGCTCTCGCAATCTGGGGGCGAGCCGAGAGGACTCGTCTAATCTCTTATCGTTTCGAGATTCCTTAATAGCCCGCCGAAACGATTGACTGAAATTCCAACGGCGTCATCGTTTCGACGACGGGAATAATGGTCTCTCTCTCTCTCCCGCGGCTGTTCTAAAACAGTTTCGTCTTCGTTCGAGCTTCCGCGCGGCAGTTGCGAGTTGCCTCAATCAAGGCGAGGCGCAATTGCGCTTTGAATTTCCTTCGGGGGAAGGTTTCAAATGGAATTCAATCCTCCGTACTTTTTGGGGCGGTTATTGAATTTATTCTTCCTTGTAAGCCCAAAGTTCTGATGGATATATAATGTTAATCGTGTCGTGCAGCTTCTTTAGTCGCGTATATAGATCCGGGAAATTAAATTCTCGGAATTCACTTTGTGCAGCCGCTCCGTACTCCGTCAAAACTCACGCGGATTTAAAAATTAGAGGAACTTTTTTAATTCCCAGCCATTGGAGAAAAATTCAAATATTGTCCAATTACGACGCACTTTAATTCCGCGCACTGAATTCAAAATTAAACTAGGTTTGAATTTACGGCACGATATCGATTCCCGACATGAATTTCAAGCGGCGGAGTATGAACTTTTCGCGCGAACCCCGAAAGAATCCCCCCCCTCTCTCTCTCCCCCACCCTCCGCTCGGACACTCAGATGCGTTCGCGACTTCATTGTAACTCGGGGGAGAACTTTTCTCCACACCTCGACCGCCTTCTGTTCCCTTTCACAATCTACAGAGCACTTTGAACCGCCTCCCCCACTTTGCATTGCTAAGAAAGTCATGTTTCTCTCCTAATTTCGCAGATGTCGCCTCCCTCCTTCTTTCATCTCCATAACGAAAAGCAGGTCGCGTCGAACACGTCTTTACACGCCGCCGCCGCCGCGGAGAGAAAGTTAGATCCCGAATCCTCCTTCTTTATCTCCCGCAGGAGGGAGAGTCCGCGCGGGAGAGAAGCCGGGCCCGAGCGATTAAATTGAAATTAGTTGCGGAACTTTTTAATTGCAGATTCGATAACGCCGCAGAGCTCCGATGAAGAAACGAGGGCGAAAGGACCAAAGGAGGGAAAAACGAGGCGGCGGCCCCGCACGGAGGAATAGCCAAGTGGGGTGGGGATGAAATTTATTTGAGCGGCGCTTTACCCTTTCGAAAAGTCAACGAGCACCAGCAGCAGACTCTTTTCAGATCGCGCGCTTCCGCAAATTCACTGCACCGGCGAGGCTAATTATTGTATTAAACGAGCGGAGCGGCGCGGGCGAAACTTCCATCCCGCGGCGAAGGCGAGGCTTCGAAGCCCCCTTTTTATCTCTCTCTCGTTTTCCATCGCGGCTCGGCTCCATTTTTGCTTTACATTCGCTCCTCCGCTGCGCCTTCCGTTCGTTGTTCGCGTTAATAGAAACGGCGCCGGGATAATTTGCCCCCCTTTTTTTTTGTTGCCTTTGCGATTTTTAAGTAAGGCCTGCGCGCAGGAAGAAAATGGGTGATTACCAAAATGAGTTGGCAATTCGTCAAAGATTCACTTCGCGGCCTAATGATTATAAACTGTCTTTGCAGTCTGCTTTAGTTTTTCAAGCGATATCCGTCAATTAATCGCTTCAGTTAATCAATTACCGAATGACGAAGTATTTAAACGCAATATCTATACGTAACTAAGATTGCGAATGCAAAGGAGGGGGAACCGCAAACAATTTATTTTTTCTTCCTCCCTCATTCCAACGATACGAAAAACGAAATTCACTTCATTGGCTCGGGAGGCTTTCATTCGAGTTAGCTGTCAAGGGAAATGAAAGCCAGCGGCGACGACGACGACTCCAACTACGGGGCGACGACGTTGACGAGCAAAGTCGGCGGGCGAGGAAAGAATCAAACGGCGATATCGCGTTCGCGTCGACGGCTCTATGAAAGGCTCTCGGGCGGAGAGACTTCGGAGAGTAACTCTCTCGTTTGGAAATGAAGCGAGAGCTTAAACGTTTTCATTTCGGCCGTAAAACTCGCGGGAGGGTGGAAAAGCTCTCTCTCTCTCTCTCTCTCTCTCTCTCTCTCTCTCTCCCCTCCGAGCTCCGTAACGACTTCAAGGCAGCGTAAACATATTCAAGTTCTTAGGCTCTTTTATACACGTCCGCGCTTCTTGGCATATTGCTGGCTCTTTGGGCTCGGGGAGAGTCACCGACTGCCGCTCTACCTTCGAGAGCTAACCAAAGTAGAGGGGCAAAGATGGAGGAGAATCCAATAAAGGCTCGTCCTTTAAAATCTCTCCAAGGGTACAATCTAGTCGCGGAGCGGAGGCGCGTGAGAATTCACTTTTCGAATTCACCAAAGTCGTGAAATCTCTGGGACAAGTGAAAAATATTAAATATCCTAGCTTTACATTTTTAGTTAAAAATTTCGTCTTTGGCAAGGATGAATGCAGAAATGTTTTGGTGCTCGAAAACTATTGAATTAAGGTCGCGAGTAGTTTTAGCGTTTGATTTATTACGCGTGCACTGGATAAACATGTATTTTAAAACATTGCAGTCACGTCACAAGAATCAACGTAGGAGCAACGATCGCACGTAGCGTGCATGCCGTTGCGAGCCATCGTCGGTAACGCGTTTAAAGAACAGTATTACTCGCGCCGATGTCAAAAGTGCAATTGAAGTATCCAAACTTCCCCGACTAATAACTCATTTTTCTCGCCAACTCGATAGAGGATTGACCTCGAATAAGAGGCTAGAAAGCGTCGAAAGTAGAATAACATTCCGGAAGATTTCGTCGATCCGCGGTGTAGTTCTCCTTGAGCCGCGCTTTCGAACCGGGAAAGTGAGTTAACCGTAGATTCGATAGTAAGAGGAGGGAGGGGGAGGGTAAAGGGAGCCTCGCGAACCCTCTCCAGGGATATTAGCCGATAAATTTCAGGAGGAACAGGCCGCCACGGTAATTTAAAAGCAATCGGACAAGTTCATCCGACGATAAAGTCCTTGGCAAAAACTGCCGGCGTCTCTCCTCCTCGAAAGAACACTAATGGTTCCGCGAGAGAGAGAGAGAGAGAGAGAGGATGCCCGCCCGTTTCCCCCCTCGGAGGCTCTCGGCAGCAAACGCTTATCTCTGTCTCTTTCTCCTCTCGCCTCCTCCGCGGCGGCGGCGGCGGTGCTGCTGCTGCTGCTTTATCGCGGGGGATGAGAGAAAAATTAAAAAATTCCCTTCCGCATAATTTAGCGGATTACCGTGATAATTTCATTGTTGAGAGAAATTTTATTTTTTATTTATCGACTTCGCCGACTAGCTCCGCTGGGTGGCGGCATATTTTTTCGCCAATATTTATTATTTATTGTTATTTAATATTTATTTATTTATTTATTTATTTGCGATACTTGAAAACGACGCCTGACGATCGATACCAAAAATTATTTTTTTTTAAATTTTGTATATTGATAAAAATCCGGGAATGTATTCGGAATTAACGAGCGGCTGAATTGAAAAAAAAAGACAGAAATAAGAATTAATAGAAATAAGCAATTAAAGAAGTCCATTTAGGTACAGAGACTCGCTCTATTGACGTTAGATAAGCGAAAACTAATAACCCAAAAGACAGCTTCTGTCTCGACAGTCGAGGAAAACTGCGGCAATTTCGCTCAAAGAAAGCTCAAACCTCGCAAGAGCCGAGCATCGGGCGCAAGATAGGTAACCCACTCAGTTTCCGACGTACAAAAAAAAAAAAAAGAAGAAGAAGTCCCAGAGTCAAAGCAGCTATCTCTCCGTCAATGTGTATTACGCGGATACGTGAAAAGGCGCACCGTAATTGGCTCGAGATTCGTAGATAGTTCGCCGAGAGGCTTTGACGGAACGTTTCACGGCTCGGAGGACGTAACGTCGACGTGGTCGCCGCACACTTTTGGACTCGAGCATCTCTCGCGCTTGACTGCGAAGCTAATCTCGCCGCGTGTGCTTCGCCGCCGAGCTTTTTCACCCCCCGAGAGAGAGAGAGCGGATGCTGGAGTATAGAGGAACAACGTGGTAAAGGGGTTTAGTCGAGGATTGTCTGAGTGTAGTTTGGAATGCGTTTGTTTGTCGGGCTTTGTTTGCATAATTGTAATTCGGATAAAAGGGAGATTATTTCGGCAGGTTAAGAAGATTAAAGATAATCTGTTCGTAGATTGTGCCAAACGCATTTCGAAGATCGTTATTTAATAAATTTTTCAACGTCCTCCTCGTATGTAGAACTTGTATCACAAATTAATTATAGTTACCTTCTTTTCGACCTCGACGGTTAACCGTCATAACGCACGTCGGAAAAACATCGGATACTCAACAGGACGAAATGCACATACGCGCGGCGTATCCTTTTAATTTAATCTCGAATATTTATCCAGCGATGGTTCTTCATTGGACAGGCAAATACAACGTAGTGTCCCTCTCTATTTTCTTGGGGTCAAGATCTCATTCCGGCGGATCGAAGCGCGAGTAGAAACAGGTATATATATATAGACAGGAGCTCCCGGAGAATCGCGCGCCCGAGCCAGACATCCACATGGAACAAACAGGAGCAGCGGCAGCTTCTCGAGGAAGAGTTTTCTGCTAACTCGAAGCCGGGGGCTCCCGAGCTCGCTCACCTCTCCGCGAACGCTTGGACACCACGACGTACACGTATATATACGGGGGACGACGACGGCAGCCGTGGAGAAAAGCGAGCGAGCGAGCGAGCGAGCGCGCGCGCGCGGCTCATTCGAGTGCAGGAACACTCCCTCTTGAGCCATCAGCCTCTTGGAAGTTAGACTCGAAGAGGAAGGAGGGAGGGCGGGGGGGAATTCGAGCTTCCAGACCGGTTCGAGTATTTGTTTAGGAGTCGAGCGCGTTTACCCGGCCGTGCGAGCTCCGAACGGACAGCGCTGGTCCTCTCTTTCCCCTCCCACGTCGTTCTCTCTCTCACTCGCTCTCTCCGCCCTCAGAAATCGACGGCCAAACAGAAGGTGAACTTTCGTTAAGAGCTTCAAATGGAGCAGAGTGAAAAGATCCGCCTGGCTACTGAGGATCTGAGATGGACTCAATTATTATTAGGTCGAGTCGAGTCTTGGCCGTATGCTAACCGGTTTTTATATGAAACGCGCAATTACCCGCTTCGGTAACCGTGGAAAAATTTCAAAATTAGAATATTGAAGGAACGTGCGGCGAAGACGTCGCGTCCACTTGACGTTAAAAATGTGCTTGAAAGCGTAAGTTGAAGCGGCTAAGCCGCAGATTCAAAGCAACGAACTCGTCTGAAATAATGATTACAAACCCGAGCATACCTAAACTCGAGGTATGATCCTCATCATTTGCCGGTAATCCGCAAAAAAAAAAAAAAAAATCAGTCTGAGAAACCTATAATAGCATCCTATCAGGCACTCGTAAGAAGCTCCTTCAGCCCCCCCCCTCCGCCCCCCTCCAAGGTAAGTGTACAAAAAGAGCAGGGGGGGAAGGTGAAGAAACGCACCGGTCCAGCCGGGAAGTTCCTCGATCGGCCCGTAAAATTTCATTTAAAAAAGCTTAAGCCCCCCCACTCGGCGCCACTGTAGAGCGATTAAGGCGTAGCCCGGGCCGCTTATGGATTAGCCCGGGTCCGGGGAAGAGAGAGCGAGCGAGAGGGAAGAGAGCACGCCCGTGCAGTTAATTCAGATTTAAACGTGGCATCGCCGCCGGGAGTGGGGACGGGCGAGGGGGGTAAGGAGGGGAGAGGAGGATCTTGAAGAGGGTGCATACGCGCGGTCCCGAGCGCCGGGGAGGGAATCCGTGCCTCCGAAGGGATGGCAATTTAATAAAGGCACCGGGAGAGAGAGAGAGAGAGAGAGCGTGTATCGAGAGAGGACTCGGCACGCGTGTGTATACCATGCGCACTGTTGCGAGTCACGTACACGTCTGATCATGGTAATTGCGCCATTCGCCAGGCCTGGATAGCGTTTGCGCGCATTATTATAAGGCCCTGTGTGTCTCATTTTATCGATTAGAATCGCGCGGAGTGCCGAACCGAAAATCTCTTTGCCGTTCGACGCTGATAATTAGACAATTATGGTGGTTATGATTGAACTGTCACTTTTGCCGTGATTTTCTATAATGAGACATCGCAATGTCTTTTGTGGAATTTATTTCTTCAGTACACTGAGCTTTAAATGGACTTCATTTCTCGTTAATCTCAGAAATTTAAAATCACGCTGAGATAAAAGTTTAGTAAAAATTACCATTCTGTCTAAAAAGGCCACCGCAAACTGTCAAAACCAAGATAATTACCATACTTTATAGGAAAATTTCTTACATATACAGTGAATTTTACTAAAAATGTAGGAAAATTTACCATACAATCTGTACCTTATATTGAAACGTTACAGTTAATGAATTCATTAACATTACATCTGTATAACAGAAAGTCCTTTCTTATCTCAAATTCATAATTTCAATAAACTCTGACTTTCCCGTCAAGTCAATGTCAAGTTGGCAGATTATTCTTCAGTAATGTGTACTCCCAATTTAAAGAATAAAAACTACTAATCGTTTTACCCAATTTCCAATAATAATCAGCTCGTTGCAAGGCGGAGGAAAACTTTACCTTGCAATGCCTCATAATTCTACATCCGGGAAAACCACAGTTTTACCACCGGATAATCAGTAAATTACGATCTCTATATTCATCAGTGCAGCCTCAAGACACAATCCTCGGAGCGGAAAAGAAACCAGGCGGGCGAGTCGTCCAACATTATCTTGCATTCTACATCCTAATATCGCAGTCGGGTAAAGTTTCTCTCTCCCGGTGTGGCAGCAGCGCAATCTACACGTCGTATAAGTTCCTATCGAGAATCAGACTCCAGCTCCAACTTCGTACATATTCGCGCAGGAGTTACGGGGTGTGTGGGGGGAGGAAAAAGCCTTCCAGGTGGTTATTTACGCGTATTTCTAATGGAACGCGGGGAACGAAGCTGCATCTCCCCCCCCACCTTCTATTCCGAGGCGATAGACGCGAATAAAAGTATCGCGGCATCCTACAAAGCGGAGAACGCTCCGCCTCCTTTCGCAATTCTTCCCCGGATTTTCCATAATATCCCGTAGTGTCCCCGAGGGGGAACTCTTCGTGCGTCTGCGATACCTCAAGAGGACGGAGGAGAACGCGCGGGGAGGGGGGCGAGAGCGGAAGAGCGGAGAGAGAAAATGTGATTCCGACCGGAGCATGCTTACGTGTGCTTATGAGACGTGTGGAAAGAATGGAGATGCGGCAAAGGTGAATGAAACCGATGTAGAGGGGTTTATGAAGCGGCATGGAATTCTTTACGTATTTATGGACTTGAAGTCGCTCTCGCTGTCGCGATAAATATTCTAATTTCTTTGATTTTTAAAGAATACTTAATAATTATCTTATCATAAAATCTGAGACAGAGAGCGAGTAATTGAATTTTACACAAATTTAATTTCTGCATCAATAAAGTTGAGATTGAATTAAAGCTTTTTTTAAGTCTACGTCGACTGTTCTTAAAAGTTCTGTATCATATTTTATTTAGTACTCGACAGTTCACTATACACAGAACGCTGAATTCAACCTTCGTAATATAGTAGTAAAAGAAAGCGTACACATTGAAAGAAAAAAAAAGAAGAAAAAAAAAAGATAGCAAGGTATAAAGAAACGCCGGCGGGCGAATGATAATGTAAATGAGCAAAAAAGGAGGCAGCACGAGGAGGAGAAAGATCGGACAACGCAGTATTTGCAGCGCGAGGCCGCCCCTGTCTCTTGTATGCCAAGCGATAAGATGACAGAAGCTCTTCTCTCGAGGCAAAGCTCCCGGATTACAAAATAGCAATTTAGGATCAGCTCGAGGGAGGAGCGACGGAATGCTGCCACCCCCCTCCCCCTGTTCTCTATCTTACCTTCTCACTCGGCTTTTTTTATCCGCGGAAACGTGAACTTGCATTTTCCGCACTATTTACAGTCGATTTAACGATTTCTCTATTTTCGCCGATCCGCGCCGCGCGGTGTGAAAGGAGCGCGAGAGATTTTTATGCCCCCTCCGGATGGAAGATGAATCGTTATCAAAAAAAAAAAAAAATATTTTAAATACGCAGTAAAGCCCCCTCGGCTGTAAAATTATTTTCGAGAGCCGGAGGACTCTTAAAATTTACGGGGAGGCGCGCGCGAATATTTCGAATGCGAAATAATAAAATCGTTCGGGGGTTCTTCAGAAATTGATAAGAGGCCGGGGAGTAGGGATATCTGAAAAAATTTTTAGTACTACTAAACTCTCTCTCTCTCGCTCTCACCCTATATATATATCCCTTCATCTACAATGCGGCAATTTGACGTAGCACTTTCCTCGAGTTAGCGAGTGCAATTTTTATACGGGGAATTTTTATGAAGACATCTTTAGTTCGAAACTAACCCATAAAACATTATTGAAGAAAGCCTTATTTCCCATGCAAAATTGATCTTCCCCCATAAAAAACCTTGGATTTCTCCGTCGCTGGTTCATTCCGGGGGGAGGGAAACAAAATGCAATCGACCGCCGTCGGTACACAGCAATTAAACGCGACATCATCAATAGGAAGCAAATCAAAGCCCCGGGATAAAGACGCAAAAAAAGAGAGACCGGAGAGAGAGAGCCCATTCCCGGGGTCCGACTCCAATTCGATCGGTCTCCTCTTCCTCCGGTGAGTAATTTTACGGCTCGTAACGGCCCCGGAGGTGGGTACGACTGCGACATTTTTACAAAAAGCACCTGCATCAGCTCGCCGCTGCCGCCGCCGCCGCCGGCGGATCGCGCTGCGCGCGCGAAAATCACACAGCGGGAGAAAGAGATTGCGAGAGCGGGTTTAAGTGCCCGCAGTAAATCAGTATCTACGAGAGAGGGAAAGAGAGGGACGCGCGCGCGCGCGCGCGAGAATCGATGCCCGGCAAATAGAGCGCGACGAAAACCTGGGCTGTATCTGTGTGTGCGGGCTATGGGCCTTTATTGTGCGACTCTCTCGTGCTCCAGATGATGCAGCCAATAAAAAGTAATACGGCCGAGAGGGGCAGCCGGACGTGTGGACGGGCTTTTATCGGGCAGAAGCTTGGCACACGCCGCTCGACTGAAGAAGTTACCGGGGGTTACGCTGGGAGGGACTGGGTACACTCGCCTGGCTCTCTCTTTCTCTTTAAACAAATTCGAAACGTCTCGTTAAATTGATCTCGTTAAAGTATCTTGTTCTGGCGTTTTCTTTGCTTTGGATTGCCCCTCTTGGACATTTTTTTGGTCAATTCAATTTCTTTTCATAAAACCATTGTACTTCATCGGTTGCTTCGCAACTAAGTAATTCTTTAAGTTCTTCGATGCGTATTTGAAGTAATTAAAAAAATTTACTAATTCCGTCGTCCACCTCCTGATCTCGTTGTGTCCCGAGTGGATTTACCTTATCAGGAAGCGATAAACTGCTAGCCAGACACTTCTCTCAAATTCGCTGGCAAGAAGCTCGAATTTTTTGTAATTTATGACGATGGAGCTCTTCCAAGTTGGGATTAGTAAAAAATTTTAGATTTCACGCTCCTATGAAATATGGCGCCCAACTAACTGCCTCTTTTTACAAGACCATCTTTTTTGCCGCAACCGGCGCCTTATAATCTCCTATTTATTTTGAAAAATCTCCCGATCTCTCACTTCGAAGCCTTTTTCATCGTCTGACAATTTATTTAAAAGTTAACTATTTACATTTGAATTAACTCCCTACGCCTCTGCGGCAATCAATTTATTCGGTTAATTAGTCCACGGTACGCGCTTAATCGTGCGCCTCTTCCATTCCTCGTAAAAGCCCTAAATTAATCGAAAATCGCAAACCGTCGAAGCGGGGGGGGGGAGGTACGGCGGACAATTACGTAGGACAGAAATCAAATTCCGGGGCGTCTTGGACTTAATATTAGTTGGCAAATACCTCCGGCCGCGGCGGCGCGGGCAAATTAATTACGTGCCCCTCATGCAGATGTTGTATAAGAGAGAGGCGGGGCAGCAGCGTCTAACGTCAGCGAACTTCGCCGTCTCGCGAGTGTCGGCGCCAAGCGCATCCGCGGCCGAAATATTTCGAGACCCCGAGAGATACTACTGGGAAATCAGGCGAAAGTGGAACACGGGGCCTTCGATATATCTCGATTCGCGCCGAGATATGCCCCGGCACGTGTCCTCCGCTGGATCATTCGCCGCCCTTCCGATGTATACACTCTCTCTCTCTGCCGCGCGCTCCGTCGGCGAGCGGAGACGTTCTCGCGTCGGCGGAGCGGAGCTGTTGCGGCGACTGCGAGCAACGCCCGGGCCCTGAAAGCGATTTCAATTGATGCACGTGGATGAAGCGTGCAAGCCGCGCGCCCGAGTTTCGGATACTTGAGTCTTCCTTGCGTTTGAGGAGGTGCATGAAGTTTCGCGGGGATGCTACGAAGCAATCATGCTTCGATCTAATATTGTTACGCGGAGTACTGACTCGTCCGATTGAAGTGAGAATTTTTAATTAATAAGTAATGGTAAAATCAGCCTGGTAATTTTGTTTCAGTCATGGAGGCTTGTCCGGTGATCTATCAAGATCTCATCATCGGGTTTTCAGTAAACTGTTGAAAGTGATTTTCTGAAACAAATGCATGGCTCAAAAGGTCAAAAACGTAAGTGTTCTGTGCCAAAAATACATTTGCATTGTACTATCACGTGAAAATTTTGAAATGTCTTAATACATTTTTAGGGACTCCATTGCATTTTTCAATTTAACTAGACGGCTTTATCTTTCTGTTGGAAAAACATTGATTTCTTGAATATCCAAGGGAGTGCATCAGAAATAACCATTTTAAAGGTTACATCAAAGGCAAGTGCCAGTTAAAACGAAGTAGCAAGCAAGATTGACCTAAATTTATATCAGCACTAGAGTGTTTTAAGCTTCACGTACATTTAACAGAGTGCATGCGAAACGAGGAAAAATAACTTGGTTACGGCAAGTGACTAGCAAATGTTTAAGTTAGTTTTCGTCAACGCGGAGCAACTAAAACGGAATAGCAAAAATGGGATATTTACTCTAACGTAGTAACAAACTTAAATTGGTTCAGAAAACTTCTTTATTTACTTGACGAACTTTGAATTGGTTTATACAACTTATGTTTCGGGTGTAATAACTTTACATTGTAATAAAAATAAAAACACTTGCATTGTACTTAAATGGTACTCGATATTCACTGTTTAAATACCTATAAACTGATTATCAATTAACTATATTTTTTTTAATATGTTGGAACTTCAAATGTAAAGTTTTAAAACTGCAAAATCTCCTCTAAATTTATTAAAACTGCTCTTCAAAACGCATTGGATGAGCAATATAAGCAATATCCGAAGCACACTAAACCAGCCTATTTCTTGCATCCTCAGGAGAACAGCACCGTCTCACGGAACCTTCGAAAAATACTCATAAATGAACAAAAATATCATGAATTCGTGAGCGCCGGCTGCGCTCCTTACTGGTTCCACGGTTTCCTCCACCCTCGGAGAGACTATCGAGAGAGGGGGGGGGGGAATGCGCACGCCCGACTTCGGAGGCCTCAAACCCTAAAGTAGTAAGACGCAACTTCGACTTGACCTGATTACCCATCAGACATGCGAAACTCGCCGAGGAAACTCCCCGACGTCGACGATGCTAATTGCTCGTTTCAATTACCGCGAGATGCCGCTGGCTTACGAACACGATATTCGCGCCTCTTTCCTCTTTGCAGAGGTGCTTACATAAATATCAGTTGGCATGATTGACGTGGAAAATAAAATGTGCGGAAGCCTCTTATCGGAACCTTGACGTGAAATGAGTGAAAATCCGAGAAATTTATAATAACTTTTTCGCGTAAAGCGTTCACTTGATTGAAAAATATTATTTTTATGTATAGAGGAACTTATTTTCTATCTTATTTTAACGTGGTATAATAAAATGACATTTCAAAGAAATATCAATCAAATTCAGTTTTCTTAATTAAGAATTAAGAACGCCAGAACCCTGGTAGAGATTGAAAACATTAAATATCTATTTATAAGGTATTTTCAAAAATTTTACGTATAAAATAGGTATT
>JAWWEO010000001.1:28950004-29007427 GCA_035582975.1 Ormyrus labotus | reverse complement strand
TTAAAATAGTGCGAGAATGATCTGAAAAATCGTTACATCAAAGTTAGGTAACTAGGAATTAAAAATACCTATTTTTTTACTTTCCTGACCAATTTTGATATTTTTATCTCTACCAGGGAACAGTTATAAAAGTGTCAATTGTTCAACAGATCCTTGAAGTTTTAAAAATCTAAATAAAAGTATTTTGGTTTGCACCTAAAGTCGCATATAAATATTTAATACATTTAGTGGCAGATTCAAAATTTTTGTATCTCTTTTTTATTGAAAAATCTATACTGAACGTATAGATATACTGATATATATATAGTATTATAAAGACATTTTTGCCTTTGTTTCGAAGTGAATGCAAGCTGATTGGCTATAAAATAAAGGATTAACCCGTGTCATAAATATAGAATAGTCTCACCGAACAAGCAATGAAATCCTTACTCGATAACATGTTTAATCGCTCACCTGAAACAAAAAAATCACCATTAGCTATCTGAATAAATCTACTGCTCTATCATTTAATAAAAATATCATCGCAATTAATCCATCGCTCGCTAAATAAGTCGAGACGAATCACACTTTTAAATTAATTCTTTGCTCGATGCAAAGCGTAAATATTTTTTCTACCTTAACATCGTCGGGGAAAAATTGGTTGCGAAGCAACAGTTCGCGCTTGAGAATTCGCAGTTTTAATTAACGTAAAACCTCTCAAAATCCATTCTGCCCTTTTTCCGCGCACAGACTCGCACTAGATTTCCCGCTCTTTCCTCCCCCCTTCCCTTTTTTTTTTTCTTTTTTGAAGGGCGCTCTCGCGCACGCATTTCAAGCGCCGGCCAATCCAGGCGCGCAGCCTCGATTGCACATACAATTTCGAGTTCCAATATTTGGTCGCCCTATAGTGGAGCCGCAGCCTCGGCGCGAACTGCCGCCGAAGCTGCGCGCCAGGTTCCCCTTCGCTCTGCTCACCTCTGTGCATGCATGTATGTACATTGCGCTCCAGTTCTGCCGGAAATGTAGAGATATGGAAAAGATGGACTAGTCGACACCTTCGATTTTTACAGTTTTTTTTTTGTTTTTTGGTACGCTGTTACTTGAATCGAGCTTGCTTGTTTTTTTTTGTTGGAGTAAACAGCAAATTGTTCGACTTGTAAAACTTAGTTTGCTGCAATCTTCTATTTAATCTTAACATTATTAAATTGTCCATTAAGAAGCTCTATTTTTATGGCTTTTATTACTAAATAATTTACATTTTTACAGATTGGCTCCCTTAATTATTTGTAAATGACGTAAAATTTAACAGTGTAAAACAGTTGTTTGCAGTAGCAGTGCTGCAGAGGGTCAGAAACATCCCAAACGTATTTCAAGCACTCTGGGAATTTAATACAATCCCTGTGCGGTACAGATTAAGATTAAAGATACCCACGAGTGATATTCCATCGATCATAAACATGGATAAACGGTTACCCATTCTAGCACTCTGTGCCCCTGAATTGGAATATCAGCGCAGTTACTATTCTGACTGCATAACGTGATTTAGTTTATAATCTAGAATCCGTATAATAAATTAGCAGCATCGTTTTCGTTAAAATGCTACATAGAAATGAAAAATATCGTAGAATCAAAAACTAAACCAGCGTCCTTACAAATTGCAGTATCACCGAAATAAAGGAATCGAATGCAAACTTATATCGAAATTATCTTGCGGCTACAGGAACGGAAGCAAATCGAAGCCCCCTTTTTCGGGGGGTCGCGCGATTTGGCACCTGCGCGATTGTCTCTTTCGTTCCCCAAGCATACACAGAAGTACTCTCGACTCCTGGTCTCATTCGCTCGGCATCAACCAATGCAAATCGCGAATTCTAGCAAACCATTTTAACCTCGCTCGTTCCATCGTTTCGCAGCTCTAGCTGCCGCGAACAGAGAGAAAGAGAGAGAGAGAGAGAGGGAGAGAGACAGAGGCGAGCGAGTATTTTGCGAGAGCACGACCGGTAGTTTTTCGGTTAGACGAGCATTCCCGAAACTCGGAGATCGAGTTCTAGACTGCTCGCAAACTGCCTTCTCCCGCGAATCCGCACAACGAATCTCTGTGCTTCTCGCTATCTGTCTCTTTTTCCTTCCCCTCCCGTCTCTTTCTCTCTCTCTCTCTCTCTCTCTCTCTCATTCACCCTATCAGCGAGGTTCCGTTTCTATGATATCGCACTGCGGTTATTCGAACGAAAATTCGGGCAAGTATTTTTTTGCAAACTCTCGATGCGGAAAAGTAATTAACTAAATTTGGGATTGGAATTGAAGTTCAACGAACTCGGGAATTATTGTAGCGTGCAAATTTATCTATTTAATTACGACGTATTTACAAGGTAGCGTGATTAAATTAGTGTAAAATATTCTTCAGGGAGTTTTAGTATCTGTTTTTTTTTTATTTTAATCGATAAATTGTTAGAATTTCTCAGTATGTTCTCAAAATTTAATATAGTAATTTCTCATTGCTTTTTGATGATGAAATGTTAAGAGGAATTTTCTAGTAATTGTACCTGTATCGAGCTAATAATCAAGTATAATATCACATTCATTAATTTAGTTCATATTCTATTAAACGCGGCAAATTCTGCTTATCGCCAATTAATATTTCGAAATAATAACTTTACGTCTCAATTAGAAAACTTTTAAAATCCAGAATTGCGCACCAGCACTTAAATGAAACCAAGAAATAATTACTCTGAAATATGGGTACTTACTCCAACTTCAGGAAATGAGGTCTCGAAGACGAACTAGAAATGTAGCAAGTACATTATCTAGAATCTTTACTCCTCATTTCCCAATACTGACATTACTCCCAAAGCGAAAGTTCTCGATCGTATGAGGAATCAGTCATAAATCTGGAGGTAACCCAGATGAATCCGATGACGAACTTAGACAAACTAAATCCCCGCCAAAATTCACATTACCACAGAAGCCGGGATAACTGGCTCCACGCCGCTCCGTCTCTCTCATCTCTCTGCCTTGTTCTCTATTTTCACGGCAATTTCACACTTCCGCAAGTACGAATAAGGAACTCGTGGAAAACGTGTGCAAGTCGCATTGCCGTAGCTCCTCTGTCTCTCGCCGGTGCCACGGTTACGAGTCCATCAGCGTTACATTGCATTCTTGAGCTCGTCCTTGTCGCCGACTTTACGAACAGCTCCGCGCGCATATTCCGAAATAAACGGAAGCCCGGGCCAGGAGTGAAATAAGCGCTTCGAGTACTTTTGGCTTTTTGATGATGAAATTAGTAAAAAAAAAAAAAAATTAGCGACGCTCGACGAGAATTTATATCCTCTGAGACATTTCGTTTCAAAATGAAATCCTCTATTTCGTAGATAAGAAATATAATGAATTTAATAATGTAATGTAATGAATTAGTAACGCCGTTTACGCCGTTTCATCAGAAGCAGCTCTCTATTCACTTAACAATACGTCCACTTTTTCTCATAAGGCGGCTCATCATTTATTAACCAACGCGAATGAAACAGGATCCCGAGGTTAAAAGCAGCTAACCGCATCATCCCCCTGCAGCCTCGATCCATCTCGACGAGAGGAGAAACGGATGGAGAATAAAGGGGATTAAGAGACATGCAGAAATCTCGGCGTCAGCCAAGAGCGGAGGAAAGGTAAAAGGTTACACGTGCATACTTAGAGCGAAGATAGAGCAGCTAGCGAAGGCGGAAGACGTTTGGGTTCGAGCTCTCTCTCTCTCTCCTCCCCCTACTCCGTACACTCGTCTCTCTCTCTCTCTCTCTCTCTCTCGACAAGATTTCGCAATTATAGCAGCAGCAGTTTCACGCTGAATGGGAAAGGAATCGGTTCCGCGACGCCGGAAGCTATACGTACGCTAGAAAATCTCAAGAGACACGTTCGCCGAGCCTCTGTGCATGCGAGCGCATCTGCTCTCTTTCCAAAGTATGAAATTCCCGCTGTGACTCTCTCTCTCTCTCTGCGAGAGCTGCCCGTGTAATAACGGTAAGTCGACGCGCCCGACTCGCATTATTGCGATATCCATTACGAGGAGACACGGCTCCTCTGCGTAAGCCGCCTGATATCTTTTCGGGTATCCGAGCAATACTCGGGCTTAATGAAAGGTAGCGATTGAATTTACAATTATATTTTTTCACAGACATAAAGGACCTCGGTGAGTGAAGTGCAAATCCGTTCGTTCGTTACAAATGTAATTATAAGAAAAGGTTAAAAGCACTTGTCACAGAACTAAACTAGAGATATCTTATCAATATAAAGCCCTGTAAAGTACTTCCGCGTATAAGAATTTTGCGCCGCTACAGACAAGCGGAGAAGCAGAAAATATACGAATAAAACAAAACAATATAACTCCGTTTTGTTATAAAATTTTTGATAATCAAGTTTTAATAATTTTTGTATAATTGCATTTTTCAAAACGTCGACTTTGAATCTTCAGAACGACCTTTTCACTTAATTTCCTTATCAGAAACTAAGCCCGAAGAAAACATTCCGCTTTATCATAACCAAGCGACGTCCATATAATTCCATTAAAAAATCCATCAAGCGCACTCATACGCGAATCATTTTTCAATCAGCGAAGCTAACTATAAATTCGGGGGTTCCGAAAAGATTGTCTAGTTTTCGCGGCTGCCTTTCCCCCCGCTAATCGGATTTTCCTCCTCTTTCCCTCTCTCTCTCTCTCCACCTCTGGCGTATTACGCGCACTCATTCTCCGCCGGACAACTTTTCGTTTTCGAGAGGCCGATTTCATATTCTCCGGCAGCCCCCCGCATGTGGTGTGTATACGCGGCCACTCGCTATCTGCAAGTACGCGCAATATCGCGAAATTGGCTACTGCGCAGTAGTGCCCACTTACCGTTAGAATAGCATTAATAGCGAGACACAAAGGATCGGGGCGAATGCGCTTTATTAATTCTTTTCCTTTCGATGCGCTTATCGCCGTCGGAATGCAAATTCGCGTGTACAACTTCGTATTGTTTTGACCGTTGAAACTTTGGGAATTTGCTGTTGGTGCAAGGAATCGCAAAAATATTGAAGGAATTAGTTATTATAGTCGTGAGCTTATTTTATTAAGATTTTAATAGTCACAACTAATTAAAAGAATGACAGTCACCTTAACTATGCGGCCGCCAAAGAGCGAGTCAGTCTTCGTACGCGAACGAATCAGATTTTTTACACTCTTTTACAGCTAGTTTTTTTTCTGTTTACATAAGAGTCGGTTTGCATAACATTATCAGAACGGCCTCGACCCATTAAAAATAAAATGAAAATTACCGTCGGATTTACCAGCATGCTCGAGCAAAATAGCTTTTTCTTAACGAGGTGCATTTATATTTTTAATTACAATCGCCGCACATCACGTTCTTGGCACATAAAATATATAAATCAGCGAATAATATTAATTGATACGGTTAATACCGGAAAATTTATCCCCGGCATTCATCAGGTCAATTCACTTAGCGCACCTCAGAGGCCGAGAGGAGGAAACCTTTCTAAGCAAGGAGAGAAATAATAAAGAAAGTTGCGCGCGCGAGAGAGAGAGAGGAAGAAGGGAGAAGGGAGCGAGGCTTTTGCTGGCCAATTAGATGGGGTCGCTACGCCTGCTTAGGGGAAAAGTAGATCCGACTGTTGCGAGAGCATTAGAAAGCGGGAGGAGAGAGACGGGAAAGGCTGCGGAGGCAGGCGGAGAGGGCGAGGGACAGAAATGGGGAGAGAGAGGAAAAAGAAAATTTCGAGCGTCCGCGAAGAAGCCGGAAATGCTCGAAAAGCTTGGGGGGATTGCGCGGGGCTGGAAGCTGGAAAATGGATTTGGAGTTGTAAATTTCATTAAAGTAATTCTCGGCAGTCATAGACTCGGAGTTGTGGATTAATTAAAGTACATAGATAATGCTCTCGCGGCGGATTCCATTGCTTCGATTACGTTTTTTTCCGATGAAGTTGCAGATTTTTAAAATTCGTAAAGTCAACTCGAGAAAATTTAATTTGCCGGGGAGAATAAATCGGAAAATAAATATAGCCGAAAGGGAAAGAAAGGATTCGCGTTTGAGTTCGGTGAATATTCATTAACTGCTAAAGAATGTGGATTTGAATGGATGTGTTTTAACAGTTAAGGAAACATTTGCACGAACTAATTGTCTTCTATCGAATGCATGAATTTCGCAGCGAAAAATCTATGCACATCCGTGAAATTCCAAAAAGACTCTCCTGAATCAACGGGGGGAAGGAATGGCTTTGTTACGCGAACGGAAGTAAACTAATTTCAAGACGGGAATTCATCGAGTTTCAATGTTTCAAACGAAGGCGGCGCCACGTGGGACAAACCCGGCTCTTTGTCTTTGAAGTAACGATTTGAAATAAGCGTCTACTCTAACAAAGGACTTGTATTGTCTCAATAGAAGTCTGGTTTACGAAGTATCTCCCCTCTGTTGTTTTAAAAGACCAGCTTGAAGTTGGACAAAGAAACATTTTTACGGTGTTTTAACCCGCGGAAAAGCCTGTAATACTTCCATTATTTCCGATTAGTTTCGCGGCTACTGCGACAAAGCTATCCTTTTAAATTAAGCGTCGAATTTGTTTTGAAAGAAAAGTAGTACGTAAAAATTTTTAAATCCTGGTATATTCGTCTAATTCCGTAAGAACATTTACTTAATTTACAAAGTTTTTATTCTGATTAATCAAGCAGTCAGCTATAAAAGGTAATGAACTTTATTGAAATGGAAATAAGTTTGAGCTGTTTTTATACGATTTAACAACCTCAATTAATGGTCGCACCGAAGCAGTCAAATGGCCGCTTTCTCGACGGAATATTGGATTAACGCGCGAAGCGTAATATCCGCGCCTATAATATAAGAGCGTTGGGCGCGCCATCAAAAGCTTTTTCATCGACGAGCTTTCCTCCTCTATCATTCGCCGCACATTCATTATGTTTATAAAAAGCTCGTTAAGAAAGAGCAATGCAAGAGTCGAAGAAAGTTGCCGAGCATTGCCTTGTTACCGCCTATTTACGCGCCTGGCAAAAATCACCTTTCCACCCTCTCCGCTGAGAAGGAAGTACCTTATATTCGGCTCGTAACTATTAAAACCTCTTATTGCCATAACTTAAAGCGGCCTCGCCGGTTCTGCAACACAATAAAGCGAGGGAGGGAGTGTGAAATTATCGGAGTAAGAGAGTGAAGTATTCCGCTTATTTATGAATTCCATCGTGAAACTTACAACCTTGCAAAAGCACCAGACACTCCGCACTCCGCTGCACCTTCCTTCGAACCCTTGGGATGCTTTATATCTGTTTCCCCTGCCCCCCCTCCCCCCCTCCAGTTTCCCTCCACACCCCCACCCATGCAGAAGTGGAGAGTACATTACTCTCGTCCCCAGCTCGATTTACACAATGCCAATGTACATGCGCAAGCAGCAGCGGCGCTTGTCTGCAGAGAATCCGAAAGTTTTTTTTAAAGGTGGATTTACAAGCTGAATTTTTGAGTAAAAGCTTTAATTTCGAATTCAAATAAGACGGATTGATTTTGTCGGCGTTATAAGACAGATGTTTAACATAGTTCGACTGAAAGTTAAGTGTTTAATATAGTTCAACCAGAAGTTAAATATTTAACGTAGATCAACTAAAAGTTAAGTATAGTAACAAGAACATAAATACCATATTTTTATGCGCTTTTTAGTTTATGAAATTAAAACTAATTTACATATAATTCGCGTATCTCAAAGATATTAGAGCCTGCAAGATTGCATTTACTATGTCCACTATATCATCCGCGTACGTAGTTCTAATTTAGTATTCCTTTATTCATACGTTCTGCTGCTTAGTTACTGAACGTTAAATTTAAATAATTTATTACATTTTTGATGAAAATTACTTATTAGAATACTCATTGTACTACTATATTATATTAAACATCATTAAATTTGCGGTAACAAAATGGCGACCATGTACTCTAGATTTTACGAAAAAATGGTCGCCATTTTGAATATTGAAATTCTGATGACAGATTCGTATTCAGCGACCCCAAAAATGTACGAACAGGTCCTAAATGTTTTTTCAATGTAAAAACTCATGCGTTTTGAAAATGATTAGGGCGGGATAACGCATATAGCGCAGGGGGCTAATGCCATTATTATAGTATATTTATGAATAGATAATATTAAAATATTTTAATTTGTTAATTTTATTAAAAGAATTTTTAAAATGCTGCATCAATATAATTCACATTTGAACTATTATTATAAATATAGGAAAGATAAAGTAATTTGAATGGAAGCATGCGTGCCAATGATTTGGCAGCGGTTTTTATATATATACGTTAGGAACAGCAAAGAAGTATTTCAAAAAATCTTAAATTAAAATTGACAAATTTAGGATATTTGATTATTTTCTATTATATATAAAAGAAATAGGCCTCGAAATGGGACTGGTCATATTCTACACAAATTTATTATACACTACCGTAGTATCGCAAGTAAATATTTATTTACTATCCGATAGTACGATCGTGTACAATAAATTTGTGTAGAATATGGCCAGTCCCCTCGAAATGGGCATAAAAAATTAAACCATAAAAACATCCAATACGAGAATATCAAAATTTATTCAAAGCAGCGTTTGAAAAGTCACTCTGTCCCTTAAAAATTCTCTAAAAGCACAGGAGCCTCCTTTATTTTTCTCTATTTCCATCTTGAAAAAGTACGGGCAGAGTAGTGCAAGAGCAATGCACTTCCAGTAGCTGCGCGCAGGAGGCAAAACACCGCCCTGACTCGTGGCAAAATAACTCGAGTGTAACTCGAGAAAAGGAAGGAGAGGGAGGGAGGGAGGGAGGGACGGCGCCAGAAAAGGTGAGTTTCGCGTGATACGGTCGATTTGACCGGGATATAAAGGGGGGAAAAGGGACTTTTTATTCGAGCATTGTGGGAGGTCATGAATTGTAATACAATCAGAGTCGATTCAACAGATTGCGGTGAGATTTGAGATAAACGTGTCTGAATAGAGCCGGCCGAGAAACGAATGGTTTATTTTATTGGAATTCAGGATTATACACGTCGCGGTAGTCGACGTTCGCGATAGAAATACTGTGAATCCCGCAGATCGCAGAGCAAATTTAATTGTCTATCCCGCTTGAGAGGCACGAATGACTGACTGCTGTGAAATGTTAAAATAATTGTCAAAATTTCACGACGACGACTTATCGTATATTGATTTTTAGTGCTATCCTTATATATACATAGTGTAGAAATAACTTATATTTTAACTGTTATAAGAGACTGATTTCATCTTGGTATCGCCATATTGGTCCTAATATATTCAAGTCGTTCAAATCTGTAAATTTGTAACCAATTAATTTCTTTTGAATACTTTCAAGTCTGGTTTGTAAAATATCAATAAAACCTCCTGTCAAATTTAAAGCAGACCAGTTGAGTCCATGAAAAGTATTTTCCAAACTTGAGTAATTTATCAAATCAGGCATAATTTTCTCTTCAATCATCCGACGCTCGAAGAAGGACCTTCTTGAACAATGGATCTACTAATAACCGTCCGAACATATGACACAAATCGACCATTTCTCACGCTTACAGTCATTTCTCAGCGCATTATCCTTCCTTTGTCGCCGTCGCGAAAACGACTCGAAATAAAACCTAATACATCAACATCAACGCACACTCCCTTTTTCTCTTTCTCTGCAATTTCCTGCGAGAGCCTTTGAGCGAAGAGAAAAGAGGAGCTTTAAAAAAAAAAAAAAAAAAAAGAGGAAGTAGCGCAAGACGGAAAAATATACATCGCGGGCGGAAAATATTTCAGACTTTCCCGAGGCTTCCTTTCCTCAAGGTTAGAATGAGACGCCCGTAAATTCCCACTTACTGGCTGTGAACGTAATGCGATTATTTTTTATCTCCCGGAGAATGGAGAGGACGTCGAGCGAATGAGAGTGTACGAGCGGAAAGAGTGCGGAAAGATTTATTGGGAGCTCTGGGAATCAAATTCACCTAAAAGCTCCTTATGAACGCACATAAATGAAAAGTAACGCCAAACGAGCAGAGAGAGAGAGAGAGAGAGAGAGACAGAATCCCGCTGAAAAGACATTGGGGAACACAAACTCACCTTTGAGTATCTTTCTTACTTTCTTTTTCCGTGTTCTAGTTTTCCTCGGGATTGATATTCAACGAGTGCCTCATGATTTTTCCAATTTTCCAAAATGGCGCGATTACGGCAATTGAAAATTGTAACGTTTCTTTTCCTCTTTCTGGTCAGTGATATTAAGCGGACCAGATACGTGCCAAAATTGAATTAGAGTACGATAAGGAATTATGATTGAATGGAAGAAAGAATTCATCTGTAAATGTGGAAGTTTTGAACTTTATATATCGTTTTTATGCTGACCTGCTTATTAGAATTGTACCATACTTTTTCACATCATACCGTCAACATAATACAATATAAACTGCAGACCTTATAAATTAAATTTCCGAATCGAATTAGCTAATGTTTCAAAAGAAACCTGAACAAACAGGACAGAATGGAACGAAGTATTGTAGGGAAAAGAAAACTCACCGGTGAAATCAGATTTTGCTCGTTTCTTGCGCAAAAGCGACTACACAATGGCCAGAGAGAGGTAGAGGGAGGAAATGCGCGACACGCCAGCAAAAGTTCACTCGATACTCCAATACGTACCAAACGCAGCTTCCCTTCCGTCTCCTCGCTCTATTGCTCTTTCGAGATCCGTGGACGCATCGATCCTAAGTGCAGGCCATACGCTGAATTTCCTTTATATTTTTGAATTTCCGCTCCATCCTGTTTTATCCTAGAAGGATGTTGCTTTTATATTATTTATTACTGGAATTTATTTATTGCGACAAACGAGCGAATATCGAAGGCTGAATTTACGCAATATTTCACGCGATGCAATACACTGCAACTTGTAGAATTATTCGAATATGATTATGCACGACCAGTCGTAACGTCAACTTTCTTTCTACTCGCCAGATAATAGAAGAGATTTTACGTACAAATAAACTTTATTGCCCCACAATTCTAAACTATCACGAAGAAAAAGTAAATCCGTCGCAAAACGTTCCTGTCCAAACTTGAAATCTGTTCACTTTCAATCTCGAGCACTTCCACTGATCTGGACCCCCAGCAGTTCCGCGGAAAGACTGCTCGGCTCAGGCAGTCCCCCCCGAAATTTCGATACAGCCCTCGGGGCTGACGTCGCTTATACCCACTCTTATACCTCCTCTCTCGCAGTGCCGCCATTTTTATCCGGTGAAAAATTGCCGGTCTCGGGACGCGCGACAGTCAGACACTCGCACACACCGGCGGACTTTCAAATCCGCGAGCAGTGCATGCTAGTTCCGCTCTTGACTAGAGACGAGATTCCCGCTTCTATTTTCCAGCCTCCCCCCTTTCTCTCTCAGTCATGGGAAACTTTGCAGTTGGCAATTTTCTAAAGTAACGCCAACGCCGGGGAGTGTATAGTGAGGAAGCCGGAGGAGGAGAGGAAACGGATGTACCGAGGAGGAAGAGCGCGAGAGCGAGTTTTTGTCTACTTCGTCGCGGCGAAAAATGCGCCGTTATCGACGCAGTTCCTCGGGTTGCAGTTTTTGGAGCCACTTTTCGAGTAAATCTTTTAAGATTGTCTTTCGCCTTTTTTTGTCTCGGCGATTTGCATTTCTGCAGCTTTCATTTACGCTTTTTTTGCAGCTCTTCGCTCTTTGCGATTTTCCGTTAAATTGATTAGGAAATTTTAACAGTCGATCAATTTTATGAACGCTGTTATAAACTCAAATACTAAATTTATAAATAAAATATTTAATTTATAAATGAAAATGTATTAATTTATTAAAATTAAATCTCATTATTGAACACAATCACTTTAAATGCTTTCACTTTCAGGAATTATTCATTTTTCGAATTTGTACTGCACAAGAAACTTTGAGCTTTTCCGAGGATTTACAAGAAAAGCTTTTCTTCCTTCCCTTGTTTTTAATGAAAGATGAGGCAAGAGTTAAGTGAATTTATTTACGAAGTTAGCCCATAAGGACGCCTCTGGGCGACACGTTAAAACCCATTATAAGTAAGCGACACGTTTTAAATAATTAATAAGAGCAGAAGGGGAAGGAACGAGGAGACAAAACGAAGGGATTGAGCAGCAAACGGTGCGTAAAGAAGCACTAATTAATATATCATTATGGAGCTCGGGATTACTCCATGATGAATATTAAAATAAAAAAGTACTCGCGGTTTATAACCTCAACTCTTATGAAACAAAAATAAAAATTTATTTTCCATAAATCCGCTTAAATAAAGGCGAATTATTGCGGACGATTTATTTATTTAAGTCGTAATAAGGCTCCATTCTTTTTTAGAAAGCTGACTAATTAGTCGCGGTTGCCAGATAAGCGAAAAAAATATGACAAACGTAACAAAGTCATTCGTTCCAGCCAGCTTGCTCAACGGCCCACATTAGTCAAGCCGAAAAATGCGCGCGGAACTTTGAGAAAAACGAACAAATTGCTCGTCCGACTTTAAAAGTTTTCCATGCCGCGTCCCGCGCGCAATCGACTTCCTTAAATCATCTCCTCGTATACACACGTCGGGCGAGAGGGGCTCATGAATAAAAAAAGCGCGGATCTCGTAATAATTACCGTTGTGGATAATGCACGGAAGTGCGCTCATTAAAAATTTAGAGCGCAGCCGGAAGCGACGAGGGTAAAAAGCCGGGGCGGAAGCGACGGCGTCGCTTTAAGGTAGTCAGAAATTAAACGGCCCGGCAAAAAATACGACGTCTACGAAGATTTCCAAGGCACTTTCTGACTCCCCGCGTTATACGCCTGTTCGAAAGTTTTCGTTGAGTTTGGATAACAAAGACTGGCTTTTGGTACGATGCTATTGGTGAAGTTTCGTAATTTTTAACAACAACAGAGGTTTTTGGGTTCGTTGTTGGTGAAAAGTTAGTTTTTTGAGAAATTAATATTTCAAGTTTAGATTATTTGTGAAAAAAACTTTCAGAAAATCGGTAAAAGCTCTTTTCAGTAGATCAAGCCAAATTTAGTCGGACTAGTACAGTCCTAAACCTCTAATATTATTATAAACCAGAAATATTATTAAATCTATCTACCTAATATTAATTTGTTGTTGTTCCGGTCATCGAAATCGCGATTCAGCACTTTTAGTATTTTATTATATTCTTCATTGTATATATATAAAATCAAGTTTTAATATTTCGAGCGAGTATGAGCGAGCGAGAATTTTGGCTAGTTTTAAACTAAAGTTTTGTTGTATTTTTAAAAATGTTTAAATGCTGCTAGCAATGTTTCAAATTGCTTCGGATAACTTTTACATTGAGACTCTACAATATTCATTTCGAGTGAGAATTTTCAAGTCGCAAACCGTCGCGAAAGAAGCGGAGGAAAATGACAGAGGAGGAAGACTAGACGAAGCCTCTTGACAGCGAGCAATGAATTGCCTTGTACAAAAGTCGACTGCGGAATCCTCGCGAGTACGTTTATATCGCAAAACAAGTGCAATAAGTTTGCTTAACTGTGATGCATTATGGTGGGCCTGTATCTCCATTTTATTTTACTTCTTCAAAACTGGTTCCAAAAGAAGTATTAAATCGATATTTAACACAGAAAAATGTCCACTTTCTAATATAAAGAAGACCCCGACTTTATTCTTTACGGACATATTATGCAAATTATTTTAATCACGAACGACTTGCAGAGTTTAGCAGATCAATAAACTAACTTTATTCGCACCCTCGACTTTTAAAAATTTCTTCATAAAAATAACATTCGAGACGCCCCCGAACGAGACTGATTTTTCCCTAAATCATTTCTCCCAGCGCGCTTTACTCCCTCCCTCCCTCCAGGAGCCCCCCTAACCCCTCTCCCACGCACACTTGCCTGCAGCTAAGCATCCCCCGCGACGACTCATCTCGGTCGCTTTACGGAGAAGGCGGAATCGGAGAGCCAAATAAAATTAGAACAGCTCTGCGCTCCGCGCGCAACGAGGGAGGGGGGGGGGGATGGCGGAGTGTCGAGGGAGTATCGAATTCCCGAGCCCGGGCCTCTCGCTCGATACTCCGGAGCAGTAGCGCGCCGTGCCGCCCGGGCTATATTTTATTTCGCGCCATTATCATGTAAATAAGGCTCGATGCATTATCGAGGAGCAGAGCGAGAGAGAGAGCGAGAGGGAGAAAGGGGAGGGGGGAGAGAGCCTCCGTGTAATAAAGCGTTATGTTTCACCGGCGCTCTGCAATTTTATCATAACGACATCGCGAGAGCAAATCCTATTATCGAATGAGCTGCCAAGCGGGCATTAAATTTGCTTCCCAGCACGCGCCCCGTCTAATTGCGACGGAGTGTTACGTGGGCTCTTTTTTTTTTTTTCTCTCGAGCGTCGATAGATCCGCCAATTTTTTTGAGTTTAATTAATTAGGCGAGTGACGTTCAATTAGCGGGAAATTTTGAAACGAAAGTATAGGATGTAATTTAAAAAAGAAAATGCAGTTTCACCTACCGAGCGAACAATACATTTTTCTGGCAATTTTAAAAAGTTTGTAATCGTCAAATACAGAGATGAACCTTAATGTAATGAAATATATTGCGTATAAGCGAGAAAATTTCCAAAACAGAAAAGTTTTAAATTATCACTGTATTGTCTAGCGGATGCGATAATATTTTCTCGTGACGAGGAACATTTTTCACTTCTTGGCCCTTATACTAAGGTTACGCCGAGTTTTAGCTCGTTCAGATTCCCCTCTCAGCACTGAATACACCCTTAAGGCTCCGTTACCTGTACAGTCTCTGACAAGAAAAGGTGCTTTTTTTTAGTATTTGTATATTATACGTACTGATTGTATTTTAATTAATTATAAACAAATGCACTCAACTACAATGGTTCAAAATTCTAAATAGATTAATTCTAGTGACCAATCAAGCTTATTATTATTATTTATTAAATTAATTTACGGAACAACTAGAATCGTCCACAAAACTTGAAAAACTTTAAATAAAAAGCATCCGAAAAAATGCCTCTCGCGAGATCAAGATTCCCCGCGGCAAAGAGCAAAACGCCCCAATTAAAACGTAGCAGCCGGATCAATTGCTCTTCGCATAACAACCGGACGCCGAGAGCGGATTCGCTTCTCAATTTCTGGCCGTATATACCGTTAGGCGTGCCAGGTACACCTCTCAATCCTCGCGCATAATTCCGGGGGCTCGCAGTGTGTACCAGCCATCGTCGGTGGCTTTATCTATACCTGCGGGGGCCGCAACGCCCCTTCCTGGCGCTTACCCTCGCGTGGCCTCCTCCGTCTCGGAAGTGGCGAGCCGGAGCGCACGCCTAGACGGGAGAGAGAGGCTCGAGAGAGAGCCCCGCATAAAAACCAGATAAGGCGCCCCCGAGTCTTTCGCCGCGTATTTCGACCTTATTTATCCGGGAGAAGGCGAGCGAAAAAGAAAGAAAAAAAGAACGATCGTCGGCTCCTGCGCTAAGTGGGGACGCTTGCGTACGAGTCGGAGGGCGGAAAATTGCTGAGGATTTATTGAGAATGTTGAGCGGATAATTGACCAGTTTATCGTGTTTATATCAACATTGTGGTAAGTAATTATGAGAAAAAAAATTTTATCGAAGCTTTATTGAATTACCTTCGCGTTTCGGTAATCCCCTGAAGTCAGAAACTGTCCATTCCTCATTTACTTATTTGCATTGAAATTCGTACGAAACCCATTCGCGCCCGACGAAAAATCCGAGTGATTTCGGCGAACCAAGCCCCCGCAACATAACAATTAAAGCGGAAAAACCGTAATTACACAGCCCAGCAGCAAATGAAATTCAAATTCCGCGGTATTTTATTGAAGACGGAAGAGCCCATAGGTATCCGGGCGGGGGCACACGGAACGCCTCCGCGAGAGACTTTGCTAGATGAGTTTGGATTTATTCGGACTCGGGCCGAGATTCCGTTTTGAGATACAAGGGCGCGGCGGCCCCGTGTGTGCGTGCGCGCGCGCGCTCGCTGCCGATTGCTCGATAGTTGCGGGCGTGCGGTGAAATTTAACGCCCGACGGTGATTTGTTGGGAGCGGCAATGATATCGATGACGGCGCCCGAACGACCTCGCGAGCGCGCGGGAGCCTCCGCCGACGGACTCTGCCGACGACGATTACGGGCTGCGTTTAATCAGGGAAAGTTGTTATAATTTTTTTGGATTTCGAGAGTTTCTTGTTTGGAGGTAACGGGCGGTTTCTCGATTAAAAAAAATTGGAAAATGCCTGGGTCACGGGAGGTTTGATAATTTTCACTCATGTGTTTGGAGAGCGTAAACATTGTTTGATGTTTGATAACCGAGGGAGTAGGGCAAAATCCACAATGCCATTGTCCCCATTCAGTGCGCGGCCTACTTTTAACAAAAAATTACCAGATACAAAACGCGATCTTCACCTTCCGTAAAGCTGTAACTTTATTTTCTCAGTTAAATCGCCCGACACACTTTCGACGCTGCGCTGCCCGCACAATTCCGGCCGCTCGAAAAGCTCCGAAAGTAGGCGACTGTACGAGAAAAAGAGACAAATAAAAGGACGGAAACTGGATGAAAAAAAAAATGAAAAGCCGCTCATCGCGTTTGACGAGTGGCCGACTCCCGCGGATTACCGTCGTGAGTGTCCGCCCGGTACAATTTTAAATTCAAAGCGCTCTCGGCGGCGAAAACAATTTTTCTTTCCGCCTCCGAAAGGGGAAGATGTTACGACGAGCCGGAGGGGCGAGAGAGCGAGCATTTAGCATAGTCGCGGGGGATTATCGCGATGCACTTCCGGCGGAAACGGCTCTCGGGGCAGATATACACGCCATAAGTGGGACATTATTCATTTGCGGAGCGTCCGCGCTACCGAAAAACGGACGGTAAAAGGTAGCTGCCCGGATTTTAGAGAATTTTCGAGCGCTCGTAATTGTCGACGTTGCATTGTGAGGGCCGCAGAAGTTTTTGTAAACAGGAGAGTAGGATAAAAATGACGCCGCGGCTTTGAACAAATTGATGCAAAAGAAAGATTTTTTAACGTGCTCATCCTTCCGAATCAAACGCATTCAAACGGAATTAAGGTGGGTCGAGCGCGATTCTCTATATAGTCAATGAAGTGATATGAAAATTAATATAATAAAATACTATTTCCCGTATACTAGCACTTTAAAATAAAAAATATATATATATTATTTAGAGATGTAGAAGCACATGAAATAAACGTATGCTTATTTCTATGAAAATAAAATTTTTTTCAGATACTCGTATGATTTGAGTATTTACTATAGCTATTTATTTATATACTAAGTCGCTTTTAGGTTATCGAGGCTTTCATTGATATAAACATTAATAGTTTAATGAAAATAATTGTTATATTAAGAACAAGTTCTTTTAATAAGTTTATTTATGATACAAAACCTAATATAAACAAGAAAATTTCAATTACACACTTTTTTGCAACGTTCCAAATTTTGAAAATTAACTGCTCTGCGGAAGTAAAATAATTTAATTTTTCATAATTAAATATCTTTTAATTTTGTTCACTACCATATATACATATATTTTTATAAACTGTTTTAATGTAGTTTTTCATTCATATCTACAGAATTTATCGACAAAAAGGATATACATTTCCGGTTAAAAATGAGTGACTTCCATAAGAACTTGTGTTAAAATACCGAACTTTGAATAATTTTTGCTTAAATATTTGCTCAGCAACCTGACCTAAGATTTGACAAGAAGATGTATTTTTATTTAAACAATCAGTCTTTTCAATTTTAAATAATTCTTAAACAGGCCGTCCAGTCTGCACTTTCATAATTGCAAAAACGTGTAAAAGAGACAATTACTTTTCATAACCGTCAATTCAAAAGGTGCGCTACTCGGATTATTAAACTCGCATCCGCAGAATCTAACGGAGCCGTCGTCATTTTTATTCGTCCCGGGGAAGCGGCGCGCCTCTATATTGAGATACATTCGGGCGACTGCTAAAATTGATTCCGAATGCGGAAGCACGAAAATGTAAATAAAAGCCGCCTCGTACGTATTGCAGCGCCGAGCCCCGTCGTCCATCGCCGAGCAGATGAGGACACCCGTACACACCGAACGGAATCGCGGAAACGCGAGGTAAATTCGTTGCTGCTACCCCTCCGTCGGGGGGGGGGGCACAATTGGAGCGGCGCCAAAAACTCCCCCGCCGCGATTTCGGTTGCGTCCCAGTTTCGCAAGTAGGTGTCAGCTTACCTATACGTACGGCCGGATATCTTTCTGACGCCGCGCCTTAAAATGTAAAAGATGTCCCTCCGGCCGAGGAGCTGCAGGGGATGGTGTCCGAGGCATTGAGAAAAATCGACGAGTGTGACTTTGTCGGCGGGGGCATCCCGATTGAATTTTCGCTCTCCGAGAGGCGAATGCCGCCTCGATTGATTGATTATAAATGGAATCAAAACGAATACGCGGATGAAGAGTATAGGAAAAAGTTTCGAATCTTTTTATACCCCGGTCCGCGTCCCGGGTTAGGTATCGCGGCAATTTTCTTCCGCTCGCGCTATAACTTTACCGGATTGAATGACGAAATTCGCTTTCCGCGAGTGGGTTGACTTATTTGTAATAATTCTTGATGTCTTTCTGTCAAATATAATTTTGTGATAATGCTTTAGATAGAGGTGTAGTTTCTGCAAAATGTTTTGACTTTCTAACGAACATTAGCTATCTACAAGTTTCATTTTCAACCGTATTCTACTGTATGGAACTTTACAAAAAGGTTTTTTTTAATCCGTAACATGTCAAGCACATACAGCTTCAATCTATAAAATTCATAAATAAATGTTGATACACCGATGATCGAACGGAAAATAATTTTTAAATTCTGATTAAAATTTTATCTTGACGGACACGGCAGAGCATTTTCGATTTAAAGTTACTTCTTCGAAAATTCGATAGCCCCGTCACATGCAAAAACTGCAGGCAAAGTACATAAAAAGTTTCGAAAGACGTCGTCTAAACCGCGCGCTTCCGCTATCAAGCCATCGGAAAGTTCATCGCGGAGCGAAGTATGTTTATGATCGGCCCATAACACGCGAAAACCGCGAGGCGGATCGATCCCCGCATCTCAGTAACACAGCTTAATTCGCGAGTCAAGCCGAAGAGAGAGATGGAGGGAGGTGGGGAGAGAGAGAGAGAGGCGGAGAAGCTGTAACCAATTTTGCGGCGGGATGAACTCGACACTCTGGTTTGCCTCTTGGTTTAGTTATGCCCAAAGCAGTGTGGTGGTGGCTGCGAAGCGCCCAGACATCCTCAAACACCAGGCGATACATCGGTGGAAAGGGGAAGGGAATCCAAACGTCCGTCAGCCTTGTCCGAAGCCAAGGCCGCGTCAGAATCATCTAGAAGCTTCTCCCGACTGACAGAGCCGATTTGCTCTCGCTCCACCTCCGTCCCTCTCTATGCCTTGGAAATGTGATGTGCCGCTGCTTACGTGGCAAATTCGCCGACTGCACTGCGGCGACGTTTACTCTCTCTCTCTCTTTCTCCCTCTCTCTCTTGCTTGCTCGTCCGTCGGAGGAAACCACCAAGATACGTTTCCGGTGTCAGTCAGACGCGAGGAAAGAGAAGGGCCAACGGGGATGAGGCGAGGAGGGAAAGTACTTCTTGGCTTGCCGATTAGTTATTAAACCAGGTGTTTGGAATACAGCTGATTAGAAGCGAATACCTGCAGTGGTCTCAATCAAAGGAACCCAATTACATGACGTTATTAATTTGAATGTACCTCCTAATTCAAAATTGAGATTAATTTAAGATGAACTATTGCACTAATTAATTATTAATCAGCGGTTATAATTAAATGGTAATATACCAGCTAATAACACTATCTTTGGTTTAAGAATGAAATATTCATCAGACATCTCTTTAACCTTCGTAAAACTTATTCCAACATGCACAGGTCTGAATAACGTTACAGGACACGACACGTAAAAACCTAATGATAGGTAATCCCCGCTTCCCTCGGGTGGTGAGCTAACGAGGATACGCGGTGAGGTTCGAAACAAGGATATGCTCCCCGCGTCCCCTCGCTTTATCACTCGACGCGATATCCCCGGCGAAAGGGACACATCCAATCAAGTTCTTCTCAAACTCTCGTTCATCATCCAGCCCGCGTCAGCCCTGTCAATGGCAAGTGTTTCCCCGCCGTCAAGAGCAGGACAAAGACTCCAAAGCGCAGGTACAAGTCCCGCGGAGTTTCCCCGCCTGTCCTGGGACTCGAAGGCGTCACGAGGAGCCGGAGGAAGAGGCAGCGGTACAGCGGTACGAGTCTCCGCCGCGTCGAACCGCCGAGATACGGAGAGACTCAAAGTGCAGAGAGAGAGAGAGAGAACTGCAGTGCGTGTAACAATATTGCAAAGACGTCAGAGAGTCGAAAGTTGCCATTCCCAATTCCCGCTGCAAAGTAAGGGAACGGCCTTTCGCGAAGTAGATTGCAGATCGGCTCAAGTTCCTAACGAGGCTCCCCCTGGCACTATATCCAAGCGGCGTCCTGCCAGCCCTTATCCTCCTTCCTCGAAAGCGTCGTCTGGGCTGGGACTATGCACTACTACTCCGGCTCCAGCGCGACGACGACAATGCGCGAAAGCGCGATTATGAAAGACGAGCCCGAGAGAGAGAGAGAGTGCGCGGGGGGTGCCGCTTTCAACGAGCGAGCGGCGCGGCTGGGATACCGAAACTGCGTCCACTTTGGGATTTATGCGCGGCTGCCGGGGAGAGACCGATATCGCTGTCGGTTAATTCTTGGAAATTTATTCAAATTTCTTATTAGGGCCGGTTGAGCGTTGCTGACTTTCGAAGGAATTCGTATCGGGAACTAGATATAAATATAAATGTTGTAGCTGCATTAATTTGTCGACGGAAAGTTGCGAATTGGATTTAAGCGTGGCGTGTTTGGCTTGACGAGTGTATTTTTGCAAATGTGCTGATAAATATTGAAAATAATATCTCTTTTGAAATTATTTCTCAGCAGAGGAAGTAACCTCGATTGGCGGATCTACAAAAGCATTTTTCTTACTACTTTTCCTGGGGGATGATCTTTAGCAAACACCATTCTTCTTCGATTTTAAATTTTATTTGTTAATTTCTTAATTTTTATTCAAGCACAACGACTAGAACGGTTAAAATTATGAATCGAATATCGAGTGCCAACATTCAACAACTTTAATCTCTGATCTCGCGAAAGATGCAGGGCTGTGCGTAATACCGGTGTCATTTAACAAAAGACCGCATAAATCACCCGGCTAACAATGACAAAGTTCTGAAAATATTAAATTTATTTTGAAAAATTTTATCGGTGTTTACAGTAGCAGCAACTGTAGCGGCAAAGTTTGATGGAGGGTAAGCGAGATTGCGAGCTTGCATATAAGAAGATGAGTTACTGCGAAACTTCTAATATATAGCTGCGAATTTCGTACAGCAGTTTCGGTCATCAATTTTATTTATGCCGCTTCTTACGCTGCGTTTTTCTGCATTTGTTGCTTTTCATAAAATCCGGCGTTCGTTTTGGCAAAATGCACTATGTAGCACTTTTCACGATGATTGCCCGGCGATAAATCCCTAAGTACCCCGGCAATTAAAAAACAAAAGAGTCCGCATTACCGAAATCTACGGCGCAGCGCGAAACAAGCTAATCTTTCCCTGTATTTCTCCAAAATCCGAATTTAGCCCCCGAGTAACTGATAACGCTTCTTGGATAAAGCAGCGAAATGCGATATTCCAAGGTCCGATTTTTATAGATCTCCCTGCCTCCCCCCCCCGAGTTACTTCCCGAGCATAATAGACGGCGCTGCAGCAGCGCCTTAACGAGCGTCCTGGCAATTCAATCCCTAATGCTCGGTCGTTACTCCTCGGGGAAGAGGGCGAAGGTGGTGCAGCCAGCGGGCGCGCGCTCAAAAGAGCGCCCCCCCCCCTCCGCCGCGTCCCTCGCTTCCGAAAGCGGTACATCGGCGGCGACGACGCTGTATTTTCGCTCTTTTCTCGCGCAACTCGAATTTTCGAGAAACTCGCTGGGCTCGACTTAATACCCGGGGTTCTCTCCCCCGCGCCGCTGAATCGTCGCGTACGCGGTTGAATGAGACCGCTAATTACCCTGAGAGTGCACGCGGCGGCGGCGATTTTCCACTAGATTTCGCCCTTTCAGGTCCCTCCTCCCCCTCCGGCGAAGAATGATACGCGGGGATGACTTTTAGCGCGTCATTGCGCGCTCGCGTTCTCTTGTTTTTAACCCGGAGATGGCGTACACACACACACACACACACGTACACTGGCGATGTAGCTGCAGACACCGGAAACGACTTCTGTCCGGGATAGTGCTGGTTAAAGTGTTTTTTCATTTCGCGTTGAACTGCTTCTTTAAATCTATGTTTACAGTTTTTTTTTTGCTGATTTGAATGAATAATCGTGGTTTGAAGCTTCTCTAGATCTCAATAAGGCTGTAAATATTTTCTGGAAAGCGGTTAAGGTCCGCTGGTGGATCTAATTATTTTTAAAAAGAAGAAAAAAGACATATATAAATACCAGCTTCATAATAAATAGTTTTTATACTTTTCCAATATCTGATACGTTTGAACTTTATTAAATTCAGAATATACGCCGACTCCTGTGGTTTAAGAGAAAATATTCATTGAATTTTATACTTTCATTTTCAAACTAAAATCTGACCCGTAAATAACAGTAAAATTTTAATAAAAGGTAAATAATGAGAAATACTTTAATAATGAATCTGAAAAATAAATCAGTCGATTATATTTTTAATGATCTTTATTCGAGAATCATTAACTAATTTACTAGCAATACCACCTTCTGTAAATGGGAGAAAACAATTCCGTCACGCGAGAATTCTTCAGTTAAAAGAGAGAAGTGCTTCGCAAAAGGGCTTCTGTTAAGTCAACTGTGAAGCAACTTTGGCTGAATCAACAGTCTTGTGTTGTTAAACTTTACTGGTTGGATTAGTTCAGATCGCCGCAAAAGCGACAGAGACAAAGTACCATGCAATTCCCGGCTGTTCTCCAGCATATTTATCTTTAAAATTGTGTAAATTATTAATCTGTTGCCAAACTTCTAGATGAAATTACTGAGTACTTTTATTAACGTTAGAGAACGTCAGTTTGTACTAACGAACCGTTTCTATTGGTTTAATACAACTCTGCCAGAAGCTTATTTTTTGCGAGTTTATTCATTTTAATAATACGAGTTTAATTTTTACTATTTATTACAAAATTTGATTTATTTATTTATTGGTTAAAAACAACCCCTAAGTCGAAATTCTAAAAACATTTTTAAGTATCCGAATATTTATGAATCATACTAGTACAAAGTAATCACTTTAAACAGCGCAACAAAATTTCATTCAAACTTGTTCTGCAGTGTAGTATAGTTTGCATTCATACAGATTCTTATTCTCGCTGCAAACCAGTAAAGGAGCAATGCACGCTTCCTCAAGTATTGATCCGGAGGTACGTTTTCGACCATTCCCAATATGCACCCGACTGACCCAAACCGAAACGCAATAAGCGCGCCTCCGAAAAACCGTCGAAACCGAAAAAGACAGGAACTTCCTCCGCGGAGAGAGCGGTAGGTGGCGAAGGCGAATCAGGACCGCAAATCCGATATATCCAATTATCCTATATACGGTCCACCCGCAGCATATCCCTCTCACCTCCCGGGGACCCCAAAACAAAAGAGGACCGGACGAAGACGAACGGGTCGCACAACAGCGGACGCGCACACGTGAAACCCGTCCCCAACGTCATTGTCCAAAACGAGGATCTCAATTTCAAGGCAGAAAGAGGGCCGAGCCTGCAGGTACGTATGTGTGCGGCGGAGGAGGAGGAGGAGGCGGAATCCCGGCGACTTGCCGCGCCATTAAGGGTTCAGCCGTGTGCAGCAGCTTTGCAGAGAGAGAGAGAGAGAGAGAGAGAGAGAGAGAGAGAGAGAGAGAGAGAGCAGGAGGCAGTTCATTGTACCTCCCATCGACGGAGCCGCGCACAAAGACGTCTGCCGCCCGAACTCAGCCGGCAACTCGCATTAGAGAAAAGGAACTCGCGCGTGTGGAGAGGAGAGGCTATATATATATAAGTTACAACGCTCGCGCGCGCTAAAGGATTGCTCGGCAGCGAGAATTTGGAAATAGTTTCATCCCCAAGCCGATAACCCGCGAAGTCGGAGGGAAGAGAGGGTATAGGCGCGCACAACCGGGAGGAGGGAAGTTGGGAGAAGCAATTGGAATTGCGCGCCTCTCGCCAAAGAAACATTATATCCAATCGAGGCGCCGCGCTCCGCGAATCTGTAAGGTGCAAAATTTCCAATCTTAGTTGGATTGAAATGCCGGGGCGGAGGACCCGTTCGATTATTACCGGTGTGAGGCTTCGCCCGATATAATTACGCCCCGGGTGTGTGGAATTTCGATGGGGTCTATTGTGATTAAATATTTATTTTTTTTTTTGCAACGAAAGTGTATAGTGATCTACTAGTTGTTTTTCTTTTTTTTCGAATTTATCAATACGAACTACAAACTAAAACAACGTCTATTGACTAGTTTTTGCACGCAGGAATAGTCGAGGTTTGTGTGAAAACATTAAATTTTTTACAATACGATCCCAAAATTATGACTTTAAAATTCCATCAAAATTCGTGAAGCTCTATAGTTAAAAAGAAAAAAAAAAAAAAAAAAGTCTTTCACAGAGCTCGTTTTAACAATTAAACAACCCTCTAAATTTTGAAAACCTATTTCAACTATATGCAAGCGCCTGTAAAAAAAAAAGACAAATGGCGATAAAAATTTCTTTCCCCCGCCGCGGAATTGCTCTCGCGCGCGAACCACCGAATCGCTGCCTGTATACGTTATATTCCGGGAAAACTTTTAATGCCCCTAAATTTTTGACCGACCGATTTATCAAACTATCCGCCGGCAATTGAAAGAACACGCCGAGGCCGAGCTTTTAAAAAGTTATAACCGTCAGAAAACGCCGGGAAAAACTCCGTAATTTTTAATTTCTCCGCCGTTCTCCTTTCGTCGCGCTTCAACTTCGAGCAGTTCGAGCTTCCTTCCCCCCCTTTTCTCTCTCTCTCTACCTACCTGAATTTAAACAGCAATTACACGACTTCAGCTCTCGCATGACGGCAGACGTCGACGCCGCGAGTGCGCGTTTCTCCCGCGTCTGCGCACGTCCGCGCCGCCGCCGCTTTCTTCCTCTCTCGTTATTTCCTCGTGCTCTCTCTTTCGACCCGCGCGCGCCTTCTTTTTTTTTCGCTTCCCGTTCCTTTTACTCGGGACCTGAATCCGTCTGGTTCGGCCGCGATTTCCGCGCGCTTCCTTTCTTACTCGTTTGTTTTTCGGTTGCCTCTGCCCCCCGAAAAGCTCCGGGCTTACTCTCGCGCTCGTCGAGGATTAGTATCGCGGCGGCGGTGGATGTTTGCGCCGTCGCTTCCACAAAAGCCTTGGGCTCGTCATTTGTGCCGCGCGCGGCAAAAACACAAACACGCCCCCCTCTCGTCATATTCGATATTTTCCCCGCGTGGAAAGCGCCAGTTTTTTTTTCATCTCGTTGCTTCCGCGCCGCGTTTTTTTTTTTTTTGCCCCGGCGAAAGAGCAAAGGCCAGCGCGGAGAGTATGAATTTCATTGAAATTAATCGAGCGTCCAGGCGAAAAAAGACTTGCACCGTCAAAAGAGAGGCGACGGCTCAGTCGGCAGAGAACACTGGCCTTGCAGTCAAGAGATCCCTGGGTTTGATGCCGGAGCAGACATCCAAAACTGGGTAGTTCGGATTCCGCTACCAACGGCAAATTGTGACTTGTCGACTTCAAGGCAGTTTAATGAGTGAAATGCGTATATTTAAACAAGAGACAAACGATGCGGGAGACGTGAAATTTGAAAGAAAACTGTTTGAAGAATACAGCTTGGAAAACTTGAGAATTAACCAACGCGCGGACCAGCACTTTTATCCAGACTGCCTTCCTCCCAAGACTTTTCTCCCGCCGCTCTCGGCTGTATCTATCCTTAACGCTCTATCACGTAATGGCGTAACTTTTGCCGCGAAGGAGAGCAACCGCTGCCCCCCTCTCCCTCCTCCTCCTCCGCGGAGGTTTAGCTGCTCCCACTGTCGGCCAGGGGCAAAGGGAAGAAAAAAGAGAGGTGGATCGACCCAGGGGAGTTTTAACGTACGGTCAGCTTTTTCCTCTTCCTCGTCTTGCCTTCTTCCCTTCGACTCGTCCGCTAAGCTTTGACCGGCCATGCTGGTTCGCCGGACTTAGGGATGTATTTGGCTGTACAGCCAGAGTGGAAAATGAGAGGCGGGCGGGGAACAAAGTTTCTTTGGAAGGCGGTAAGTAAGTTGTATTACTGGAGGGCGCGGTGAATTGAATAATAATATAGATACATTTACAGCGGTAAATAACTGCAAGTATTGTAAGTGAATTAATGGAGAGACTAAACCACAGACGGATACGCAATAGAATTTCAATTAATTCTGATTTCCTTGACAAATTATAAAGAGAACATTTCTGTCGTTCCAGTCCTGTCCAAATGTACGAACTACAAGGCATTTTACAAAATTTTTCCATTTTTACCGCTACCTGAATATCTCGATTTAATCCGCACAATACCCAAGCCCAATTCCTAATGCCCGGCTGATCAATCCCTTGCATCTGTTAATCAACCCTACCACTTCCTCAGTCCGTACTCCTCCCCCCTCGGCATTACACCCAATTCTACACATCGATCTACAAACGGGCGTGCTTGAGCCAAAGGGTTCGCTGCAGGCAGCCAGAGAGCGACTCAGGCGCGCATTTCGGACTCCCGAGGCTGTGCCAAAGTTTTATCCACGAGGTGCAGCCTCTCCTCATCGGTGTAGGCCGCCAGTGACGCGCCGCCCGGCAAATCCCACTCGCGGAGAGAGGCGGCTAAAAGTCAGAGAGTCTCTCTCTCTCGTCTTTTCCCGCGCGGCTAAGACCGCGGGGTCCGGCGAAAGCTTTTGTTTCCTCCCGCGGCGAGCGAGAGAGGAAGTTGACGGGTTTTCTCGCCTAGTAGCTCGAAAGGGATCGTTTCGGGAGTCTACGAGACGATCGACGCTTTTCTCTTTGCGGGCAGGCGGTGCGGCCGTTTACTTTCGAGAGTCGGTCGCGAGGGCTTGAGTGTTTGCCGAGAATGTGCTTTGGTGTTCTTTTTCTCTCGCTTCGATTGCTTACTCAAGAAGTTTGCTTCCATACATAAATTAGAAATTTGCTTCTCTTTCGGGCGCAAATATTTTTATGTTTGGGGTCAGAGATGTATATATGTTCCCGTGCAATAAATAAAACTCGGAGCTACTTCAGACGACGGGCGAAAATCCAATGTCTAATGCACTATTTTATAGACCATTTCAGACGCTATGAAACACGGAGAGAGCGACGTTTAGGTTTGACGTCACAAAAATTTTTATTAGCCAATTACCCTTCGTTCAAAAAAAAAACAAGTCGAGTCGGCCAGCTGAATTAAACAAACAAATCCTCGGTGTGAACCGCGGCGGCAACAGGTGAAGCAGACGCGAAAACAGTCTTGGCAAAGCGATTTAATTATACGAAAAGAGAAAGTATATATAAAAATTAATTCTCCTTGATAATTCAGCAGTAGGCCGCGAAATTCCCTTAGCAACAATAATCCTCGCCATATACACACTCGACGGAATCCTGTTTGCACCCTCTTATCACGCCCGAGGAAATCCGAAAAAAAATAAGAAACAAGCAGGACAGAGAGCCGCGCGCTACTACTTGCCTATGCGAGCTTAAGCAGGTCTCCAAGGTGCTTACACGTCATAGAGTTAATATTCAAGATTAGATAACCGCCCCCTCCCCCCCGCTCTCTCTCTCTCTCTCGCGCCAGTGTACAAGTTCTAATCTCAAACGCCGTAATACGTGTTCTACATATATTAATTAATGCACCTCCTTCTCTCTCTCTCTCTTCGGTGATAGCGAGGCTAAGGCGCCGCGAGAGAGAGAGCGCGGGGAAGCGTTAAGGCTTTATTACGTCGGAGTCCTCGCTGCACGCGCGAGAGGCGGGCTGGCTTTATAACACTCCACCTCGCCGGCGTCCCCTGAAATCTTTCAATAAAAATTTCAAACAGCACTAAAGGTAAAAAATGTAAAGCCAAGCCCTGCTGCTCTCTCTCTCTCTCTCTCCCTCTCTGTCGCTCGCTCCTTGCTTCGAAAATTTCGTATTTCAAAGTGCGCGCGGGACGGCCGATCGTAAAGATTACGCTCTGTTCGGCCGTAAAATGCACGATAAACGAATCGTAAAGCCGCGGAGAGGAAGAGGGAGAGAGAGAGAGAGAGAGAGAAAGGTAAGGATCCACGAGTGGAACGAACTGCTACTTGCCCGGCCTCTCTCTCCTGGGCTTTTCTCATCTAGTCTTTGTCGCTCTCCTCGCCGGCGCCGACGACGTATAACTCCGCCCGAGGAATATGAATTTATATAAGGCAATAATGCCCTTTTTCCGCCAAGAGCCGACGACAGCTCCCCCGGAGAGCTTTTTTAAATTTTTAAGCCCCGCCGCCAAGAGGCGGCAATGACGGCTCTCTCTCTCGTCATTTTTCACGATTAATTTCCGCTCGAAACGGTATGAGCCCCTAAGGGCGGGCTTACAAATATTTCGCGCGGTGACTTAAAAAAAAGAACGTCGGAGGAGGATACGCGAGAGGAATATGGCTCCGCGTGCTTTACGCGGAAGTCGACGATGAAATTTTTAGGGAGGCACGAGTCGCCACAAAGATTTCGGCTGATGATTATTAAAGGACGTCGCTCGATCTTATCCCGCCGACGTGTTTATGGTTTACTTAAAAAGTAATGCTCGGTCTTGAAAAATATTTTGACGAGCGTCATTTTGTAAAGGGGAGACGTGAAGAGGCGTGCTTTTGATTTAATTTTATGCGGGGCCTTTCAAAAGCTCAAAAATAATTAAAAATATAGTTTTTTTAACGTGAAATACTTTAACGCTCGAAACGTAACCTGATAATAAGGCAACTACTTTAAATAATAATATTTTCATAACTTTCGTTATAGAATCGGGAAGCAAAAACACTTGAACGAACGCGAGGAATCAGGTTAAAAAACGTCGAGCAAAAACACGACGTTCTTCGCAGGTGCTTCATCCGAGCGTCCAGCGCGGCTTAAATGCAGATCGAATTTTCCGCTAGAACGCGCATTCCGAGATTCCTCCTCCCGTCGTCTCCCAAGGAGAGAGCCTCCCACCCCTTTTAATCTCGCGTTCCTTTTTTTCTCCCGCATGAGAGCCGGGGGGGCGACTGCATGAAGTCGCGGGCGCACGTACTCGCCGCGTCATTAATTTCCAATCGGCACTAAAGTCCCGAAGTGCGCGGCCCCGGATGGAACGCCGGAAGAGAGAGGAAGAAAGGAAGGTTGGTTGGAGGTATCGACGGAGGTTCGGGGAACGACTTATATCGGGACGAAATAATTTATGGACATTTTCGAAATTGGGGTTAGAGTGAAGTTCGGGAAATGATTGTATTGTATGTTAGGATTTTGTCTAATAGAAATTCGAGGTCAAAATTTAGAGGAAATTTCTTTTCGTGAATTTTCTTTAGATGAAATATCTTAATAGACGCGACAATTGAGTGCATCACATTTTCCGAACAATTGTCTATTTCTAGAAATATTGTATAAATAATATTTAACTATTATTTATGTCTGATTCAAGCATTTCTCTAGGAAACCTTAGAAATACTAATTAGAAAGCTAACGTTGCCGGCTGAAATTAAACCGACGTTAATTACCCAATTATAAAACGTTCCACTCAACTAAGACCAATTAAAAATCTCAATCAAAAATAAAGAGAGCAACGAGAACATCGCAATAAAAATCGCGTACGCAGCCTCTGGAAATAAAGAGACGCTCTCGGCAAAGGACAGATCGGAGGCACACGAAGACGTTGTCCCGGAAAGTCTCGGGGCGCATTCCCGGGAACAGAACTCGAGGAATCCTCTTAGAGCAGGTTAATTTCGGACGTGTTACGACGGCGCCGGTGCCGAGCATAAACCGCTTAGGTGCACGTTACCTCGCGTGCGTTTGTAGATGTGTATATATATATATAAATATATATATATGTGTGTATACATAAGCCGCGCAAAAGAATTCCCCTATCGATTTCCGTTTACGCCGGGATTATACCCTCGGGTACTGAGAACGATATTTTCAATTTCCTCGTAAATAGATCAATCAATATTTTATTTACAGAGCTCTTAACGGGCCCGTTTCGATAAAGAATTGGCTCCTCCGTAAATAAATAGTAAATAGATTTTCGTTGACAAAAATAGATCGCGTATACGGTTATTAAAGAACTGACCGAGTACTAAATAATAGAGTGGCGTTTCTATAAAAAGAAAAGCTACACCATGTTAAAGATGAGTGTATATATAACATTAGAATGAAATATAAATGAGAGATGATGCAAAAGCCTAGTTCTAAGGTAATACAAATAAGTATTCAATATTTATTACGAATGCTCTAAACCGAACGTAAGGAGAAAAAATAATTGAAAGAAATTCGCTCTGAATTTTCCGGCCGTCAATCACGCTTGAACTTTCTTCCACTCTCATCCAGAAAGATACACAGCACAGACTCTTATTAAGAACGCCAAGAGCAAAATCTCGGCGCAACGCACCGATCCCATCAAAATTTTAATTTACGACCGCCTCTCGTCGCTGACAAGCGGAGGGAGCTCAAAAGTCAGGTTGCACTCTCTCGAGAGAGAGAGAGACCGGCGTCCTCCTGATAACGTAAACGACATGTAAATCATCCCGGCGTCTATCGTCGAACCCGTTGTGTGTGTCCCCCGCAATAACTCTCTCTCGTACGCATCTCGTCGTTTCTTAACTTTAATAAAGAAAATTTAGCGCGGCACGGCCCCTTTAAAGTTTAAAGCCACGACTCGGCGTCGACGGCGGCTGCATCGTGTGGCCTCGCCGCCCTGCTCCGTATTTCCATCAAAAAAGCACGCGGCTGCGGCGGCCACAAAGCCGAGAGATCTCGCTTAGCGATAAACAAGCCGAAAAAGCCGGCGCGTAAACGCGGCCAAAGAAAGCCCTCCTTAAATATGCATGTAAGCCGTGAAATTGCCCTCTCGCGGTAATTACCAAGGAGGACCACGGCGGGGGAGGGGGGAAGGGCTGTAAAATTAAAACTCGCCACTCGTCGTTCGTACCGCCCCGCGCTCTTCTTTTCACTCGTATATACGTGCGGGTAGGCCTCTCTCTCTCTCCCCCCCCTCGAGATAAAAGACACTCGGAGAGGACCGACGGTTAATCGGGTTTCCGGTCTCTCGGCCCCGGCGGAGAGAGGGCCTTTCATCATATTTCGGAGCGGTGCGCGCACACGTCCGGAATGTAATTCCGGAGGGAAAGAAAAGGGGATGAGACAGGTAAACGGGCCGCCGTGTACTTCTCGGTCAATGTAGACCTCCCCCCCCCCCTGCGGGCTGTTTGCACGGGGGATGATTGATCCGAGGCGAGTATTAGATGTAACAGATTTATTTGCCGGATCTGTGTGTGACGGGAATATAATTCGGTGCGCTTGAAAAGGGAGAAGCTTTATCGACGGTGGGAGGGCTGCTTATTTTAGCTGGAACCCCCCCCCCCTCCTCTTTCCTCGGGCAAATATTGTTATTCCGTTTAAGGGCGTGTTTTTTTGTAAAGAAAAAATTTCGGGAACGAAATTCCTCTCGGAAATTTCGCGGGCAGCGACGTTAAAGTAGACTAGGACTTGCTTTTAAGCTCCCGCGGCCCGACGGCCCTCTTACATGTTTCCTCGAATCATGCATATACGTATATAACTTATAAAAACAACGAGACGAAAGAGCAAGTCCTAGTCTACTTTGCAACAAAAGCTTCTGTTACACTTTGCCTCGGCGTACACAGAGAGCACAATGCGCTCTGCTCCACTTTTCCCTTTTCCCCGAAAACTTTTCAAAGTTGAAGCGCGATCGTGACGACGAATATATGTATATATCACATAATATCAATCGAACCCGTATACACATCCAGGGCCCCTCGTCGAGAGGCGCAGCAGCCCCGAGTCATCCGCGGGGCAATTAATCCAATTACGCAGCAGCGGCACGTAGTCGGTAAGAAGCGCGCGGCGGGCCGCTTATCTCGTTAGCCGGAGCAACGAACCTCGAAGAAGAAGGAAAAGAAGCTGGCCGCGAGATAAAAGGGGGCCCGTAATGAAACATTATCAGGCCTGAGGCTCTGCCGCCACCGGAGAAAAGAGATGAGGGCGAGAGTCGTGGAGAGAGAGAGAGAGAAGGTGGCCTAGAGCGAGATAGAGGCTCCGTTGTATGGAGTGTTGAATTATGTCGGCCCGTCGGGGTGGTGGGGGAGAGGGGAGGGAGAGAAAAGCGGCAATAACTCATACGCTGGGCTTCCATACACACAATACCATTGTGCTCGTCGCGCGGATTCTGCTGGGAACAGGCACCGCGCCGCCTGCCGTCTACACCCGTATAATGCATGCGTACACGTACAACACTCCCCCCCACACCGCGGCCCGAGAGTGAGGTTATGTTCCTACGCGCGCAGACTGCGTTTCCGTCTGTTCTCCCTCTCTCTCTTTCTCTCTTTTGGTATACGGCAGAAGAGACCGGATGCACGACTCTCTCTCTCGCGCGCGGGGGGGAAAAATTATGCGCGCTGCGTTTTTGCGGAGATATACGCTTAACCGAGGGCTTAGTGATTTTCAGCGACTTTGCGTTTTCTTTTTCGCGTCGATGGTGAATTGTTGCGGCGGAAACGAAGGGGAAACCTGTTTTTTTTTGTACTGCTGGATTGCACGAACACTGGAGAAAGGTTTAGTAAAAATTACCATATTGCCTGGTAAGGCCATCGCAGACATGTCAAGACAAAAAAAAATTACCAGACTTTATAGGAAAATTTACCAAACAGTATAGTAAAATTTCTTGCAAATTATAATACAATTTTTTTGGGGTGGCAGTACTAGACAGTATGGTAATTTTTACAAGATTACCCTGGTAGAATTTCCAGCATTGAAAATGGCCAGAAAAATAGTTAATAGATAAGTCCCGTGGCTATTTAATAGGTCGCGATGAAATGCTTTTTTTCACATGATTTCGCTATTAAATAGGCTCATAATTTTCTTTCTAATTGACATTGGCTAGTAAATAGGTAAGAAAGTTATTGTTGTAATATGAAATATATCCTAACATAACACGATAATTTTTACCTTGTAAATACGAAAGAAAAAATTCCCAATTTTAAATTGCGAAAAAACTTGATTTTAATAGCTAAGAATAAAATTATCAGTTTTCAAAACTTTAATTATAAATGTTTCTTTATGTTGCAGTATACGTCATTAAACATAAATAAACTAATATAAAACTAAAATAAATATAAATATAGTATATAATTTGTTTTTTCTATGTAGACGGACAATAGGTAAAATTTTCTTCTAGTGTGACATTGAGTGTAACGAGGTTACATAGCCTTACTTTTTTAGAACATTTAGAACAGCTACTTAATACCTTAAAAATGGGTTAAAGATTTTATTCTATTAAATGCTTGATTCATGTAAAAAAAACGTTTCATGCTAGGAAATTATATTCTAAAAAGGTTAGCTCGTTGCTACCTTATCTTATTTTCTGCTACCTATTTCTTAGGTAAGAAATGTTTTCTATTTCTACCAGGGTACTTGTAATTTTTACTACATTTCTTCTTACAGTTTACAAATCAATAAAATTCCCGTTTTTTCCGCTCAAAAATTTTAATACCTGGAAATTTCGCCAGAGGCACGCTCGAATAATAACCCGGCCGCGATAGGAAAAGGATGGAAAAAAGAGAGAGAGAGAGAGGCATTCGCCGCCAGAGATGCTCGACTAATGCGGAAAAAATAAAAGCCCCCGATGCGGAGCTCCGTGCAAACACGATGAAAACACTCGCCGTCGTAAATCTGCCGATCGGCGAGGATGCACACACTCGATGCTCAATAATCGAAAGTATAGAAAGAGCGAGAGGCAGCCGAGTCGGAAGGAAGTACGTCGGGGATGAATTTATGGGGGCTGATTGAAAATGGGAATATTCGCCTCAATTAATTGCATAAGATTCTCGGAGAGAGATGAATTAAAGTTTGTTTTATTGCCTAAGCTATATTGATCGCTTCGCATTGTATTATTTTCACTCTGAAATGAAACATTTAATAATAGTTTTATTATAACAATTATTAGAAATGTAGCACAGAATCTTATTTGGAAACGTATCGTCAAATTAATAATTAATTAGTTTCAGCTTCCGCTTTATAAATGAAAATAATTCAATAATTAAGCAACTCGAGGATTGAAATAAATTAATTTTTATTTAAAGACTTACTTTTAATAGAAGAATCTTTTAATAGAAGAAATTAAAATATTTTTATTGATTAATTCGAATCACAAAGTAAATTAGAAATTCTTCATAAAAATTTGAATAAATATTTAAACCAATCATCTTCTATTTGTTTTAAATTTTCCACGCCAGTAAAAATGTTTATTCATTGAGCAACAAACCAATCGACAGTATCATTTCGCAATCATCGAAAACCATTTTTCAACTAACGAAATACATTTATTGCTTAATTTTCCAGCACAAAGGAAACGCAAAACAGCGTGCGACAGCCAAAAAAGAACAAATTCTTCTTCCCCGAACGGATCTTATTTACGGTTCACGACGCAAAGTATCATCGCCGCTAACGTGGACTTATTGCGAAGCTCTCTTTCTCTCTCGTTCGTTCGTAAGGATTCCGGGGGTAAAGGAGGCGATTCTTCCTTTTTTTTCCCGGAGGAAAGACTCTTTGCCCCGAAGCTGCAAATGTCGCGCGTCACAGAACGACAAAGGAGAGAAGTCTTTTTTTTCGATTAAATTAGAATGAAAATATTGCTGGTAAAGGGGAGAGATACTTTGGAGCCGCTGCTGCTTCCTTTTTCTGTTGACTCGCGATGGTAATTCAATAAGGAGCACGAGATAAATTATTATTTTAGATGAAGGATGAGCTTTGTTGGGTGTTATTTATTTTTTATCCCCTAAGTGTAATTGAAGAAAATAAATGAATGTGTTCCATTCGTTGTATGAATGGTGTTTCGTAATCAGAGTTTCTGGTGATAGCTGATGTTTCTTTTATACAATTATTGTCTTTGACATTTAACGTTTAAATTTTTTATTTATACTGAATTAAACACTACTTTTAGTAGATAAGTATGTAATACGTTAATACTTCAAATCTAAGCCTACAGCAAAAAAAAGAATTCTTTACAGAATTATATTATTATTATTTCTTACAGAATTCTTTTATGTGCACTTTACAGAATTATATTATTATTATTTCTTACAGAATTCTTTCATGTGCACATGAAAGAATTCTGAAGAAAGTAAGTATAGAGGTTAATCGACTATTTTTCCGAGAATTTGTTCCAGGGACACAAAATCATAAGGTGATCTTGAGGTCCTTCGAAGATACGACGAATGGATGCGAAATTTCACGAGGGAAAAGTATAACTTCTGCACTAGACAGTTAGCAACACGTCCAGAATTAAAAGCGGAGCACAGCAAGTTTGTATAAATTAAGAACAGGTAAATAAAGTCGAATCTGTAACTGAAAAGAAAATCAGTCCCCTGTAACGACTTCAGAATCAATAGACTTTATTTAGTTTGGATTTTTTTGCAATCATACTTTTAGCGTCAATCGTTTTTTCTCAAAATAACCTTAATTTTTCAAATTAAATCGTCGGCAAAAATTGATTGCCACTTCATAAATTTCCTCTAAAATATCTCCAAAAGTATACCCATTTAATAAACTCCTAAAATAGAGCATTTTTATTACACTCGCGCCGCAGAGCGACTAAACCGGTCAAGCTCGAAAAGTCATTAAAAAAGCCTCGGAATCCCGCGGCATAAAACTCAATCCCGTCACCCTCCCCCCCTCCGGGGCACAGGGTGAGTCTAAACAACAAGCGGAAATTAAACAACGACGCCGAGGCGGAAACATCCGCGCTCGCGCTCCGAGTCAACTCGACAACGCGCGCGCGCGCGCGCGGGCCAACGCTCTCTCGCCGCTATTTAACTTTCGCGCAAAACTCGCGCCGCCGCCGCCGCTGCCCTTCTCCCGCGAACGCGCGCACGGCAAAGGCTCGCGAGAGAGAAACTTCGCGACCTCGTTTTCGGCTTAATCCCGCGATTCGCTTTGAATAACAACTCAAAGGGGAGGCGGGCGGGGGAGGGTCGGCCCCATACATATTTCACGAAAGGAGGCCGCTTGACGAGCGAGGCGGTGGGGGGGGAGGGATGACACCTCCTGCAGTGACCCGCGGCAAAATCATACTTGGTAATTCGCGCGGTTGACCGGAAGTGCTTTCGCTGCTTTGTGGTTGATTAGTCCTGATGCTCTCGAGCGCCAATTTCGTTGCATTCTACGGTTTCGCGGCAATCAAGATATGCCCTCTGGCTTTTTTTACGAAAAATTCGTATTATTTTGTTTGTTTCAAAATTTTAAAAAAGATTGCATTTTTTTAAACTACGAGAGAGATTAAAATCAATAGTTTTCTGTTGAAAAAGTTTTATATTATCTGGATAATATATGATCTTAGAGAATCTATAATATGAAACAATACCTAAATACCGATACTGATCTTATCGGATAATGCATCTTCTTTAATAACATATAAAATCAAAAAATTTCACATTCAATTTTGATAAAATTCGGAAAGCTGACGTAATTCGTTGAAAATAGGAGTCAAATTTTTAAAAATACATTTATGATGAAAGATATTTATGAATTTTTCAAAAGCAAATTAATTAACAGTCTCATTCAATTTCTGTACACATGTATTATATAAGCCAATGAAAGCTTCGCAAAATTTATGAATTTTCATATTCATTAATGAATGTTTCGTTTTGAAACAATATTTACATGTAATTATAGCGAATGAAAAGCAAATTTTAATTTATAATACTTAAATAATATTGATTTTAGCAATTCATGTTTTCTTGGAAATGGATTAAATCAAAAAGTACGTAGAGGAGATCCGGGAAAATTGATCCTATAAAAGGCTTGAGGTAATTGAGATAAAATATGGATGATGTAAGCGAAATATAAACTATATAGACAATATTTGTAAGTAAAAAGTTGTCAACATAAGTTTCATGCTGCTCTCAAATGATCGCACCTGACAAAGACAAAATACTGCGCACATCACTCGCGCATCAGCTTTTGCGTCAGCTTTTTCCTTGCTCCCGAATCCCGCAGTCCACTTTTCGAATTCAATTATTTAAAATGAGTAATTCAGCAACGTTTTTCGTCACGATTCCATTACGTTTTCCAAGAAAATACAAAAAACATCTAAAAAGCATCTCTAAACTTAAACAGAGACGGTCAGACGGTATTCATTGCTCGCTGACATATTTATACGCACCTGACGCCCTACACCAAAGCCCTCAATAACAGCAGAGGAGTGACAGCGGCAACGGCAATGGACTAATTCAATTGAAGGGGAACAGGAGTCCCTCTCCCGTTTATAATTCAGCGCGCCGGTTTATTTCAACTCCGGGTCTATTGCTATTCCCGTCTCGTCCAGGCGGTCGCAATATCAAGACTCGGCCGGCGCTTAATCTCGGCGATAAGACGCGCTCCCGCCGGCGAGACTGTCAACAATTTGCCAATTAATTGACGTGTCCTTTGACGGCGCGCGGTAGTCCCGCGCGCGCATGCGCCGATACACCGGAAATCGCAGCCGGCTCGTCGGAAGCGGAAATTGACTTCGACGCTGGAACAATATCGCGCCGGGCTCGGCGCGAGCTCATTAACTTTGTCAGAATCGCTCGGGCGCGAGAGTGCGAGTGTGTGCGTGTGTGTGTGTGTGTGCGACAGTGTATAGGTGGGCGTGGAGTCGAGCTTAGTGACATGGAAATGAGTTGCGCGAATTGCCCGCTGAAAAATAGTTGTTGATTCGCTTCATTTGGTGCTCCGGCTAATTGTGAATTTAGTCGGCTTCTTTGGCAAGCAGAACTGATTTCTCTTTTTGACGTAGTAATTTTAACGGATATTTTATTTTACTCGTTTCATTTTCTATACGTAAAAATTGTAATGCAGAAAAATAAATAACTGGTATATAAATTTCTGTTTGTAATTCAGTGAATAAGAAAAATTGAAAAATCAATTCCACGAACTCGGAACGGTTCTTTATTCGTTGCGTTTGTTAGTTCATCGCACAAAATCTATTGAAGCGATTTTGATAGGACACTGATCATTTATAGTTTTGGTTTTCAAAAAAGTTTTACTCGTCAAGCTTTTTGTGTCAACAGTTTACAGCGACAAGATTTATTGTTTGAATCAATATCGTGTAAATTTTGTAAATAAAACGCGTACCAGATTTTAAAGTTATTCTAAAGCGAAGCGTCCAGTATCGATTTTTAATACTACACTGATGACATTTTCAAAACATTTCATATTGAGGATAATCCAGCAAATCCACAACAATCTGCATGCTTACTGCACTCATAAGATGACTCAAATGCCAAGAATTTAAAATATTTTCGCAAGCTATATTTACTCGTGTGACTCAACAGAAACTCAAATATCCCGTTTTTAGTATAGTATATCTAAACCACTCGCAATCATCCCACGAAACGTCTTATAAAAAAGGACGAGAATGAAGCTCCGAGAGGAAACGTCACGCACGCAAGGATCGCGTCAAGTTAGGTCAAAGCTGCTGCTCCGAGCCAGAGGGCGAGAGAGAGAGAGAGGGGGGGTGAGGCGTTCGTGCTCCGCCTAATTGAAACAAGGGCGCGCGAATCTCGCACGAGAGCCCCGGGAGTGAGTGAGAAACGGCGCAGACCGTCGTTAGGGTCCTCTCCTCGAGGATTCGCCCGTGCATTCGTTCGCACTCGAACGGAGCGCTTCGAGTCTCGATGAGCCTCTCTCCTTCCGTCGAGGAACTATGAATCGTAATGCTATAGGCCTCGCGCTTTGTTTTTGCTTTTACGCGCGGAAGATAAAAAGCGCGGGGGGGCCTCGGTTTTTGGCGGTTCGTTTAACAAATGCGAATTGCGAAACGGGCAAGCGATAAACTTATTTTGCGTTCGTTCGGCAGGATATTTTGCGTGTTATCGTAAATAAAGAAATTAGAGGCGAAGCAGAGATTGAATGTACGTTCGCTGCATCAAAATTAGCAACTATATCCAAATTGAAAACATCGTCTCTGCCTTCGCTGAAAACTAAGTGTTTTTCTTTTTTTTCATCCAACAAAAAAAGGGGGCAGCAATCCAACGCGAAAAAAAATGAAACGAACGACATTAAAATGAAGAGCTCGAGAGAGAGAGAGAGCGCGCATCTGCATGCATTCCGAATAAGTGCGAAAGCTGAGTGCGCGCGATCGCGTCAAGAATAATAATCCGCCGACTGGGAGATGAGCCGCTCTTTGTTTCCGTCCGCGGGGCTTGAATTTATTCATCCCTGAATTTCTCCGGATAAAAAATGAATGACCCTCGTTCCGTCCTTCCGCTCCCTCCTTTATCGGCTTCCGCGACTCCTCGTAGCAGCCGTGTTTTCCGGCGCGAAGACGGAATTAAATTATGATTTTCTTTTGTTTTTTTTTATCTTTTCTTTTCAGAGGAAAAACGAGGGAATCCCTAAATTTTCAGATTCTAAGCTTGAAGATAACTCAATTCAATATACCCAACGTAAAAATAACTGTGCAAAACATCCGTGCTAAAACAAAACTGCCTCCCTCAAAAGTCACTCCCCCCCGAAGAAACTCGAAGCACGGAAATAACCCCCCAGACGAGGCGCACGAGGCAGGGTCCAGTACCGCTGCGGTCCGCGGCGCGATCCATCAAGTGGTAGGAGTCGGCGCTCGGTCGGGCGCGGCACGGAAGAGAGACGCCGGGCGCTTGCGCGCGCGGGTTTATATCGAGAGCAAACGACAACAAACGAGCCTCCGAGCCGAGGAAAATTCCAATTTATTCTCCGGCGCGGCCCCCACCCCCGCGAGAGAGAGACGGAAATATAAGGAACCGAGTCGCGCGTGCCGCGCTGAGAGAGCGAGAGAGGATGTGGGTCGCGATGTGACCGCGAAAATGAGAACGGTTAAGCGGACTTTCGGGGCTAATAAAATCCTTTTTGCTCACTTTTCGGTATTTCTGATTTCGATTCTTTAATAATCTGAGTACTGATTTTAATGCGTGTTTGGACAGTTTTTGGAACTGTTTAGTAAAATGCGTATACACATAAAGTTGATTTACAGTTTTAAATTTTTTTAGCGACTATATAGTTTTTTCGTAATTATTTGAATTAAACTAAAACTAACATTTGGAGATCAACCTCCCTCCGCCATCTTCTTCACCGCAAAAGTCGCAATTTTTCCACTCTCGTCATTTCAACAAATCATTCCTAAATTTCCATTTTTATACGCCTCTCTTCTTCCGACGCCTATCCCCCGCCCCCCCCCCCCCCCCCACCGCCACGGAGTCTCTTATTCCCGGAGTGTCATCGCCGCGTTCATCGACAAATAGCCGACGGGAGTCGACTGCAGACGTATCCAGCCCTCAGTCCCGCGACTACTTCCGTAATAGAAAGGCGCGGGGGGCGCGCAGCGCGGGTTTAAAGGGGATCACAAACGAGCAGCGCGCCATGCAGACGCAGGAGCATTCGTCTGGCTCTCGCTCATTATGTAACTTTTCGTGCGAATGCGCACGTGCGCGGTAAAAGTTTTCTTCGCGCGTCGCGTCGTCGTCGAGGGGGGAGGTGGAAAATTACCGGCGCGACGGAGCCGGGATTATAATAAAAGTAATTAAAAGAACGACGCGCTCCGCTGCCTTTTTTTAGCTCTGTTTTCCCGCCGCTCTCTCGCGCTTTATTCGCGGGACGCCGCGCGTCGGTGACTGAGTGCAGGGACAAATCAGTCGTGTCGACGATTTGCAGGGAGGCATCGCGCTGAAGTACGTGTTAATTATTACAATGCGTGTGCGCTTTGGCGTGCAGCGAGTTCTGGGTTGTGACTTTGAATTCTTCATCGAGTTATCGCAGTCGTTTTGAAAATGAAGTCGTTTCCGTCGTGAACGATTTGAATGAAAGTTTGTGATATAATTATAATTATAATTATTTAAAGTTGAGAATATTTTTAAGAAACGTTCTTGGCAAAAAAAAGTTAACATTTTTTTAAAAAATTTAATAAAAACAGAATAAATTATTTGATAATTTCAGAATTTTTTTTAAGTAATGCGATATAAAGCGTATTAGATAAGTTTAATAAAATAATTTTAAATGATGTAATCTTTTAAGTTTTTTTTTCTAGGTCACGAACCTACGTACTCGCATGAAATATTCAAGTTAAAAATAATTTTTTTGAAAAACTCTGTCTTGCTAAAATTTTAATCTAGGACATGTTTAAAATTTTAATTTATATTCTAAATACCTCATTTCAGAATTCTAAAATGTTAAAAAGAAAAATCACAGCTCGAAATTTTCGAATCTGTTCGAAATTTTTAGACATTGCAAAAAATTGTCTTCCAAATTTTTTAGTGACGGAATTCATGAAATCTTCATTCTAAAATCATACAATTTCATTAAAACTCAAAATATCTTTAAAAAATCTTCCACTTTTTTACTCAACGCGCAAATACCAGAGACCCTCAAAATCACAAAAATTCACGTCTGCCTCCACCTTTAAGAAATCAATTATTAAACAAGCCAGTCAGGCTCATCACCGTCCTACGCCGCGCGTGTCGACGTCCCATCCCTTTCACGCGCACGCAATTGTAATACGTAATTACCCGAGACACGTACGAGAGATTACGTGCCGTGGGAATTATCGCGTTTTTATAATTACCGACGTCGTCTGGCTAATCGTCGCGGAGGAACAAACAAGACTAGAATGACGATTCGTTATTTTTTTTTCACTTTTTACTTTCAATTTTCTTGCAGTTTCGCGCGTTCGGGTAAATATTATTGAACGTGTTTTCGTGCCCCGTTGCGAGAGTAATAACGTGTTATTACGTTATTATGTTTTTTTAACCAGGTCGCGCGTTAAAGTAGGAGTATTATTAGCACAAAAATCGTGACGTACGGAAGAAAAACGTAAATATTATTTATTTTTTCACGAATTCACGAAGGATTAACTTTAATCAATTTTAAGATTTCGTTCAACAATAAAACATATCGATTAAATAAATTCTGACAATTTCGTGCAAGTATTTAATTATTCGTCAAAACAGAAGCTGTTTTTTTTACGATCGCGAAAAAAAGTCTTCTCTTCCCGAACACCCAATTCCTTCCTCGAGAACAGTGTTTCACTCAAACAAAAAGCCGTGAAACACACGCGTTGCAATACACGAATTCGGAAACGAGGTCCGTTCGGCGAACGAGTCACATATTTTTCCTACGCAACTGCACTCATCGCGCGCAATTTAACAATTTCCAGTTAACCGCGCACCGCGCGGAAACGCGCCGCGAACACACGGACACAAGAGTGCCGATCCGTATCTGGGGCTTATGTCTCTCGAACAAGTGCGGCTCGTTCGGCGCTTCGGCACGTTCGTAACGCTACGTGCGACTTCGAAAAAAAAAAAGAACACGCGCGTTACGAAGACGGAGGTTTCAGCGACTTTTTGAATTCGATGATTTTTAGAAGATGTGCGCGGACGAAATATTTGGCGGAACAATTTTTTTTTTTCTAGTGTGAAAATACCACCGATAATTGAATCAAACAATATTTACTTTTCGCGAATATTCGGCAAAAATATCCGCAATAAGAGGTGGCGAAACTCGAAATTAAGCTCGGTCGCTATATTTTTAAAATAAATATTAGATTAAAAATCTTTAAGCTTTCGACTAAATATCAAACATCTTTTATATTCTAGTTTAATAAAAGCACGAATAACCGGCATAGAATCCGTAAAAAGTTTGGCCGGTGTAACCGATTTTAATTCAAACAATAGCAGTACGGCGAAGATAGCTTACAAAATAGCCTATTTCAATCGGCGGCAGAAAATATAACTGTGTATAAAGTTGTAATTGAAAAGCTATCGATCGATTCACAATTGAAACGTTACGGGAAATCCGTATAAATTGACGAATAAAAACGAAATCAAAGGAAACAATAATAGGCAGTTACGTTGAAACTTTTTTTTAATTCAATCTACCTACTTCGTGCGAAACGAAGTCGTACACAATGTTTTTGTACTACAAAAGTTTTTACTAAAGCGAGACGCTGCAATTTCGATTGTGTTTGAAAATTTAAGTGGCGCGACAAGCTTCTTCGAATAATTAACGCGTCTGGTTCAGTTTCGCTCGTTTTCTCTTATTAATTATGGAAAAAGAAGCTGCAGGAGTGCTGTTTCAATTTAATTTAATAAACATCAAACTCAATTTAAACAGTTGTTTGATACAGCTTCAAATTATGCAAAACTGCTAACTGATCGATCTATTATTTCATTTGCAATTACTCATTCTAAATTGTCTTTCACAACATTTTCATTTATCTTCTAAAAAGAAAGTGAAAGTAATCACTACGTTTTTTTTTAACAAAACGAAATCGAAATATTATCAACGATTCAACACGATCCAGAGTTAACATCAAAACGACGATAAATTTGTCAACGCGCGTTATTGCGAACCTACACGCACGTTCATCGGCTCGCACGTGTTATTCACGAAAAATGTAATATAAAACAAAAGCAGGGCAAAAGAAAGACTTTAAAACGAATAAAATAGAGGAACCCAGCGACAAAAGTTCCAAGAGCGAGCAGTAAAGCAGCGTTCGCCAATCAAAACTCCATTCTCGCTCTTGAAATTTCTTATGGTTCTCGCTCGTTCCGCAGATAATGAAAGCCATGGGCTACAGTGGGGGGAGTGCAGACGAGGTGGCGCTCAGATAGCGAGCTCGGCTCTCCCGAGCCCTTATCGCCGAGTAATATCGCCGGTATAGCGGCGGCGGTGCAGCAGTTCGCTCCACATTTTCAGCGGCTCGGAATTGCATAAGATTGAGCGATAGCTCGCACGAGAGCCCGCTGGGCCTAGAAATCGCGCGCGCGCGCACGAGTTAACGATTCAGCGAGAACGGGGCGCGTATATGGGCGGCCCGACGAGAGAGAGAGAGAGGGGCAGATCGAAGAGCGTTCGACGCGATTGAGGTACGCGGGCGCGTTTTACAGCCGAATATGTGAACGAGCGGGAAGGGGAAGGGAGGAGAGTTTTTACGATTCAGCGAAGCGAATTGCGCTTTTTTTTTCCCCGATGGTTCGGGATTTTCGAGGAGCTGGGAATAAGGCTGCTTTATTTGATCCGGTGCTCTGGAACTGTGACTTAATAACTTAACTCGTATATACTTTGGCAATTATTTTTTCGAGAAGCAAGTTACGTTTTTGTTAAAAATTTATTTCATTATTAAAGTGTTAATAAAAGCAGCTTCATGTTGAAACTCTATAGTTCCTCGCTCCGCTAAAGCAGACAAAAAGCTCTTTCTCTCTTATTGTATCGACTCGCTAAACTAAGACATAAATTTCCCGGCAACGCTCAGAAAACACCGCGGCAAAAAGGTGACGAAAGCTTCGGGGGAGAAAAAAAACCTAGGAAATACCTGTGTGTAGTCGCACCTCGACACACACACACGAATTTCATCAAGCTATCGCTCGCACAAACAAGCAGGCCAGGCAGGTAGGCAGGCGAACACATACAGGCACACACACACACACACACACACACACACACACACACACACACACACACACACACACACGTAACCCCAGGAATCCAGCGTCGGGGCATCTAAGGGATCGCGTGCCACATACCCTTCTCGGCGCCTTGCCTTCGCGGGCACATTGTGTCGAAGCCTCGAGAAAACTTTGCGACATCCTCGAGGACATCGCCTGCTTTCTTATCTCCTTACAGGACTTTAAGAAACACGAATTGTCCTCCCCCGAATTAAATAGTCCTTGCAAAGAGAAAAAGGGTTATATATATTTTTTCCTTTAACGGAGAAGGTTCGGCGGAGGATTTTACCAGTGCCGCGGGTGATTAAAATTCGAGCTCGAACGGGTACAGGTGAATTTCTTTCGACTAATTTAGCGGTGCACCGTGATTTATTCTCGAGCCGGCATTATTCAGCTGTGTCCGTTTGCGGCAATTAGTCAGGATTTCGAGGTTCTGCTTTAAAAATAGAGTGGGATCGAGTAGAAGCGCCACATCTCTAAATAATGTAAGAGATCTCTATTTCGGTGTTACAGCGATTGACTATCAAAATTGGTTTTTAATTTTATAAGATAAGTGCTATATAAACTTTGAATCTACTCTCTACAATTTAAGACAGCGAAAATATCACTGATTTTTTCAATATTTCCAAACTAGTTTTATTGACCAGTTTAAATACCTAGAAAAGGTCTAAGAACTGGAGCGAGAAAATGGCGACGAGGCAAAATTAATATTTTTCTTAATTTCTCACGAAAGGACAATCACAAACGTTCAATTAGTTTAAGCTGCTTCTTTGCATTTATATAAGCTATCCATAGCATTTAGATGCTTTTTACTGATTGTAAAGCTGAAGGTCCAGGGATAAAACTTCCTGTAGGAGGAAACAATAATTTTGCATTCTAACGCCACCTAATAATTGTGTTCGTTTAACACCCGTAACCGAATTTTCAATCCGAATGCCGTTGCTCACTTTACGAAGCCCACAACAAACTCGGCCAACTTTCTTTCTAACATCCCATTACCGAATCTCTTAACCTGTAAACCCAGCGATACTCGGTTTCCCGCATAAAACGACCTCATTAAATTCGTCAGCACTTACCTCTGCCGTACGTAAGAGCGATAATCAAAGCGGATCCAGCATTTCAGCCCAGAGGGAGAGAGAGAGAGAGAGAGAGGCTCTCCCAGGCACGCGTCCGAAAACTAATCAATCGAAGAGAGGGTGGCCGGGAGGGGGGCGGGATTATTAGAGGCCGAGTAATTTGCAGCAGCGGTGGCAGCATTATGTACTGGATTTCTGGCTGCGGGGCTGGAAGTAGACTCAGGGATTTATGCGGCACGCGTGAACCGCCGGAATCCTGCGGGCCGCCTTTACAAGCTATATGTATATATATATATACACAGGGACCTCTCTCTCTGACATGGACAGGAGTAGCGGCAGCGACGAGAGCTTGTCAAAGGTGAAGTTCCTTTGAGAAGATTCACTTTGTGGAACCGATATGCCCCCTTAATGAGGATTATAGAAACTGTTTGAGAGCAGAGAGGCGATGGAAATAATTTATGGAGCGGAGAAGACGCTTGATTGGTGATTGAATTACGGGATTGCCAGATCTCGCTTTTGATAACATTTGTGCGGCTTCTCGATCGATCGCGTTTTAATTGGATTAAGGTTTACCTTTTAGTAAATGATACAATCCAAATCCATAGAGCTCCCATTGACGAGCTATTCGCAAAAATCGTAGAATATTAATCAGCTCCTGGTAATAATATATATTATGCATATAAATGCAAATTTCTCTAGAAAGCTGTTTCATGACAGATTATTTATAATAATACATGACAAGCTATCGAATTATTTTCTTAGATATAAAATGTACATATACTAGCGGATATTGATTAACCAGTCATCTACAAATTAACAAATAGATAACATAACTTACGTTAAGATTGTACAATTGGTATACTTTCAAAATAATACTAACCTGAAACAGAAAAGAGAATTTGTTAATTAATAAATAACTGCACACGCGTATATATACTAATTAAAATTTGAATAAAATATAAGTAAATCTATATTTTACTAAAAAGTTGACGGCCTCTGATTCCCCGCTAAAATTCATCAACGAAATTCGCGGTTATATCCGCCCTCCCCACAATATTCAAAATTAAAACTTTTAATACACACAACGGCACTCGAAACTTTAAATCGACCGGTTCGCAGACGGAATCAAAATTGCTCGAAATTATTTCTCCCAACTGAACTCTGAAGTACGCAACTCCGGCAAACTATCCGTTATTGCCGAAAGGAGCAGGGGGAGGGGGGGGGGGAGAGAAAAAAAAAGGCGCGCGAGGTAGCAGCGTCGAATTCATTAATTCCTCGGAACAACGAGGTCAATACCGGCTTGCCGGAGGTATTGCCTCCCCGAAATTGCAGCGCCTCCTCCCGCGCGCAGACGCGCGCGCGGCTAACAAAAAGCCAATTAAAATATTAATTGCCCGGCGTCGATGTATACGCGCGCATATTCCCTTTGTCGCGAAACGCGAGCGCGAAAATAATTATGCCGCGTCCTTTCGTTAGGCTCGGCGCAACGTCGGGGAGGGGGGGTGGGGCAAAGATTCGAGAGCCGCGGCGAGCGTCAAACAACGCCGATGCCGTAGCGGCGAACGGTCGCGATAAAACAAAGTGAAATTCGACCGTTTATTCGTCGATTGCCCGATTGCAAAGAAAAACAAAAGGTTTTAGGTTATCCGATTGAGCTGATCCGTTTTTAGGGAGAGTTGACGTTTGCAATGCCGGCGGGTTCTGTTCTTTCCGATCAAGGTACATGTTTTGTAAACGCTGTTAATATCATTATCAAAGGTTTTCATTGCGTAGTGAAATTCTTTTGCCAATTGGATCCTATAATCGATTAACGAAGGTCAATTAATCAGAGTTTCTGTTACTATTAATAGAGTGGAAAGTATAGGAAACAGCATGATGGATCATTTGGTATTGGTAAATCTAACGCAAAGTAATTGCAACCGTTAATCCGTTGATATTTAGTCAATTAGTAAATGGTGAATTCCAAAATAACGAAACGAAAAATAATTAATTTAAATAACCTCGCGGCCTCGAGGCGCCGTCAAGAGAAGCGCACTTGATCACCTTTTATCGCGGGGAATCAGCCCGTATGATCGAAAAGTCATCCTCAAAAGCGTCGCTAATAAAACCACCGGTTAAAACGAAAGATCAGCCCGTAAAAGCTCGCCGTAGGTTGACATTGTAACTTCGATACACACACTCCGCAGTCCGACACCCACTAACTTTTGCAGCCTAACGAGTTTTTTTACACCCCGTAAAAGTCCTCGCCCCTCGGCCTCGGCCCGAGACCGGCCTTTGCGACCTTTCCCCGTAATAAAAAAGGGACGCGCAACATAACGCGCGACCGGAAAAGTATTCCGCGGGAACCGTAGCCGAGCAAGTAACAAGCGCGCATAAACTGTCCTTCAAGCCCTCCCCCCATGCCGACTTTAATCAACCCCCGCGTGATTTCCACGGGAAAGTTGCGTCGCGGCTCGCTTTGACGTCTCTCGACCCGTTTCATTTCGCAATGAAAACTAATAACGCGCCGCGGCGCGACGAGCAAAAAACCGGCAAAGAGCCGAGGAAGGAAAACAAACGCGTACGCCGCGCCGCGGAGGGAAGGAAGCTGTCTCGCGAGTACGTCGGCAGAAATGAGGAGAGGTAAAAAATTGGAGGGAAGGCCGGAATAAAAAAGGGGGCGTATATAAAGCAAAGCCAGCCCGCGAAATTGTATATCGAGTCTAAAGTCGGCCGGGGGAGGGGGTGGAAGGCGGTCGCGCGAAAAAATAAACCGAGTTTTGACGTATGTGTCTGCGCGGAGGCCTCGGAGGGCTGAGGATAAAAAAAAATGAGGGACGCGATTGACTGGAGCTCATCTTTCTGCCCCTGTGACAAGCTGGAGATCGAGCGATTCTTCTTTTTCTCTGCCGGCTGCTGCTTCGTTTTTTTTTCTTTCTTTTTTTTTCGCGATTCGAAAGGCACAAGACAAACGGGAACGAAGCGGAGGTTATTTCGCCCAATCTGTATTCGGGTATCAGAAGAGTTTTGCCGATGTGGAAGGATAAGACGGGAATTTGAAAAATAGGGAAGCAGAGAAGTTTGGAAAATGGGCGAAAAATCAAGGCAATGATATTTAATCGAATAAAGTTGGGACGTATATTTTAGCCGATAAATAACTTTTGAAATTTAAAAAGTCATACATAATATTTAAAGAGAATTTACACCCAAGAACTTCCAGTCCATTTACCTTCAAACAAAGAACAGAATTTCTCGAGCAACGCCTAACACGAATTAACTTTCCGATCAGCTGCAAAAGCTCCGAGACTAGGCAGCAACTCAGACGCAGACGAACTCCGGAAAATTTGCCAAGGGAGAGAGAGAGAAACTAAAGCGGCGATAACAAGGCGGAAAATTCGAGCTCGAGAAACTGGAAGCGGTAAAAAAAAAAAGAAGAAGCAAGAAAAGAAGGAGAGGACGCAAAGAAAGCGAGACGCCAAAAGCTCGGGGAGAGCCAGAGAGAGGAACAAGGACGAAACGAAGCGTAAAAAGGCCGCGGGACGAGGAGTCTCCCTCTCCGTCGGGTTCGCGAGAACAAGAATAATAATTCGCGGCCTCGGCCAATCAACTTTATTGACTCTTCCTCCTTCGACTTGAATTAACTCTCGGCGTTAATTCGACGGCAAAGTAAGTACGGGCTCTCCCTGTCCGCTTTTTAAGCTCCGAGGGAACTTGATACCGGTAATTTGATAAGCGCAGATTCAGCACGGGAAGAAACCCCGGCTCGATTGCTTCGTCCTTTTCTTCCTTCGGCTCTGGACGGAATCCTGCGCTCGCTGACCTTTTCTGCTTCGCTTTGGGCCAACCCCCTCCCCCCGCCCCCCTCCTTGCTAAATTGAAAACTGTTATGTGAAACAAGGGAAAGCTGGATGCGGAGGGTAACAGAGGGTATATCCTTTAGTTTTAAAAGGATTTTTCTGTTGTGACAGTCAAGAAAATTCAATAGGCTTTTCCACTGTGCGCGAGACTTTTTCCTTTTCCGAGCGCTTTCTTCTTCTGGGGGGTAAGCTTCGAAGGCAATGTTTTTTTGCAGTAAATTTATTGGGAAGAAAAATCCAGTTGTAGAACTTATGTATACCCGAATATCCGTAATCATTAAATCTATTTTTCTGATTTAAAAAAAAAAACTCGAAATTTCAATGTTATTTCAATTGATATAGAATTCAAGTAATTGCTAACTAAATTATTTGAAAAGAAAAGTGGTCTAATACCGATGCTTTTGAACATGTAAACACGTTTGGTACTTGTAAAATTAATACCAATTGATTCTACCCATCAACCTGTTTCTCATGTCGTGTTTACATAGCTGGAAAACTTTGCATTTATATATATATTCCTACTATTGACGGTACTACGTGCATTATTACCTCATACTATATTCCAATCATCAATTTTAAACTGCAAGCTGAATAAACTGTATTATAACGGGATGATTTATTTACTCGTCTAAACATATCTAAAAAAACAAAACCTATAGAAACTGCAGAAGAAACAAATTTAATTTTAAAACGATATTATCACTTTATTAGCTCTTAAAGCCCGTAGAATTTTCGACTAATCAATTTGATTAATAATAATAAAAAAAAACAAATTCAATAAAACTAATTTTTCATTATTTAAACGGATATGAAGTCTATATATACCTTCGGCAAATCGAATCACCGACTGTGTTGTCTAATTTTATTTTTCAATTTTAGTCAGTTTGCGTTTGACTAAATGTACACGAAATAATTAAAAACATATTTTGTTCATGAAATCTGTCGATATTGTATTACGGCGGAGATTAAAAAAGTGTGTTTTTTTTTATATTACACCTCAATTTTTCAACTGATAACTATTGAATATTAACCCTTTCAGACTCAACGTACATTGGAATGTATATACAGGGAAAACTGAAATAAATTAAAATCGAAGGATTGAAATAATCTTTATAAATAATTGTGCTGATCATTAAAGATGTATTTATACACTTATATTTGTAAGTATGCGTAGATGTATATAAATATACATCGAAAAAAATTTTTGTTTACGACTTAAATCTTATATTTAGACCATAACAAGTCAAAATATACTTAAAAAGTGATATATCACGGCTATATTTAATTCAGTTCTGAAAGGGTTAATTGATTACCCTAACTTTGGATTAGTTTCATTCTCAATTCTGAAGCAAAAAAAAAAATTTAATAAAATAAATCAATAAAAACTTTCTGCATTGCATTACGCATCAAACAGTACTTTGAACTCGTCCTTTTTACCGAATCAAAAGCTAAATATTTAAGATCCTTCACCTCGACACCGATTCATGCAAAGCAACGGCACTCGGCGCGTTAAACCGATCCGAAAAGTAAACACGCCGCTCGATATCAGCGTAAAAAAAAAAGTCGCTCGCGACGGACGAGAGAGAGAGAGAGGAGCCCGGAAAGAAAGAGAAACCGAAGTGTCCCATTAAAGCTTTAAGCGACGCAGCCGCGCTCGTACATTAGAATCCATTTAGCCCGACGCGGCGAGCGCGGCGCGTGTAAGAAGGTTCATAAACGGAGTAATAAATATCAAGGTAATTGATGCGATCATAAACTCGTCGGACGAGTCGCGCGAGCGGCGGCTGCTTTCGCGAACACAGCCGAAGGTGGGAGGGAGGGAGGGAGGAGGCTACATTATGAGTGCAGTAACGTCACTGTCGTTCGGCGGTTACCCGCGGGAGCGGTTCTCTCTCTCTCTCTCTCTCTCTCACCCCCGCCGTCTAATTGAAGTGCGTAACTTCGCCGGCTGTATTATCGCGAGCTCGGGGGACGATGACACCGTGACGGATAACTTCGGAATGGTAATTGCGCGTCTTAAATTCGTCCGGTTCACCTGCGATTTAGCGCTAAAACGCTTCTCTTGCTCTCGCTCTCTCCGGTTTCTCCGGTGGATTTTGCGCCGCCGAGTTTATCTAGGAGAAATTTTGTCGAAACTTGCTGAAACCTGCCGAAGCGTGGAGTTGTAAGTTTCATGTAAGTAAAGTTTACATTCAAAGAAAGTAAACTGTGATTTGACTATTTACTCGTTTTACGTATAAAGATTCTTTATTCATGTTCAATTTTCATGTAAAACGTAAATTAACGTTATAATTAACTTTTTGTAGCAAATAAAAATTGGATCAAATAACAGCCCACAAAGTAGGGAATAAAGTTTGTCAAAAAGAAGTTACTCACACCGCAAAATGCACTTTCCGAAATTAACGACTCTCCCATCCCTTTCAAAGCGCATTCTTCCCCCAGCAAAATTCGAAAAACTTTCGCCTCCCCCATTGAACCGTAAAAAGTATATATATTCCCGACCGCGTGACCCTCCCCCCCGGAGCGGAAAAAGCTCCTCGAAAGCGAAGTCAATTCGAAAATATATATGAAGAGCACCGGCCGCGAAGAAGGCCAATGGGGGAGGAGAGATCGAGAGAAGGAGAGGGAGGGCAGGAATTATCGACGCGCTTCGCGTGACTTTTACCGGCCGAGGCCAATCTCGGGCTGCGGATCTCGCGAAGAAATTCGAATGAAATATCGCGTGTCCCTGATTATGGATCGTCCCGCGCAAACGTCGAATATATATCCTCGCGCCGAACGTAATCGGTTGACGTGTCTACCGTTACGTAATGTATCCCCTTCGACGGCCTCGATATAGCCTACGGCTCTCCTGCCCCCCCCCCTCCCCCCTCCTCTTTCCCCCTTACGCGATAATTCCCTCCACGCACGGAATAGGCCGTGCAACTTCGCACCTCCAGAGATGCCTTCCGTTAATCAAATGTGACGTAGGTGATTCGACGAGCAGCAGACGAGAGCGTCCTTGGGGAAATTTTTCGCTTCTGCTTTTTTTTTTTTCTTTTTGGTTTGTCTTTCGTGCGCCGAGTCATTTGGAGAATGTTTTGAGGAATTCGATTGCTGATTTATTTTATGGCTAGCGGTTTATTGCCGCCGAGATAGGTCTTGAATTATGGCTGAGAAGATTTGCGGAACTTCTTTATTTTTAATGACGTTGGACTCGTCCATTTGTTTATACATATTTTGCCGTACATAAGAATTATGAAGAAGGCGGTTACATCCTTATGCGCCAAAGATAATATTAATTCACTTATGAAGGCATAATTAGTTTTGCAATAAACTATTGTTGTAAATATAACGGTTTTAGATACAGAAAGATCCAATTAGTTGACAGCTACGGTATGTTCGATTGCCTTTTACATTAATCTTTTTAACGACATGAAAAACAATAATTCAAACACGAACTACTTATAATCTGAGCCATAAAACGCTATTAAATATTTCTTGCTACTTTATCCAATTAGACAAGCAATAAAAGCAAGTGCCCATCAAAATTGGGTTTCCTTATTACCCTTATCTTAAATATTCCAGTGCCGCATACAAAAACATGTCTCTAATCTAAAAGTGTCGCGTTTAGTTAACAAGTTATTAAAATTATCGGCTATTTATGCATGGACTTCCGAAATGCTTTAAGCTCACTTTCTTAATAAGAATTTAAAAGTAGTATTCCATGAAGTAAACCCATCAAAGTTTTTCATTTTCACGGTAATGACGCTCCTTCCTCGATCGACAATTTTTACGACACCGTTAAAACCAGCTATAAGGAAATACGCACGGTTAAAGTGTCTAAAATAAAATTTAACACGCCAATATTACCTTTCGAATACAAATATTAAAGTATTTATAATGACGTACGATGAAAAATAATTCTTGGCCTAAAAAAAATTGAGCCGACATAAACTTTAATGAAACCTTGTATAAATCATTTCGTAAACTGAAACCTCAACTTTTCTGCATTTCCAATATAATTAATTAAAGCTTATATAAGTATATAAATATAACTAATTGGATTGGAAAATTTTCGATTTTTGTATTAAATAAATAATCTGTACGAATTCAAATTCAATTCAATTCATCATTGTTTTCATTAAATCCATTATTTCAACGTTACAACAAGGTAAGAAACTTCTTTTATACATTTCTTATCGCACATAAATAAATTGTCCCGACCATATAATACATGAATCACCCTTTGCTTTAGCCTTTCCGCTGTAAAAGCAGCACCGAGTCAAGTAGATTTTCACCCCGGGATCTCCGATAGCCTCTGTGCCGGCATTTGCACCTCCATCCGCAGTTCCAGGATTTCCACTTTATATCCCCGAGCCGGTCACCGCGCTCGACGACCAGTCCAGCGCATAAACACACACATATGCCCATTTCCGTAGGTGGCGCTGAATAAATCATAATCGTAAACCGAGCCCTCGTCCACACTTCTCGGGAGCCTATGATGGCCTTCCTCCGACCCCACAATACAAGGCCCGAGCGAAAGAAGAATAAACTACGCGAAACTACACTTCTCGTAGGTCAAGAGGGAGAGAGCGAGTGAGAGCTATCTTTATATACGATACAGACTTTACGAGGTCCTTCGTCGCAGACTAAACCCTGCGAAGCCTTTTTTTCACCGACCAACCGAGTAATCGGCGCGCGAACTTCCCGGAAAAAATAGGGACGAGGGAAAATTGCAGTGCCCGCCGGAGAGCGAGTACGCACTTGCTTCACTTTCATTAATTAGAAGAGAGGCGGGACGTTGCAATTGTTTGCGCGTTTAAAAAGGGACGACGGATCGGGGAAAGCGTTTCGAGGATGATTTGCATGTGGAGTATTGATTTCCCAAAGTTGATTGGTTAATTGGGATAATTGAAGGCTTTGTTTCGTATTTGTTTTTAGGTTCTAAACGCAAAGATGCGGTGAAAGAATTGTATTACGAATTGTAAGTTAAAAATTTAAACAATATAGCGAGAGTATAGTCAATTTGAATATTTTTTTTTAAACAGTTTATTTTCACGTAAGTTCTGTATGAATTTATTAAAGAACACTTCTGTTTCTGGTACATGAGTATTTATAATCAATATTTATTTATAATAAATACTTTACACGGTAAAAAATGAGGAAAGATTGCTTTTCAAGTCGAAATTTTTATCTTACCAAAATTCCAAGGGTCAAAATAATGGCTCACGTATTCGGAAATTACCCCCACGAAATTCCACCCCAGGCAGAAGAAAAAAAAAATCTCTTTTACGAGTGTAATAAATAACCGAAACTCTTAAATTTCTAATGCTTAAAACATAGAAATTGCGGGACTTGGAAATCTCGCATTAGCCCCGTGAATACCATTATACACAAATACAGCGAGCGTGCCAGATGATAAAATGCCAAAGTTGGGAATGTGCGTAGTTGAACATTAGTCAAATCTTTACAAGTTGAAATTTTACTAACGTTCAAACACATTCCTAAGTTCGGCATTTTATCATCCGGCACATTAGCTGCATGTATGCAATGATGAAGACGCAGTTTTAGATTTACGGTCGCTTAAATCCACAAAATGAGTAACGAGAGTAACTGATGTTATTTCTATTGTAGGAATATTCCATTATTGGATCATTAAATCTGGAATAAATACGACCTGTCGATAAACTGGTTCATAAGGATCTCCACGTTTTCCGGCGAAAACGAAATCAATCTATCAAGCATTAAGTACTTTATTCGTTTTTTTGGCAACAAAGGCGAATTATCAATAAATGTCCTGCAATAAACTGAACAAGCCTCCCATCTCTAAAATAATTGAATCCTCTAGATCTTCGGAATATTAAAAGCAAACAAAGCAGAGAGAGAGCTAAAGCCCCTCCAAATCGGCGCGAATTCCTGGCTCTAAACAGCCGGTCCGCCGACGGAGTATATATAAACGAGACCCTGATAAAGCGGCGGAATGAAGGGCGCGAACAGAAGCGGCGGCGCCGCGCGGAGCAAGATAAATCCCGCGGACGAAAACTAAAATAGGTCCCGGGGAAAAACTGCGAAATCTCGATGAAAATCCTTGAGTAATGTATCTTGAGCCGGCGTTCTGACGGTTCCTCCTCCTCTGCTCCCATTGTTCTTACCTCCGGGGGCCTTTCATCTCACTTTATCTCTTATCCCAGAGCATTACTCTTTCTCTCTCTTTCGTTCCCTTTTCGCTGGCCCAGCAATGACATCGACTATCTCTCTCTCTCTCTCTCTCGCTCGCCCTGCTCGGGATCTCCATCGAGAGCGGGGTCAACCAGTAATCGACTTCCTCGCCGGCTCTCTCCTCTCTCTTTCGTTTGCGGTAATTTCGTTCTCTCGCGAGTTCTGTGTCTCATTTCTCATGTCGCCTACGCGTTCCGCGCTGCCAGACTTTCGTCGGCTTTGCAAAGCGTGTGCGAGAAAGAATGGGGAGAGAATCAATTCTGATTTTGTTTTTTATCCGGACTTGCAGTGATTTTTCGGATTTTTAAGCGTTTTTAAGGTCAAGAGGGTAATTGATAATGTTATTTAAACACAAAATTTGTGATTAATGATTTAAAAAAGAGGAATCTGAATTAAGAAATCAGGTTATTTACCAGGGCGTCTTCCGTAGTGTAAAATCTGATGTGAAAATGCAATTTTTTTATACTAACTAAAAATTTCTTTCTACTTTATAAGATATATCAGCCTGTGAATATTGAAATCCAGATTTAACATTTTCAATATTTCTGAAATCCAATTTTTCATAGCTTTCAGCATATTTTATTTTCTTTTTCTCTTAAACGATTTCATCGATCTAGCCATTACTGTCGGAAAACTCTTATTCATTCCATCAAATGACTTAAATAAAAAATTAAAAGTAGTACTCTGAAGCGTAAAAAAAACTATTCGATTCAGTCCAAACGAGAAGCCCAAGAATGCACGAATCGCCGAAAGTTATTTAAGTACCCTTGTTAACGTACGTTACGCGGAAAAGTCACATTAGCAGAACGTCACATCTGCGCCTGTCAGCCGTCCTTTTGCATTCGCGAAAAATAAATCTGCGCCCTTAAACCCAGACAATCAACCGAGTGACTTTTCCCGTCCCCGCGCGCGCAATTCCGTAATGAAGTTCGGGGATTTTCGCCAAAAATTTGAGAGCGCGTCTCCATTTTTCCGTCACGCTTCAGTTGAATTCTAAAGGGCGCGAGGAGGGCGGGAAGGGGGAGGGGGGGGAGAGACGCGCGACGCGCTTTTCGTGAATCGGCTTCGAGGCTTGAATGCGAAATTCTTCGGAGCGAGAATTTAATCGTTCCCCGTCTGGCGTCGGGGATGCGCGCGTTTTTGTTTTTCCCTTTTCTTTTCTTCCCGTCGTTTTAATAAAAATAAATATGCAACGTGCGGAAGTCCGGGACTTTTTATCTGACGGGGGAGATTTGCAGAACACGCTTTACGTGATGTTGTAATTATAACCAAGTGATCGCGAATTCGTTTAAAATAGTTTTTTCCACGAGAAAAACCCATGATTTACTTAAATTTTAATGTGCTTTTAATTATAGATAATGCACAAAGTTTTTTAAAATGTACAATTTTTCATTTATTTTTTTTTTCTTTATTTTTGTAGATTCTTCACTTTTTTTTGTAATACATTATAATGACGAAGAATATAGATGGAACATTAAATGATGGAATAAACTTTGATTGAAATTTTTATTGATTATT
>JAWWEO010000001.1:28922334-28949904 GCA_035582975.1 Ormyrus labotus | reverse complement strand
TTAAAATATATTTAAACTCTTCAAGAAATTATTTATAATTATTATGCGTTAGAATTTTTTTATTATTATGTAACTTTCTTTATTTTTGTAGATTCTTCACTTTTTTTTGTAATACATTATAATAATCAAGAATATATATGGAATATTAAAAGATGGAATAAACTTTGATTGAAATTTTTATTGATTATTTTAAAATATATTTAAACTCTTCAAGAAATTATTTATAATTATTATGCGTTAGAATTTTTTTATTATTATGTAACTTTGGAGATTTTTAAATGTCATGATTTTAGCATTACTAATAAATACAAGTTGCAAACTAAAATATCGACACCGACAAAATCAACTGGTAAATCGAAAAGAAGAATAAACAATTAAAAACGTAAAAAACAAAGTCAAGCAAATGAACGCTAACAGTTCAAAAGTAAAATAACCCAAGCTATTTTCCCGCTGCACATAAAAATTCGGAAACTATTCTTGCCCCGCGCAAAAAATAGACAACCAAAAGAAAATTGAACAAAATTTAGTTTCGCTATGTTACTAGGCCGGCCAACAAAAACGGAGGGGTCGATCGAGCAACGTCAATCATCCACAGAAAGGATCTTCTGGCTATCGCGTTGTTTTTTTTTTTTGCAGAGGCGAACGTAGTCTGCATATGCGCGTGTGTACGTACACAATAGAGGCGTTTACAGTGTCGAGACAGTAGGGCAAAGGTGGATTTTTTTCCAAACGCACTCTTACAATTACAGAACTCAATATTTCATTTTTTGTTAAATTCTTCGTTATTGAAATCTCGTAGATCGATGGTGAATTTAGTAAGGAGGAATTCGAAAAAAAAAATTACGATAAAATTCACGTATTTATGTAAATAGCTGAGAATCGAAAATTATAAAATTGAAAAATCGAGTCCGCACAGATTTACGGCGAATTTAATGAGAAAGAATCGAAATTGAAAGCCGCGGAGTAATTTGAAAAAAGAAACTTTACTTTTGCCCCAGTGTGCGGGGCGCCGCTCCGGAGGGACCACCTGTACACTGACCGAACGTCGCGGCCCGCTCAAAGGATTTTCCGGTTTGGGTCGGGGCCGAGGAAGAAGAGAAGACGCGCGCTTTGAGGGAGAGGCTCTCTTTTTCTAGGTCTGTTGGTCGGTGACAATGAGAAAATAAGCGAGTGTTGTCCTTTAGATTTTCGTCTGGGGATTTCTTAGGCGTTATATATGGGCAGGCGATTCTTCGACTGGATTTACGAAAATTTTCGTGGCTACTTCGAGGGTGATTCTGTATTATAAAATAATATTAAATTCGTGTAATAAACTGACGCTTGCCAATTGTAAAATAACCCCTTTTTTGTTTGCAAACAATTAAAGTAAAAATGGAGGTCTTTGAACTATACTTAAAGAACACCATAATAAATATTGCACAACTCTTTATCCGCGCCTTGTAAGATAACGCGATCGATATAACCGCGTTTACCGCCGCGATACGTCAGATTTACGTCAGCTTACTTTCTAATTTTAAATCCGGCCATAATTTTGGAACTAATTAAGCCATTTACTTCGGCAACACATTGTATTAAAGCGGAGAGTCGTAAAACTTTTTTAATGGCTAATCTAATTAAATGAAAAAACAATGCGTCAGTCGAGCACAATGGATTATAAACACAGTACAGTAATAATAGTTTTTATTTAAAGCAAAATTAAAAAATTTCTTTTGCTTTGCGTAAAGCTTTTCTGAAAACAATAAATGAAGCTTTTATTCCAAACTTTTATCAAAAAAAAAAAGCTAAAATAAAGTAATAAAAAATAATGAAATTTATCTACGTTTAATAATTTTTTACGAGCTTCGTCTCTCCAAATTGTTCGATATTTTAATTAATTTTTAATTGTTTGACAATTGCGCCAAGATCCCCGGGAATAAAATCCTTTTACTCAAATGCCGCGCCGTAAAACAGTAACTAAACTCGACTGCCGAATCGTATATTCGACATTACCTCTCAGAGCATCGTTTTGCATCCATTTCATTACGCGGGGGGCTCGGTTCCTCAAAACAATCCAAAGGCGCACTTCGTAATTAAATTTCGCGCTTCCTCCTCACCCCCAGCTCCTTCCCCCTTCCGACGCCTCTCTCGGGGGGGCACAGCAACAAAAGGTTAAACGCGCTGACTTTCTCCCGCGAGTATAAGTAAGCTTTCGCGTCCCGGCTAACGCGATTCGCAAAGTTTTGACTTCCGGTGGGACCCGAGAAATACGCTCCTCCTCCTTATATGCGAGCGGCTGCGCAAAGAGGGGAGGAGGAATGGAAGAAACTGTCACAAGCATGTACACGCTTCGCCGTATTAATCCAGCTAAAAGCTCTCGCTTCCATTCGACGATCTCGCTCGCTTTTTATACTCTTCCGTGGCGTTTCATATTTCTTTATGACCCTCACCCCGGCGAGCACCTTTTTTCTTGTTTTTTTTTTTTTTTATATTGTAGGGGGTAGGAAGTAATTTGCGTTATTGCCTAATGCACTCGTCGCTCGAAGAAAAAGGCCAACCGCGGGATCAATTTTTAATCGCGAGATTTTCGGCTCTAAACGCGGACTCTGGCTGCGAAGTACGGCCGGAATCGAATTATATATATTCAATTTTAGGAAGCTGCTAGCTTCGTTAAGAAGTTGATCGTATTGAAGTTTTTGAAAAAAACCCTTAGAATCTTTTGTAAATGCTATATACAAAAAAAAGATTACAAATTTATTTCAACTTTCAACTTTTCACGGGTAAAGAAGTTCAAAAGAATAAGTATAAATTAACATGGCGTACGCGTCATGCTGTAAAATTGAATGTCATTTAATCAGTCGCAAAGTTCCGCATTCTGGACTCTGAGCCTAATGAAAGCAAATGAAAAGTTCAAGCAACCGAGTACGCCACTTGTGCATGATGCATTCATCAATATTATTGTTTTACAAAGAACTTCTGCGCGAAGCCTGAATGTGATAAATAAGTTAGTACTATAGACATTTTTGTTACTTTATTGTTTTGACTTAAAAATAAAACAAACTTTAAATATAAAAAGAAAAGAACTGTTCTCTAATTTCATAAGTTCAAAGTTGCTAGAAAAGAACATTAATTTTTTATAGGATTCCTAGGTCGAACAAAGCCTATAACTAATTTTCAAACTTAACAATTTTCTTAACCTAGAAACTTAAATTTATAACTAGATTCAATATACACTAAACGACAAGAGGCTTAATTTATGACTCGTCGCGCACGTCGGCGCCTTTCAGCCAACCGTTCCAATCCAGCAGTGATGTAACCAAGATCGCAACGCAACACTCGGTCGGCTTTGACGCGACTTAGATGGCAGAGGGCAACTGCCGGAGATTAGAAAGACACGACCGAGAGCGCGAAAGAAAGCTCTCGTCGCTTTATAACGAGCGAATGGAAAACGGCGTTCTTAATGTTCATAATACTGTACTTAAGGCTAATTGGCCCGAGAGCCCGTTAATGTTCCGGTACTTTGCACTCGTCGACTCATCTCATTCCGCGTTTTCTTTTCTTTCTGTCTCTCTCTCTCTCGCCTCTTTTTTCATCCGGGTCTTCCCTCTCCGTCTGTCGTTTCGCCATTTCGAATTTTACATTTTACTGCGCGTAATTTCTTATTCTCCTTCCACGGCGTTAAAGAACAATCGCCGGCTGCATTCTTGGGAAGTGTCTTTTAGCGCTTTGTATCGCCGCCTCGATATTCATACTTTAATTACGAGAATTGCTTTTTAATTGAGATATCTTATAGCTGAGGGCATTATTTTTTTAGATAGCTTCTTACGTTAAAAATAATTCTGGCAGCTAAATTGGGAATCTTTACGGATGGAAATTATTAATTGTTATATTTAAAGCCACAAAATTGGAAAAAGTGTAGACATCATAAGGAAGTTAAAATGCAAACTGTAAGGTTATATACTCTTAATTATAAATAACATATTTTGCTTCAATGGGTAAAACAGTTAGAGAATAATTTTAGCTTTGTTTCGACCTATTTCGTCTAAATCTTTATTCTTCTGCCAGAGCAGAATACCAGAGTCAATTTCTCCCCTAAACTATGAAACAATGATTAGCCCTTAACCCGTACAAGAAAATTTAAATAGAATTAACTTCATTCACGACCCCGGGAAACCCCCGGCAAACTTCTCCCAAGTTCCGCTGACCCAACATAATTAACATTATAATATATCGGTAGCCCGACGACAAAACGGCAAGATTTTCCCTCGTCAAAGGAGATCCCCGAGCCTTGTTCTCCCCGAAACTTAAACAACCCGGCAGCGAGACGACAGCCGGGCCAAAGTTGGTCCCCCCCCCCTCCCCCGGTGGTCCCCGGTGTCTCGCAGCTCGACTCCCAAGCCAATTATCCAATCATCATCCTTAAGCTCCTCGGCTCATGATAAACTAATCAAGACTCTCTCACCTTCGAGTTCGACGACCTTCCCGGCCCTCTTGAGCGCCTTGACCGCCTCGTCGTGGGTGGCCTCCCTGAGGTCCTCGCCGTTAACCGCGAGGATGGCGTCGCCGACGTAGAGCTGCTCCGTCGCGTCCGCCGCCATACCCTTGAATATCTTCGATATCAGAATCGGCATCTTGTTCTCCTTGCCGCCCTTTATCGATATGCCGAGGCCGTTGTTGTCGCTCTTCACCACTCGGACGGTGCGCTTCTGGTTGGCGACCGAGTCCGGCACGTCCGGGTCGCCGAGGCTGTCGATGTTGTTGTTGTTGACGTTGCCGTTGAGGCCATTGCCGGTGGAGCTGCCGCTGCTCGAGCTCTCGCAGCTCTCGTCCAGAGAGATGCTCAGGTAGTCGTCCTCCAGCGAGACGAAGACGCGATACCACTGGCCCCGGACTTGGGTCTCGAGGATGCCGGCGCGACCGGAGACCGAGGAGCCGGTCGCCGCCGAGGAGGAGGACGAGGAGGACGTGGCCGCGGACGCCAGGCCCATCATCATTCCCATCGGGCCTATTGCGGCCTGCTGGGCCAGCTGGGGCTGCTGGTGCTGCTGCTGCTGCTGGCTGGCATTGCTGCCGCTTAGTTCCACCATTTCGATTTCTTCGTAGGCTGCGCGCTGTAAGCAGAGAATCGATTTGAAATGTAAGTGATTAGATAATAATTCAATCGCAAAAACGTATATACGTTAGATACATTCAAAATCTACGGAAATTGCCCGTAAACGTGGCAGTAATGAAATTTTGTTTCAACTATTGAAAATTGTGAAATATATTTATTGGTCGAATTTCATGCTCGAGTTACATTCATTTTTGTTAACTACTCAAACTAAATGTGCAACGTTAAAAAATGTATTAATTGCAAGTTACATTATTTAAAAAACGAAAATAGGATACGACACTTATTTATTACTGTAATTTTATAAAAACACGGAAATTTCTTAACGATTCCTTTTAACATTTTGTCCTAAAATTTAACTTAATGATAAATCTTATGTTTAACATTGTAATCATAAATCTTAAATATTTAAAAATCAGTAAATAAAAAGAACTTTCTTTCTCGTTATTCTAAATTATATTATACAATCCTCGTAATCGCGAAAGAAAACGGTTGCATCACTGCATATTTCCACGTTATGAATACTTAGGCATAAAAACTGATACTCCTATATTATGTAAAATGGCTCGCGATATCGCCAGTTACATCTAATGAATAAAATATCAGCTTCGGAAGAGCTCAAAGAGCTGATGATCAAAAAATTGAAAAAGATTTATTGCGTCAATTAAAAAAAAAAAAAAGAAAAAAAGTCCATTATAAAACATAATCTCGCGCATAACGACGGCGTAACCTCAAAATTACGGAACGGCGGCATCGGCTTTCTTCGCTCATTTCTGAAAACAAATAGTATTCACTTATACTTGTCAATGATAAGACCTCGGCTCTTAAGGAGCCTGAAACCCAAAGCGTTCCGCGCACGCGATGCTTTGCATTTTCCAATATAAATTATTCATTAAAGTCCCATCAACCTCTCGCGGCCTTTTCTTCCCGGCGAGGAGAGCGCGACGCGTATAATGGTCCCGACGACGCGCGTAACTGGTTTCCATCCTCGCTCTCTCGCGCAAATGGCACGCGCAGCACAAAAGCCACTCTCTCTCTCTCTCTCTCGGTGCATTTATTTTTATCCAATCGCAAACTCTTCCAGCGCACAAAACCGCTGCCCGCGATAAATCTCGGGTCCTATCTAAATTATGAGTCCATTCAAGCGGCACAATCACTCCCTAACTCGTCCGCGAAAAGGCCAGACGCGAGTTCTTTCAACTGCGCGTTGGACCATCCGGCCTTTCATCTTTAAAAGACGCCGACTCGAGAGAGGGAGAGAGGAGGGAGCGAAAAGCATCACCTCGGCAGAAGGAAAAAAAAAAAAAGAGTTCGCTCGTCTTGAAGAAGAAAGTGAGCAGAAGCACGTACGAACGCATTCTAGATTTCATGTACGAGAGATATAGAAGAAGAAGAAAAAAAATAAAAGACCTGCAAAACTTCAAAGGCAAGGCAGGAGAGTTTGGCACTCAGACGAAGACGACGCGGCGAAGGTCGACGGGAATGGAGCCGAAGGATTCAGCGCACATCTTCAAGAAGTAAAAGCTTCTTAAGGACGCTGAAAAAGAATGGGAGGAAATGCCGACTGTTTTACTGCCGGGAGCATCCGCTTGAACGCAGATAATTGGATTTTTCATTTATTTTTCCCTCGGGGGGGGAGGCCGCTTTAATTAATTGCACTATGTTCTTGATGAAATCGAGGAAAAAGATGTACCGAATTTCGAGATATGGTTTGAAATTTTTTTTCCTCCTACGACGCGGCGTAATTTTTATTTTTAACCGGATGAATGGGATGCTAATTGCGGAGCTCGCATTGTGAATATAAGGTAATTGCGCTTTTTTTTTTCTCCAGCGGGTCAGGGTAGTGATATCTTTAGAAACTGGAAGTATTTTCCCTCTGCCCATTCTTTTATTAGTATTCATTTACAAGATTAATTATGCAGACTTTGCTTCTGAAATAAATTTCCATTGAAAACGAGTAAAAAAAAATATACCGTTTTTGCAACAAAAGCCGTCCGTTCCCCTCTGAAAAGCGGCTCCTGATCATTCATTAACTTCATGCAAATAATGATAAATCACTTCGCATTTATATAATTCCAACGTCAGTTCCTCTGAAAAAAAAAATCACAATTACGACATTAGCTCCTCAAACAGCGGCACAAAGTATAGCCTCACCGTCGTCCTCCCGCGAGAAAACTCCGAGTCGTAAACAAAAGCAGCGGCAGCAGCGGCCGTACAAACACGGCGCGCGGAAAAAGGAAAAGAGAAAACGCACGCCGCCGCAAAAAAGAACGAGGCTGCGCGGGATCAGGAAACGCTCGCGAGAAACACGAGCGGCGACCGTACAAACGTATATGCGTTGTCCACGCGCGCCTTTGGGGGTCAGTGCGAGAAATATAACGCGGCATATTCGACTGTCACACTTGGGCACGGCGCACGACTGACTGCATCATTTGGGGATTTGGGGAGAACCCGATTCGGGAGAAAGGGAGGAAAAGAAGAGCGCGTATTCAAATTTAGAAATCTAGTTTTCAAATTTGTGGGCGGGGAAAAATATGGGCGCTGGAAAAAAAGTTAAGACGTTCATGGAAGCGACTTTCAGCTCCTTGTTTATTCTTGTCCGGTATTCTTAGCGGGAATTAGCATCTTCATTAATTCATTCACGGGAATTGCTGAAAGGCAACTGGTATCGCTGCGTTTGCAAATGCACGAGCCAAGAATTTGTTTCCTTTTTTTAAAAAATGCGAATGAAAAAGTATTATTTAAACTCGGTAATGGCAATTTCAAATATCTTCTCTTTTAAATATTAATTAAAATATATGTTATATCATGTTTTTATGTAATTTAATTTTTAGATTTATTCATCATACTAAAATATACAATAATGAAAAATAAACGGAGTGATCGCACAGAATTTTCATTTCTAAAATTCAAACGTACAAGAATTCATTCATGCAAACACATCAAGAATGCATTCTTTCATCACAGCCCACTTACAATCCCGCAGTTATTAAAACATAATAAACCACCCAAACGTCCAATCCACGCATCCACGACTATTTTTCAATCAACGTCGACTCTTAAAATGCCTCGAAACCCGTTTTCCCGCGGCGACTTTTCCAAATAACCCCGGCCTTTCGCAATTCATCCGAGCCGTGGAATTTCCCGTACAAAACAACTCGCGACGAAAACGAATACCGGCGTCGGCAGTCGGAATCATCGGCATATAGCGGAAAACGCCCGAAGGCGCCGCTGCCGATTGCGTCTGTATATCGCGTGTCGCGGCCTTTCGAAAGACTCGCGGCTCTCTCTCTCTCTCTCTCTGAAAAAATAATTCGCCTCGAATTTCCGAGTCGGTACGTAAGATTCTCGGGCCGATATGCACATGAAAGTTGAGCGCCGGGCACGATATTTGATGAATGGGGAACGGCAGTCCCCCTCCGGAAAAGGCAGAGTTTCGCGGAAAAGAATGTTGCAATGCATCGATACGAGATTGCATTACCCCTCCGCGCGCGACTGGCGGTTTTGTGTGCGCAAGGTCATGATTGAATTTATTGATTTATCAGCCTACTCCCCCCGGTTATTACGCTTTTTTGATACGTCCGAATCGTGTTTTACCGGGCGGCGAACGCTATTTTTGCTTTTGTTACGAAAGCTTTTCGAAACCCCTATAAATTCACCTACATCCGTTTGATTATTCAATTTTTTGTAAACGAGCATCCCTCTTTGAACTTGGATTTATATAAAATGTAAAAAATAATTTCAACAATATATAAATCTATTTCGTATTTGTTCAAAGCGATATACGGCAGGTCTAAAAACGTAATCGAAGATTGCACTCGAATAATTAAGTATTGCACACCACGTGAATTGTCAAGCAAACAAAATAAAATCTGTTTTTCGTAGAATTCTTTAAATGACTTGTCCTTGCGACATTACGCATTCACTAATGAGAAAAAATCCTTGAGAGCCGTCCGTTACGTGTCAAGATCGTCAGCTGGTGTTGCCTTAAAGTGTAACCTATTGCGCTTTTCTTCTTTTTGCGAACGCGGCCAGTTTTTGTGTGCTAATCACTCGGCATTTCCAAATATAACGGCTGGACGTAAAAAGCTTTCAGTTGCGATAATGAGATTTGTTCGAAATGTTATATGGGGGTCTTAATAATTTCTCGACTTTCTTATCGTCGACGATGCATTTTTCATGGCGTTAAAAGGATTTTATAATTAAGATTACACGAAATTTTTAATGAATCCAGACGGAAAATTTTCTCCGGACCCAGTTGAGAATCTCAATCTTGTTCAGTCTCATTTCTCTGGTATAATGAACTTCTTCCTTCGTGCCTTTCATCTAATAATACTCTTCGGGAATCGATCTATATTTTTTTGTAATTTAAATTAGTTCGTCACACCAGAATACTACGCAAATGTTATCACGAAGAATATAATATTATTTATTTTACAAATCACGTTCTCTGTAAAAATGAATAAGTGAAATTCCGCTTTGGAAGACTTTTGACGTAGAATAAGTGTATATATACTTATTCTATACGTTAATTTCACTTATTGATTTTTAGAGAGTTGATGACTGTTGTGCAAATCCTTAAATAAAAATTTGCATATACAAAAACCCAACATACAATCAGAAAACCATTTCAATTCCTCTGAAAAACCTGTTATCTAATTTAATAGCAGATATTAAAAAAAAAAAAAAAAAAAACAGTGCCCCAAGTCAGTCAATCTCGCCAAAAAAAAAACGCTCGAAAAGCCGAAACGCGTCTCCCGAAAAAAAAAAAAGAGTAGAGAGTCGAGCAAGTTTGCAGAGGGGCAACTGTCGCGACGCGTAAAATTAAAGGCTCCGGGCTTTGTGTATAAATTTTGGAAAAAGCGGGAAAGTGTCGGTGCGCGGCGACACTCGCTCCGCGCGCGCGCGCGCCTGGGGTGAATCGGCCCGTGAAATTGGACCAAAAACGAATGGAACGTCCGGGGCACGCCAAATTCAATGAGGAGTCCCCTTGCCTTCGCCCGGTAATGACAGTTTTACGCTCTCGCCGCCACAATGGACTCGCGCGCCGTGTTATGATTCGCGGCCGCTCGCGCGAAACGCCGGACTTTTTCTTTTTTTTTTTTTTTTTTGCTTTCAACTTCGTTACCTATTGTATTGGCTTTTATTTTAGCGCGGAGAGCAATACTTTCGCCCGGCTGAAAGCGGATTTACGATCGAGATTTTCATAATTTTTAACGAAAGCGAATCATTATTGGGATTAAATCGTTAGCGAGGGGGGATTATTAATTTACGACGCTTAAGGAAGGGAGATAAATTGTTTCGATACTCGCGTTCTCTCGATGTCAATGGAATTAATTTCCAATTAAATTTGTGTATTATCTAATGGAGTTCCGTTTCGAATTTGTGCTTTCGGTTGTGCATTTTTAATGCCGCGAGTTTATTAAACTCGTATTAATGTTAAATATAAGTTTTCGATAAAATGATAATGTGATGTTTTAAACTTTGTTGAACTTTATTATTCTGATAAAGTATGTATATAATTCGGAGGATGTTAAAAAATGATGTTACACGATTGAGCGAGCAAACATTTTCCCCGAATCATTACGTTTCTGTATTCTGTATTTAAATAAAAAGTCATCAGTCTTCATTGATTCTATATATAAATACATCGATTCATAATATAATAAAAATACGTTTTTTGAAATTCAAATACGACTATCTTTTATGCAGTGAAATTGAAATCTGTAATAAACTATCGGTAATAGAAACAAGTAATAAAAGTAGATAAGAAGCTTTGTAAACTGAGCCATATGATGAATGTGAAGGTTATTGTACTCATTAAAAAATACAGAAATACCGTTTGTAACCTGATTTTCCTTCCAACGAATTCGAATCGACGACACATAAAATCATTTTTCCTCCAGCGCATTACTCCTAATTTACCGATCCGACATTCGATTCGATTCCGCGCTCTCGTAACCCCCCCCAAAAAAAAACTGAAAGTATAATATACGCGCGTCGAGCGGCCGAGTCGCGCGAGAGACAAAGACAAAAGCCGCCGCAAAAATTCGATTGTTCATTTGAACGCAAATTCGCGGCGGCGGCGCGCGCGGATCCGACAAAAGGTGCGTGTGTGCGCGCGCAATTTTCCGGCGTGTCAACTGCTTTCGGGGCAGGCAGCAGCGAGAGGGGCGCGCGCGAACGGCACGCGCGAGCGAGCGAGCGAATTCGCGGGAGCGTGAACGCGCAAATTTCGCGAGAGCGCGCGACGCGGCCGCTTTTTATTTACCTTTTCCGGAGGGGGGAGGGGAGCTCTTTGCTCATTTGCGCGCCGCCGCGGCGCTGCGCGGAGTCTCTCTCTCTGTGCGTCTGTGTTTTGGGGGCTGCCGCCGCCGCCGCCGCCACGCCGGACGGATCGATGAATAAAATGTAGGACTGCCGGCACGCGCGCGCAGACGGATGCTGCGACGTGCGAGTGGACGGATGGATTCGCTTCGGTTATTGGGTAAGAATTGGGTAAGGTAGAGATGTAATAAAACAGCGGTATGCTTACAAGCAGATAGAATAGTAGATAATACTGCAATCAGGTTTAAAAGCGAACTGTTAACTAGTTCGTCGAAGGTAGAATTACATTTAAGTTTTTTTCTCGGGATGCACAGTGCACTGACAGGTTTGAAATATTCAGAGAAATTTCCAGGATGTTCAAGTCAATTTGTATTTTTCAGGGGACTTTAAAAATAAATTTCCGCTCGTGGCGCAGCAAAAACTTCATTTATGTATAAAGATTTTTAAACAAATGGTTGTTATTTATTGACAAAATTCATGATAAATGACAATTAAATTCTACGAAAATCAACTGATAAGTTATTTAAGGAAATAACCATGACACTTAAATACCTACAAATTAGAAAAACTTGTTTAATTGAATAATACATACCTAAATATTGTAAACGTAATTCATTCATTCAGTTTCATTCTTTCAGCATTAATACGAATTCGCCCACTGCTCTATAAATTATTGAAGAGGTTATGTCTTAAAACACGTATTTTTCAACGTGACAACAGAGCAACGAAATAAGTTGTCAATTACAATGAATGATGACGCTTTCAAACGGTAGTAAAGTAAATCTCGAATCCTCCCAAATAATCCAAAAAAACTCTAATTAAGCCGGCGCGAAAAATTTGTCAGTCAGCGGCCTCAGCGGCCCTTAAAAAAAACTTTTCCCCCTTTCTTCGTTTAATTTGAGCAAGACTACTTCACGAGCACGACCCGAACCGCGCTGGCGTCCGCGCAACTTCACAATTAGTCTCCAAGATCGTTACCTCCAAGTTCACGCCTGCCGTCCTGCGGCCTCTCGACCCTTAAATAAGGTCAAAAACGTCAGTCACTGGAAACTCGACTAGCGGAAAGGGAAAAGAAATGCAGCCGCGCCAGGCGGAGGGCTCTTTCTCGGAAAATTCAACGTCCGATGCAAATAAAAAAAAAAGAAGAGGAGAGACGGACAAAAAACCGCAATAACCTCGACGACGTCGCGTCTCTCGTTGTTTATGGAGCTCGGTGGGGCTGGGGGAGGGGGGGCGGAAAGTGTAACAAAGAGGGCGCGCGCATCGAACAATGGGCCGCAGAGGCGAACGAGGGAGAGGACGGAGGCCGAGAGAATAAAACGAATGAGATATGAATGGCGAAGGACGTTTAGCGTAAGGCAATATTAGTTCCTGTACGGGCGTGCGTGCAGCCGACCGCTCGGTAGATGAATCTACGAAATTCTGGAGAAATTTACTTGGGGAAGGGGAACGGGGGGGCCGACGGATGCTGCTAGGGCAATTCCTAATTGATCGGAGGATTATGATTAATTCTAGGTGGTGTTTTGGATGTTTTGGACCTGCGTGATTGATATCGCGTAATTAATGGTTTACTGTTTTTCTTCATAGAAGCTGCAATTATTTTCTTGCAGTTTTCCCATCTACTTCTCAAGGGTGATGTATAAGTGAATTTTCGGTGAAATCTTGGTTTTTTGAAGAATACAAGGATTAAATTCAATTTGTTGAATTAAAGGCTACTATAACGTTTATATTTCAACTAATTGAGGTTTAATAATGTGATTGGTAATATGTGTTAAACAGGTGTTCCCTACGAACCGAGTAAAAATTTAAAAGCTGTAAATATCATTGAACAAATGCAGATATAGTTCATTAAAAAAATAATCGTTTAAAACATAGGAATGTTTTTTGTTTTTCATTCAATTTTAATTTGAAAGGTTTCATTTTCTTCGTTATTCAATTTCAGGGGGAGTTACCAATGCAAAAACTAGCGTATTTTCAAAATCAGTAAAGTTATGTTCACTTGTTTATAAGACTTCTCGTCGAATTTCATAGATTTATCGAAGATTCAACGATAAATCTATAAACAAGTGTTTATTAATTAAAAGCAATGAGAATAAATGAAGCAATTCTTTTTTGTGAAATGAAGGCGGTTATAAATCGATGAGCAATGAAAATATGAACCGAGAGTTTACGTAACTCATTAGTAATAAATACCGTTAATGAAAGAAAGCCCGAGAATCAGCGTCGTCCAATATTTTTTTCCACCAACTCGTCATTTATCCAATCAGAGTTCAATAAAAAATACTCTCGTTAAAAAGAAGCAATTCCACGAATATTATTGCTAATTTCTCTTTTTTTCACCGGCGGTCAATACCGTTAAGCTACTTAATTCACGTCACACAATTTAAACTACGCGGAGACTCCACTAATACTCCGGTACACAATAATTGCCATAATCTCGCTCGCGGCGGCAAATCTGCATAATCCGCTCGTTCTTTAAGCGCGACCTAAATGCATTTAGAAGCGGAGGAAAAAAAGTCCACACAGCGGAAAGAGAGCCGACGCGAAATGGGAAAAGACAAATGGAAACGGCGAAATCGGAATGGCCGTCGCGCGCGCGGCCATCGAAGGTTTTACGTCGCGCGAATTTCCCCATTATGGGGGCTAGCCGGGCCATTGTAGCCGCAGTTATAACCCTCCCCGATATTACCGCAAAACAAACGAGCGACACTACAGGAAAAGGAGAGGGGAAGAGAGAGAGAGAGCTCCGGCCGATGCAAATTTGCGCGGAAAATTGTGATGCACTGCGGCCACGCGACTTTCATTCGCAAAATTGGCTCGGCCCGACGCGCGTGTTTGGATTTATGAAAATTATTGCGGGTTATATACCCCCCCCTACCCGCCCCCCCTCCGTCCTCGCCCCTATTTACATCCAAATCGTTTGAATGATTCATGCGATCTTATTGTTGTCTTTTTTACGTTTCGTTTCTCCGGTAATTGTAATCTATATTTGGGTCGCCACTTTTTGCAGCCATAAATATCTGTCGGCAGAGAAATGACTATTCTGAAAAAGGATTGCAAGTGGCAGCAGAAGGATTATTTTTATTTCAATTTATTAAAAGAAATTAGAACGTGAAAATTTAATAATAAACAAATTTTATACGGTTATTGCGTTTTTAATTTTACAGCAAAACCCATTTTCATTATATACGTCGTCGTTTAATTTAAATTTTTTTGTTATTAAAATTTGTTGTTTTTTTTTCATAGTGAAAAGAAAGAAAATTTAACAAAAGAAAGACGTTACTCATGTGTAATTTTTTTGCAGGACTCAAGTATTTTTTGAAAATGTAAATATAGAAAGGAAGGAAAACAAAATAATAAGAAAAATGAGAAAGCACAGTTTTACGCGAAAGAACAAAAAGAAAAACTTGCAGAAATTTTGAAAAATGCATACGCGGAAAATGAAACACTCAAAAAATCCAACTACTCAACCCAAAGAAAAATTGAAATTCTAAATAAAGGAATTGAATAGAATGAAAATATGAAATAAATTGATCATATGAATCAACTTTTCTAGACAATTTATATATTACCAATTTGTAAAGTTAATTTGGGTAAACTTCAGTATCCCGATTGAAATATTCAGGATTTTTGCTCTTCTTTCCCGGTATAATCAATTTTATTCGAAATGAATTTTAAATAAATCCACACGAGGAAAATTTCATTCCCTTTAACGCCTACCTGTTTAAACAATGAGCCTTTGCACAAAGCTGCGTTCGCTTTACTTTTTGGCATCGGAAAATATTTGAGATTAATTAAATTTTTACACTTCGATAAACAAATATTTGGTCATTAAAAATACTCATTCGAAATTAAATGAATAAGCGGAGGTAGTCCCTATGATAATTAATATTCTCGAAATACAATAAGCCCCAAATCCACTAAAGAATTCAATTTTATTAAAGGCTTCTAAAATTAGCGGTCGCCATAACTTTAAAGTTCAATGAAAATCATAACGGTATAAACTGGTTCGTGTAAAGGGTAAACCATAAACCTTTGACTGCAACCAGAAATTCCTTTCGTCGAATTTATCGCTTCCATTCAGTCCCAAAATTCAGGCAATCGACGAAATTTACACAAATTCCAGCCCGACTTCAAAATTCAGTTTTCTCCCTTGACGTTCCAACGAAATTCGCCGTCGCAAAAAATAACACGAGTTGAAGCCTCCCTATTAAAATCGTACAGTAGTCCAAAGTACAAAAAGAGAAAAACCGCAAAAAGAATGAGCAGTCTTACTGTTTACGTTTCCAGCGAGAGTCGAAAGATGTTTAAGCGACAGTTTTATCAATTTTGTATACCGTAATTACAGTCCTCCCCTCTCCTCCAGACCGACGAGGACGAATAATCAAAATCGCAAACACCGCCGCTCGCTTGTAATTGGCCGTACGAAATAAAAACAGCAACGGCGGGCGAAATCCTCGAGCAAATAAAGCGAAAAAAAAGACGTCTGAACGAGGGTGTCGTTGAACATTGCGCGTATGTCCGCGCGCGTGTGCAAAGAGAGAGAGTCGGAAAAACGTCTCGACGGATTTCCGTCGATTGTCCTTCTTTCCTCGGCGCGCGCGAATGAAAAGAGAGATTTAATGCGAGAGAAAGAGAGAGAGGGAGAGAGTAAGAGCCCGCGAGCGAAGAATAGGGGAAAAAGTATTGATTGCGCGCTGCACAATTGGACGCGTGAAATGCAATTTGTCGGAGATGCCTCGATGCGAGAGAGTTTTAAACGCGATTTGGGAGAGAATTTTACGATTTATCTTTGATATTAATTATGGTTTTAATATATATTTGCTTTATTCTACAATTTTTTTTGCATTTTCCTTTTACTCGCTGCACGAACTCCCAATGCATATCTTTGATTTATATTCTAGGAATATAAATTCAATTTCAATAATATAAATGTTTTTATTTAACAAGCAATTGACGACCGAAATTTAAAATAAATGCAGGGCTTACTTAGCATAAATGCACTTTTTGATCCGCTAAATTGATTAATACATATTAATTTCTCAACTGGTTTATTATTTTGAAAAGAAGCATCCAATAAAGTCGAGCTAAAAGTTACATACACAAGTTAACCGCGATTTATCCCATCGCATATTCAGCGCCCTCCTCTCCGAAAAAGGAAACTACTTAAATAATTTCGCCAAAATTAACATAACTCCCCGATTCGGGATAAAAAAGATTCGCATAAATAAGCGGTCACCAATTTGTAATCTAAATTTATAATTTGCTTTTTATTTCGCGCCCGACAATTATACAATTGAGCGGCGACGGGCGACGGCGGCAGCAGCGTGCGAGGTCTCTCCGAGAGGCTTCTTTTTGCATAAATTACAACGGCGCACACCGAAGAAGAACAACAGGTTCCAATCGACTTTTTTTCCCTGCAGCCCGACGCAACCTGTCGCTGTATACCCTCGCAGATCGGAATAAACTTTTATCTGCTTTACGGACGCGAATAATGTATTGAAATTCTTTAAACCGTATTAATCAGAATTTCTTGCGATTAAGTGCAGAAAACGTAAAGGAGGATCTTCAAAAATTTTGATATATTTATATCATAACAAACCTATGTTTTATTTCTTTCTCTACAGTCATAGTAAAAATATTTATTCGAAAAACAAAAGAAAAACAAACTTCCTTGTGTAGTTTTATAAATGTCCATATTATATCCCTCAACTTTTTGTGCAATTTTTCAAAATACAATGTATATGCACTTAGTATTTAGAAGTATTAAAATTTTATTTTCAAACGGAACATTGTAATTACATAAAATCTATCTCTTTTGTCGAAATATAGTATAACCAAAATGTAGCAACCCAAAATAAAATTATAAAATACATAAAAAAAGTGTTCAAGTAAATATTGTGCTTTATAGTTGAAAGAAAAAAAATATCGGCTAAATTTTATTTATCGGAACTCGGACACAGTTCCGAAAACGGTGATTAATTTACTTTTACCGCGCAGTCGCCTTAATTACCAATGTAACAAGATTAAAATCTAATTAAAAGCGCCGTTAAATTACTTGCACTCGACAAATCTCCAGCGTATTTACATAAACGCTTTTCCATCAGCTCCCCATAAATCACGATCTCGTTTCCCTTATCTCGATCGAAGCACCTCTCTTTAAAGAAAAACGATACTCGATCATCGGAGCCTTGTTTACATTTTTGAGGAGGAAAAGGAGGACCTTGAGTTTTTTTACGGAACCGGTTTTCGGAACTCGAGTGTGTGAATGATGCCGTAATGATGAGCGGTGATTTAATCCTTAAAGGTGAGGCTGCTTCTGCTTCCTTCCTTTTTTTATGCCGCGATTTGCGCCTGAATTATGATTGGGCGCCTCCTTTGAGAAATTAAGTGACGTATACAGCTTATGCAGGAATTTTACGTGTTTGTTCTCACGGAGATTTTTTAGGAGGAATAATCAGACCTTTGGGCTACTGAAAGTACCGCCCAGAGTTAGATGTGACTAATGGCTTGATTGAGTATTAATTTGAAATAAAATCATATAGTCTGTATTTCAAAATCTATATTTGAAATCTGTGTTTCAAAAAATTTTAAATTATGTTTAAGAAATGAATATTCAGTTTTTCTTTTATGAAATTGCACATAATCGTGTACCGTAATACATTTTATTTTAATAAATATATATCTTAAATTTTCTTTGGTGATAAAAGGAACGTTCTTCCTATTGCTTTAATTTGGCCAACTATTTTATTTAATACTGCAGAAAATTGCTTTTCCAGGAAGTTTAAAGTTTATTGAAGCAAAACTCACTGATTTCGTTGAAAACTTTGGGATTCAAAGTTATTTTACTATACAGGAGAGAGATCGTTCATTTTAAGAAATTAAAGATTCCTCTCGTAAAACTCATTGTTTTTTTAATTTTCGTAAAATTCGACGAGAAAAATCAGGCAATTTGTAATTTAAAAGCCTTGAACAGAACCCTTGAGAGCATTAAAGAAGCTTAATTTTTTATTCCCCTCTGTTTAATTTATTCTGTTCAAAGTTTTATCGATAGCCAATGAATAAATTGATAATCAAATAAAAAAATTACACTCTCTCTCCCCCTCTCTCTCTTTCTCTCTCTCTCTCTCTCGACTGCACTGGAATTAAAATTTAACAAAAAAACTTGAGCAAATAATTACTCGTTAATTGAATTCGGCATCCAAAAAACAACACGAACAGAAGAGAGGGAAGAACAAATTTTTGAACAATTAATCAAGATAAAATACGGGCAACAATTACAGATTTTCCGTCGAATCGAGTCCAGTCTCATTCATAAAACATACACACGCCGGAATTTAAACATTCCCAATTATTTACTCCGGACGAGCGCAAAGCAAGCCGCGCGCGCATCCTGTTTATGCGCAAAGCGATTAATTAACCGGATCGAGAGATTCGAAAATAAAAGCGCAAAGAAAAAGTCCGAGGGCAAAAACTACGCGTTTACCGGGGCGCGTTCAAACGAGCGTTTGCTCTTTTCACTTTGGGACTTGTCGATACGTCGAATCTTCAATTTTGCTTCGACTTCCCGCCAGACTTCAAAGAGCCGATTTTAGATTGTTGTCCGACTATTAGCGAGCATTCAATTTTTCACCTACTATTTATCTCTCTTTCTGTTGATTTTTTGTGCTAATACTTTTCAGATATTGACTGTTTAACTATTACTCATCAAAACAAATATTTAGTATGCCAGACAAAGCTTTATTCGTTATATATAACCCTTACAGAAAATAACTGACTATATTATAATTTTCGTACGGGTAAGTATATTGAAGTTATACTTGAAACGTCCATTTTCTCATTTCCGATTATCCGGTTAAATTCGAATTTTTACCGTAAACAACAGTTTCAGCGGAAACTCTTCAAAAGCGGGATCCGCCACTATCAGAACTGGCATTACGTCCGCATGCGTGCATACGTACAGAGGAGAAGCAGCCGAGCGAGCGCCTCCGCAATCGCGCGACCGCACGTTAATCCGCCGTTTAAACTGTCACGCAACGCCAGAACTATTCTCCGTCTCTCCCCTTCCGTTTTCCTCTCTCTCTCTCTCTGCTGACAAAAGTAAAGCGAAAGCCGCGTGTAAGAAAAATTGATTGGTTTCCGAACCCGAGGGTTGGTTGACCTTATAACCCACCTGTTTTCGCGGCGAGAGATTAGTTTGCTTTTAAAAATAGAACTAGAGTCAATTTTGTGCGGAAGACGGATAGCCGAAACGGCGGATAGGTAGATATTTACTAAATAAAAAGCTCAATGGCATACGCGGATTTCGCTGGAGAATTGTGATAGTAAGCCAAATTATTATGATAATGTGTAATAACATACTTATGCATATTGTATTGCATAAAATCAAATTATTTATAAAAAAAAACTCATTTAACAATAGTTATTCATTCATTCATCATCATTCATCTCTTATAAGGAGGGAGTAAAGTAAAGTGTCTTATCGGGAAATGCATGAGTCAGCGATGAGTGTATTAAAGAGTTTATTTATTATATTAATCAATTAACATCAATCTCGAGAGCTACAGAGGCTGTTGCTACTTGAAGTAGCGAATACATAAAAGAGGCATCCAAGCTCAAGTTGTATTTTAAGAAGAAAATTTAATGCAGCACTTTTTATCGATGAAAAAGCACTTCATAGAAAAAAAACTCGCGAGGGCGAAATAAAAATGCCGCAAAAACAGAATTAGTACTTGACTCAAAAGCAAAATCCGAGGTAAGCCATAAAAATGCGTGAAATTCCAAAAAAAAAAAAATGCAACTTTTTCCATTACATTTTCTGGTCTAAAAAAAACCTATTTCAATCAGTGTAGGTCAATTTGGCGAGGGCCAAGGAAATCCAAGCCCCGAACATTTTAAATGACGGGTTCGTCGCACCCCGTCTGATTTAATCGAATGAATTTTCTCTCGACTCCCTCCGCTTTTGCGATATTCCCCCTACCGTATCGCTGTCCCGAGTGACACACGACAACGATAGTCGCCTATTAAAGCACAAGTTTATTTGGACGTCTGCTTTACTTTGCGGTCAAACAGAAATATCTGTTTTTCTGAATTTAGAGATGAAATTCGAGTTTTTTATAGAGTGCAAAACAAAGAGAGTTTGTTTACGCTTTTCTCAAGATAGAAACCGGATTTTGTCTCTTAATAATGTCTCTTTAACGGTTGGATTTCGTGCCTTGAAAAACTAGAAACGATATTGCAAATATTTAGAACGTTTGCTCTTTGAAAAATTGTGCTTGAATGAACAATTTTACCGGATAAATGTTAATTACTACATTTCCAAAATTGGAGTGTAACAACTTCTGTAAATAAAAAATTAAACTTTTTAATGCTAGCTAAAGTTACCGTTAAACTTGACTAGTTGCTTCTGAAAATTTATATATGAAAATGCAATAATTTTAAAGCACTGCGTTTCTATTTTAATCGAATTTATAAATAATTGCAGAGTTTATTGCACGGCTGTTAACACACAAGTAAACGTACATACATATTTTTATAACTCTTATCACCAACAGCGTCAATTTACCAACGAATGCGACATATTTTCTCGATGGGAATACATGAGTGGCAATGAGTTGCAAGAGAAAAAATGTCATCATAATTTCATACATAATTGAGGTGTACCTCTAATTCTAATGAAAGTTTCAAGAATTAGTCAATTATAAAATTTTTAAATTAAAAATTTATTATCAATTCTTGAAATCCTAATAAATTTAAACTAATTACCTAGAATCTATATTAATACACTTTTAAAATAAGTCTAAAAATTCTCATTATAAAAATTTTATAAAATCATTTCCATGCGATTTCCAAAATTCACCTGCAATAAACGCTCTCGAGAAAAATAATGTCGTCAACGTGAAAATAGACAAGCTCCTCGTCAGTGAGTTTCGAATGCCTATAGACTGCATGCTGCATGAATTTCTTCCCGTTTTCCCCTTATTTTTACCCTTTTACTTAGGCAAAACGAAGCCGAGGAGGGAAAAATCGATGTCGCGCTCGACTCTCAACGCCGACGACGAAAATCGTGCGAATTTTTATGCCCTCCACTATATAATTCGAAGGGGGAGGAAAGAGGGAGAATTCAATACATGTCACACCGGCGCGAGAGAATGCTAATGGAATTCGCAGAAATTGGAATTCAATCACACAGAGATATAAAGAAATCGCGCCTTCCATTTTCTCTCTCTCTCTCTCTCTCTTTCTCACCGCCTCTTTTCTTAACATCGCGAGAGAGGGAGACAGAGAGAGTTGCTGTTTTATTGCACGTCCAACTTAATAAAGTTAATTTCGACAATATTGCGCGTCCGCGAGATTTAAGCAAAAGATTTCTGTCTGAACTTTTTGCTTCAAAAGCAGTATAGCACTTCGAAAATACATAAAATGTTCTTTTGCATTAATATTTCAATGCGCTTACTTTTAGAACAAAATTTCTTATTATTAAACCAACAATTTTTTCTGAATAAAAAAACTACTTTCAATTTAACCGTATTTGTATCAATATTTTGTTTATTATTTTACATTTTGAAAAATCAGAAATTGAGAACGTCAGTGTTACAAAGATATTAATTTGCAATATACATAACGCGAGATCGAATTTCAATACCAACACTTAATCAAAATTTCATCATTTAATACTCAAAACGATTAACTAAAAATTGCTTTTACTCACGTTTCATTTGCAAAAAGTTAATGCAGCAATAAAAATTTTTTTTTTCTAATTTATAGCACTTCCAGCAGATAAAAAATAAGCCTTTAGCAATAAATTAATTAATGCAGATTTTGCTTCCGAGCTCAATGGGCCAAGTGGTTTAATCGATGCGAACAAACCAATAATCTTCCCTCTATAAATATAGCGGTGTGCGCTTCGGAATTTTTAATTAGGAATATTATTATTTTCTTTATTTATAATCGATAAAAACTAGCTCTGGAACTTCCCATTTCAGTTGCAATGCACTGCCCAGGTCAATATCGCTTTTTTCGACCGCACGGAATTCTCTTTAAATCGCCAGCTTTAATTAATACATCATTATTTTTAATTAACCTTTTGTGTCCTCCTCGTTAACAAACTGTATTAAGTTGGAAGGTGTAACGCAAAATTAATTTCCTCCTATATACGAAGTAATGGAAATATTTTACAAAGTTACCAGGACGAAAATGTAAATGAAACTTTTATTGCGAAAGTTCGATAGGCAGTCCAAGATTCGTAGTCATTAAATAAAAGGTAAAAATGTCAAAGATATTGCTCAACATAAAATGGAGAACTATCGAAAATTATTTTCTTTCTTCTGATAATTCAGGGACTTTTTGTGAATAAAAATTTAAAATTTTAATCCTCTACTTACTTAAACAGATAATTTTGTGATTTTAATTAGACGTGGTGAAATATATATCATAAAAATTCATTTTTAATTTTAAATAATTTCAAATTTCCAACCAAACATTTTAATACTTTCTAAAATAAATTAAAGTAAATAATACTTCTAGCACATAAAAATGCGAAACTAAACAGTACATCACAAAAACAATTATGCGCATTCAAATCGTACTTATTACGAGCTCACAGTGTACAAAAACGAAAAGAAAAAAAAAAAAACAGTAAGATAGCAAAAATTCGTGCACTCCGCCGGTTGCGTGCGGCACAACACTTATATCTGCTCGCGCTTGGAAGAAAAAAAAATTCGACCAAAACAAAAGGAAAATCATTACAAGTTCGAGAAAAGCAACAGTTCGGAGAAGAAGAAGAAGGGGAATCGTTTATGCACAATCTGCGACTACAAATCTTCGCCTTCTCCCGCAGGGGAAAGACGGAGTGCCTCCCATGTGACTTCAAGCCGTAGTCGAAAAATCGATTTGCGTGCGGCGCTGGCAAGGACGTTTCGTTTTAAACTTTCATTACAAAACCGAGCAACATTAAAAGGGGCCACCGTGTGGCTCAAGCTCGGACGAATGTTGGATAAAGTCTTGCTGAATGGGCGAACTTTGTTTTATCGGCTTTGCTTTTTATGGATCGCGAGGCAATTCTTGATACTAACGGCGACTTTAAATATTTAAGAATAAATTGATCGAAAAGGCATGTTTATGGCTGCGAAGTATCGTTACATGAGAACGTATAATCCGGAATCAGTAGAACAGAATGTAATTTTTATATATTTCAACAGAAGCCGATTTCTAGATTACATAAAGTTGAATTAACAAGTAATAAAAATGAAAAAAGATGAAAAATATTTATGTCAATATTTGTATGAAAATAAATACTACACATTTTACTAAAGGAAGACAAATTTTACCGTTAAAGTACAATCGAATATAATAAAATACTATATAACATTTAATACATTATCTAACCTCAAATTTTTTTAATTTTCATATTTTGACAGTACAATAATTTAAATAAATGAAAATGAGAATAACTAAAAATTATTAGATGAATATCTTAAACTTTAAAATATTTTATACCAGATTAGACAGCGAGCCAATTTAGCCGAATTAGACTTCTGTTAGTGAGAATCACACCATACCGATATTTACAAAATATTAAAACGTAAACGCGTTTCTTTGGTTAACCAGGTGCACCAAATTCAACGGTTATGCGATCAAGCGAATTTCGTACCTTGGACTCTAAAAGCTTGACATTTACAAACCCGCGACAGAAAATGAAGAAAATTTTCAAATTTTGCGTTAAATTATCTTAAAATTTTGAATTGGAATTCATTTATATCAGAATATTCACTAAAATGAATTTTAAACTAATCAATCGATTTAAAAAAATTAATGTGACGAAACATATTAAAATTATTGAAAAACATCTCTTTACATTGTTTTTACATAAATTTTGTGAAAACTAAATTTAAATCGGTGAATTATCAAAAAGTAATAAAAAAACTCGTTTTATATATTTATTTTTGATAAAAACTTTTACATCAAGTAAAAACTATTCTTCAAATTTAAAAAGTCGTAAAACTTATATAAAACACGTATACAAAAATTAATTATTCGAGTCCAATTCACACCATTAAATACATTAAACCATAATTAAAAATTCATAAAATATGTTGGTACCTATATTTTTTTCCTGACAGCTAAACAATACATCGATAACAAAACAAAAAAAAACCGATCCAACAAGTCGCGCGAAACTAAAAGTTCACCCCCAACATTGCGAGACCTGCACTCGGTCCCTGAAACCAGCTCTCCGTCCGCACTCGTCCGAATCAAAGCAGCACATCACAGGCAAAGCATGGCATGGTCACAGAGCAAGCAACAGCCAGAAAACAAAACCTCTCGGCGCTTTACCGTTTTGCGCGTGTGTATGGGCATAAGACTTCCTGCCTCACACGCCTGCGAGCGCACTTTCTCTCGAGCTGGCCCACTTAGTCCTCTCTCTCTCTCTCTTTATCTCTCTCTTTTTCTTTCGCTCTTTCTATCTCTTTGTGTATATTCACGTCGACCTTCGCAGTGCTGGTCGTCTGCTAGCGGCGGGCCTCGCGCCGCTGGCTCGCTGCTGCATCGCACCCACGCGCGCACAAAACTCACTGCACAACAACCTACCGTACCTGTTTCTTTCTCTCCCTCCCTCTCTCGCTTTTTTATTTTACTCTCTTTCTCCCTCTGTGCTCGGTCTGTTTCTCTTCTCGTTTGAAAGAAGCACCGTCGACTGATTTTGCACTCTGTCGCACTAAGTCATCGGGGGAGCACTCGCGAGGACGCAGAGTACAACGGACACCTCGCGCACCGACGACTGGCGAGGCGAGACTGGCGGTACCGAGCCGCCGGCTGCGCTTCTGCACTCTCGAGCCTGCCAGGAGAGGGGAGCCAACGACTGACAGGTGACTCGCCGCCGCCGGCTGCGCGCGCGCGCGCGCGCGAATTTACAAAGCTATACCGGGTGTCCTGGGGAGCGGAGGCACCTAGGGGCATCTTTTGGAGTATCGGAGAACTTGTGCGGGAGTATGCCTTATCCACTGGGATAGAGAAGGCTGGATTTTTTTCGAGCCTAATTCGGAGAAACTAACTAGAGCTTTCCATTACAAACTATTTAAACGAGAAAACAAATGTTTGTACATTTACTCATGGTTTCATTTTTTTAATAACTCGGTAAGCAAGTTTGAAAAATTTGTAAATTTTTTTCTAAAAGTAATCAAGAATGAAATCAATTTATAAAATATCAAGTATTTTATTAATACCTTTAAAAAAGGTATATTGTCGGAAAGTATAACTTTACTGTTGGCCAAATTACCAATGTAGACAAACGAAAGTGGTGAAATCAATTTATAAAATGTCAAGTATTACATCGTTGCCGCAACTTAATAAATGTTGAGCTCGATTTATATAATTTATACAATAAATGGCTGAAAAAAGCATTTCTTTAAATACAAATATATTGTTTCTTACAATTCTTACACTAAATACAAATATAAGCTAACGAAAGTGGTGAAATCAATTTATAAAATATCAAGTATATATCGACGTATCCTAGGAAGAATGGTACATTTAAAAATGGCTTATTTTCAATCTTCGTCTCCAATACTTGTGATGTCTGAAAAAAACATTTCTTCATTGTTTCTTAAAATCACAAATACATGCTAACAAAAGTGATGAAATCAATTTATAAAATTTATAATATATCAAGTATTTCATTAAAACTTTTAAAAACCGCTACCAACCCTATTATCGGGTTCTATGAGGTTTCTGCTCCCTTTTATCGGATTTTATGAGATCTTTGCAATAGGGAAGTCATTGGCAGTTAGCTTCCTCCTAACTAATTTATTGTTCCATATTATTATCTCGTTTTTATTATTATTTTATTTTTATATGCTCATTCTAGAATTTGATGAAAAGCTAACAAAAATTAAAGATAAATTTTGTTATTGGAATATTTAAAGTCCTAAAATACAGAATTTTGAAGCTTGAATAAAAATCATGCGCTAAATCAAACTTTGTACAAGCCGTATAAAAAAATAATGTTCAATACAAGAGCATAAAGGTGATTTTAACATGGTGTTACAGTTTCACACTATCTTCGTTTTGAAAAAAATGAAATAAAAATTTCAACTAAATTGATTTTCTGTAACTAATATTAGTCACAGAAAAGTAATTTTTTGTATATTATTTAAACTATATTGCTAACGAACGACAAAAAAGTCATAATAAAATAATTATGATTGATTATTTAAATCCAATTTCAACAAGTACTAAAAGTATTAAGATTTTGTAATAGTCAAAAAAAGCTTTTACATCTTAGAAAGTTAAACTTTGGATGTCAGTCAATTTAAATAGCAAGAATATAATATTAAAAACCTTTCATTTTTTTGTCAATGAATTGATGACGGAAAGAAAAAGGGAACAAAGATTCGGTATAAAATAAGAAAAGTTTTATTATAGAAAATGATTTGTTTTATTCAGTTTAATGAACATGTAATTGATAAAATCTCAAAATTTTACAACATTAAAAAAATATAATTAAATTGAATATCGCTTATGGCCTAAAAAATCGGAAAAAAGGTTCAAAACAATTTTTTTTACCGTAATTTTTTTACTGAAAATTTTTCTCGCGTCCCACTGGTTATCCTTAGGTCATTACGATACTCAACTTTTACAATCCTTTCCTTAAATCTAAAGGCAGAGTCTCTCGGTCGTTTTGAGCGCAAATCCCTCACATAAAGCGGAGAACTCGACGGTTGTAGTGTAAAAAGAGACTCCGCAGTTTCGCTCTTATACAGAGTAAGTTTACGATCTAAACGTATCACAGATTTTGCTTGGAACTAAACAATCGGAGCAGTTCCTTTGTCTTAGTTCGTAGATTATTTAGAATCTTTAAAAAATCAAATAATTTATACAATAATGGACACTTATGTTTATGTCGGTGAACACCTCCTCAGAATGTAACTTTTACATATATGTGCCCACTGTTCTCTGGTTATCTTGTTCACAGCCACTTTGAAGCTTTCTGTACTTTATTCGAATATAATGTCATGTCACCCTCAGCGGATTTCAGTTGAAAGTTTCATTTCCACGAGATCGAGTGCGGTTCTCGCATCTTCTGCCGAGTCATGTTCTCCTTCTTGGATCGTCTTACCCAGCACGTTCTTAGCCAGGACCTTTAAACTATTCCGATA
>JAWWEO010000001.1:28905255-28922234 GCA_035582975.1 Ormyrus labotus | reverse complement strand
AGATGTAAAAGCTTTTTTTGACTATTACAAAATCTTAATACTTTTAGTACTTGTTGAAATTGGATTTAAATAATCAAGGGCAAGTTCCTGTACTGCTATTTGGGCGAAACTGCACAAGATTGTCGGCAGATCTGCTAAGAACAATAAAACGTTAAGAAATAAATGCGAATCTTATTAGTTTCCAAAAAGAAAATAATGCTCATTTTACCCCTTTAAACGCCCTTAAAGTCAAGTTCCGGTACTTCGATTTTGACAAAAATTTGTAAGAATATGTATTTTGAGCCTACAAATTGATATTCGTCGAGAAAAATAGACGAATATGAAATTTCTTTTCGTCGAAAATCGACGTCTTTTTCTTTTTTTTTCTGAACTCCTATTTTTCACAAAATTATAGTAAGATGAGAGTAAAAGGGAAATTGGCTAGACAGGTTGATACTGAACACCGTGAGGTGTTTGTCAAGAAGGGGCGAATGTCTGTGTGTCGCTGTTTGTCGTATAAGTTGGAGGGAGAGCGCTCCAGGAGCGGGCGCTCTAAGTCGTTCCAGCGGTGGATGCTTAGTTCGAACGCTTTGCTCGATGATCTGCTCGAAGCGGTGTGAGCGCCTTGTAGCTACGCCCAATGAGGGGGCAACTCGATGTAGCGCTCGAAGTGAAGAGAGCGCTCTGGTGCTCTGCTACGTTGAAATTCACCACCTTATGTAAAAAAAAACGATAAAAAAAAATTGTCGACTTTTGAAAAAAAAAGTCTAAAAAATCCTTAATAATAAAATAATTATATTTTGACAATGTCTATTTTTGAATGTTATAAAAATTTTCGAAAAATTTACATTTACAAACAATTTTTTAAATTTACTAAACAAAATAATCCAAAACGTCTTAAAAACATTTAAAAGTACAAAACACAACTGTAGCGACACTAAGCTAATTTTACGTTACTGTCAATCTAAATTTCAAAGTTTAAATTATTCCACTCAGCATAAACAGTGTAACGTGTGTAACACGTTTCGTAATTACGATGTTGCATAAAATTTGTCGCATCTAATCTTAGCTATTATGTACTCAAAAAGTAAAGTTTAATACATTATCTTATGAATCAATCATGACTCTCGTCTGCCACGAGTCGTGATAATGCAAATGTACGAAATGCTCGTTGAGTTCCAATAAAAGCTGGTAAGGTGCGTTTGATACACATAAGAATTGTACACGTAAATATTGTACACAATTTAACATTGGTGAAATTTATATATAGATATACTGAGCCGTACTAAATTTGTGTACAATGTTTGCGTGTACGATTCTTATGTGTATCAAACGCACCTTACCTAAAAGCTAGAGCTTTACATAACCGTTTCATCAAACTTTCTCTTATAGAACGTTGTTTTGTTCATTATTAATTTTGCAGCTACTAAATTTCCTCTATTAAAAATCGTTTTTAGAGTTTGCGAGAGACATTTTGACCTTTGAAAATGCTCTTTTTTAATTAATTTGACTTATTCTGTAAAGTCTAAAATTTTAAGTTATTGCAAATTCATTTTATTTTTAAAGTTATATTACTATTTTCAACTTCACACATTTAATAAGCTTTTTTTAATATTAAATTAGAATTTAATATTTTATAAATCTTAAAATATTTTAGTTTTACGGTCGCTAGTAGGATTAAATTTCCTTTCTATAATGAAATAGTCCTTAATATTAGATTTCATTTTCAAATTTCCTTTCGATCGGATTTCTTTATTCTCATCTCAGTGCAGTATCTCGGATATAGATTATCGGAATCCTACAAAAAATATAACTGTAAACTTTTCACTGAAGTTCTTTAAAATAATATCCAATATTTCTTCAGAATAGTTTTTTAAATAACGTATATTTTATTTATTTTTGATTATAATATATATAAAATATGATAATATTTTATTTTAGGTGCTTAATTAAAAAATATAATCTAATTTCAGTACTTTTTTTTCTATAGTTTTTATTTAATTTACATTTTAGAAGAGACCGCCGTAATAATGAATATAAAAATCAATATCGCTAAAATTTTTACAATGATTTAAAAGAAGAATGTTAGGAAAAGTCATTTCATTATTATTTTTTATTACATGCTAATAAATACATTAAATTATAATGACCTCAAATTTTTTTGTCAATAATTTTTTTCAAAGAATAAAAACACATGAAAGTCACCGCCAATTTTCTTTCACATAACTACCCCCTCAAAAAACTATCTCCATCATTATCTCCTCCTTCAACGAGCTTCGAAAATTGATTAACGACTGGGACCAAAAAAGTAAATCCACAAAAAAATTCACTCCTCTTTATCGAAGCCTAATTGAGCACATCCCCAAGTACGTTTCCCGACGTAGGAGCAGATTGCTTCTTAAGAATGATATAAGAATGATAATAAGGGAGGTGCAGCTCGCGCCTCCCCAGGAGGATGTCGTGTAATCTCGACACAATCTCCTCCGCTCGCGACTCCCTCGAGATCGCTCCAATTAAGGATTAATTCACTCGGATGGATTCGCGCGTGCTATTTTCTCGTCTGGTGCCTTTTTTCGCGGGAAGACCTGGCGCTGATGGTCTTATTCAGCCACGTAATTTGCCGCCAGTTATGAAGTGTAAGGGATGTTAAAGCGTTTTAGAAGATTACTTATTGCTTAGGAGATAGCTTTGACAGACGTGACTGTTTTGTTAACTGAAAGTAAGGGTAAACGCCGTTGATTTCATTAGAACCGAAACTTGAAATTCATTTTTCGCCTTGAACTACAATTACAGGACAATAACTGAAAAGTATTATTACGGTATTTTCTTTGGAAGGAAAAATTGGAATTGGATGTATGACAAATAAGTGCAATAATGTTTTTTAATTTTATTTTTATTTTCACATGTACAACTTTTCCAGAGAATTTAAGAAAATATTCTTCTACTATTCTACTATTTATTAGTTATTATTTGAATTCATGTGCCACATAGGTAGGTGCATACATTCATTATAAATTTTAAATTGTCTAAAATTATACACATGTACATGTTTATTATAGTTTATATCAATTTATTACAGACATTACTTCGATAAAACATGTAATTAATCAATTGTTTATCACATATTTAAAGAACTTTCACCTATTTTTCAACAGACACAACTATAACAAACACTTCATATAACTCTTACTCGATTTAAAAATAGAAGTAACCCGCCACCCCACAATTCAATACCTTTCACGTCAACATCAAAAACTCTTAAATTTCCCGTACGAACTTTCGTGAGTTTTCCGCCCGTCAAATCATAATTTAATTCGAGCTTTCGTAACAGCGATGTCGGAAGAGTAAGGGTGGATTTATTGAAGGCGCGAAGCGACGAGCGAGTCGTCAATATATTAACGATGGAAAAACCGAGCGTCAAGAGAATAACGAAGCAAAGGCAATTCGAACAGAGTTAAACTTCAGACGGTTTTGATTTTGAATTGTTAAAATTAATGTAACATTTACAAATGTAGGACGGAAATATTTGATAATATATTGAAGAGCAACCCTCCTAAATATTCGTATAAGAATGTATTTTATATAAAAATTTACTGTAACAAAGTGATTTTATTGTAACCAGCCTTAGTAATAAATTATCGAATATAATTGTCAAAAATTTAATTCAACGTTTAAGTGGTGTATTTTAGCAACTTCTATATGAATTACTTTTTCGAAAAATAGGAAAATGATAAAAAATGCAAAAAATTCAAATCATTGAACTTAAGAATATTATTTATTTAAGATAACAATAGAAATTGCAGTTTCCTATCAATGACTTTGATAATACTGTTAACGCAGAAAGATGGCGTTTACTTAATATACTTTATAAAACATTTAAAAAGCATGCTTTTAGGCGCTTAAGTTTTCATTTAAAACACCACTTTGAGAACCGCAATACATACTATTCATTAACAAATTAAGAATTTCTCAAGAATAAAGAGGCTTATTATTTATTAGCTTTAAATGACAAAAAACAAATATAATTAGCACTCTTTATTTTCTTAAAGCACTACCAGAGGAATGAGTGAGCGAGTAATAACGTCGAATAACTCGCGCCCGTCTCGAGTCGTTAGTATATAGAATAAATTGCGAGCGATTTAGAGAGAGAGAGAGAGAGAGAGACGAGAGCTTGCGAGCACTCACCGGAAGCCCCGATTTCTCTCTCAAGCATCCTCGGCCCTCAATTATAGTCCCATTGGCTCCCCTATGCCCTCGTTCAGCCTTTCTCTTTTTAGTCAAATTGTACAAGTTGGAGCTCTCGACGGTATTTTCAGGAACAAATAGAATTTTGCATTATTTTTGCTATCTATAATCTTTTGAATGATTATTTTGAGGATAGATTAAAATGAAAAAATATGCTAAAAATGATAAAATTAATTATCTTGAATAAAAATTTCAATCTTTATTAGAAACTAAATTTTATTGCAATTTTTATTATCAAATACAGAATTTTCATATTAATTAATTTTATCTACATTATCGCCTTTCGGGTTGTCATTATTTTTATTACGTAGTTGTATTAATAATGTTAATCACAAACAGTATTTATTTAGGTTGTATTATAAATGCTAGTTTTTTTATCTCAATCTATCCTTAAAATCTAATTTGTGCATCATGATAATATCATAACGTTTATAATTTAATGTGACAAATAATTTTATTATGAAGTAAATAAATGTGCTAAATCTACAATTTATGAGAATGTGTCTGTGAACAATACATATGTATTTAGTAACTAAACAATAAATCGATCAAACAGAATATCTGATTCGAATAAAATTTACATCGTGTGTCAAGAACTCTTATATAACCGTGCATTCAACTGTATATACCGTTCGAAACTTAACGAGCTGACAAAAGAAAAGAGTTCGAATCAAGCTTTTTCGCACAAAATCTCAACATCCTAAAAAAATATTTATTAAGAACAGGCGTGTCGAAATTATTCCGTGTCGAAATTATAAAATGAACTCATTTGCTTTCACAATTGGCATCAGCTTCAAATAATTTGGTAAGATCATCACATAAAAAGAAATATCTTCCATGTAAAAAAAAAAACACTTTTGTAGCGAAAATCGTTAAAACTAGTTGAACACGTCGGAAAAATGTCCTAACGCGTTCAGAGTGTAATGCGTACACGCTCTAAAAAAATTTAGAACGGCTTTTTTATAAATCATCCTACTATAAGATAAAGCGACCCTTGGCAGCGTCGTTCGTCTCTCTCCTGCAAATAACTGCGTTCCAAGGCATCGGGGCTTCTTTCCCGGAGAAAAGGTAAAAACAGTTTGACGTCGCAGAGGAGCTATTATTTCGCGACATCCTCGAGAGTCTCCTTAATGTGGGCTATGATTCGGGAGACGAATTCTTTGAGAGTGCCCTCCATGAGTTTGCCTGCAATGACGACATCTTCGTGGTCGGCTTCAGAATGATCGTCGTAGTCGGAGACGCAATTGTTTGTGATTAAGCTGAAGGCAAGGACTTTCATGTCGCAGTGACGCGCTGTGATTACCTCATGGACTGTCGACATACCTATAATAGAAATTAAAAATTTAATTTTTTGTCGTATTGAAAAATTATTATTGGTTTTACTCTTGTAAAAAATGACAATTTATAGTCGTTACAAAATCTCTGATCTAAAATGTTCTAAAAATTTTTTTTACATAAAATGACTTCCTTGAAAGCTATTAGAGATTAACTAGATTTTAAAAATTAATACTATAATTTGCGAAACGTTTCTTAATAAGTAAGAACATTTTGAATATTTTTTCTTGGAAGGACATTAAATTTGTATTAACGAAATTTGTACTAATCATTCCACTAAAAATGCATTTCCGCGACCAAATGCATATTAAATGGCGAGTAGTTTATCTAATAAATGGTTTTTCGAAATTACTAGCTTTTAAGTCACGATAACATCTTATATAATTCCTTCATTACCGCTTGCACGTGATTTCCTATTCACTTAAATTAAAATACAAAATGATTAAATAATTAATACTATTTCGTCAACCAAATGAATATCTTGTCCCTCGGACCAAATTGAACGACAGAGAACAGTTTGCAAATGATATACTGACCGACAGCGTCGACGCCGAGGATCTGCAAAAGTTTCATCTCGGCGACGGTCTCGTAGTTGGGGCCACCGAGACACGTGTAGACACCCTTGTGCACGATGTCTTGGATGCCCATCTCCTCCACAACCTTATCGCAGAGGGACAGCAGCTCCTTGTCGTACGCCCGGTTCATCGGCGGGAATCGTGGTCCGAATCTGAAATAATTTCAAAACTTTAGTCTAACTTCGAATTAACAAGGACTGCGATCCAGTTCGTCCAAATGTTCATTATTCTTTCCTTGATTTGAACGCTTTAGTTTTTTACGTAAATGTTGGGAGACGAAAAACAGTATATAGCACATTTGAATAAATAAAAGTTATTACACTACTTAAAAATTACAAATAGAAGGTCTACAGATAGTCTAGAAGCCCTAATCTATCATCAAGATCCATGAAAAGTAGCGAGATCTTTTACCAGACGAACTTAACGTTGACTTTGAACTTATCTTTATACGTAATTTTTAAAGAAATTTGAAGTTTAGATTTTTTTTTTTAAATGGTATTCTTCATTTTCGATCTTATATTCTGAAGGACTGAAATATTTCACGTTCAGAAACATGGGACGAAAGTAAAAAATTTTATCTTCTGAAGAAAAAACGCGAATTCTCAGACTCTACATTGATTTTTAGCGGAAGAAATAAAAGCACCGTCCGTACGGCGCGTACTAAAGGAGACAACTAATTCCATAAAAATTTTTCACCTCGAAAAATCAACAGAGACGCATTACGGCGACGAAATAAAAGGGAAGTAGTGAGAACGGCGCAAGAAACTGCAGCGTGGCCGCATCGAAAAAAAAAAAAAGTAAGGAAGACCGAGCGAAAGAAGTCGGAGAGCAAGCCGGAGTTCCTTGAGTAAATACGCCAATCAGCTTTTTTCTATTCCCGTGCAAATAGTTCATCAAACCGATTCAAGGGGTCACATTATCGTGAAATAAATTCATTCGGTCCTTCTTACTTTTCTTACTCTCTCTCTCGCTTCGAAATAACGTGACCTCTTGGAGTTTAATTTTCCCCTTCGAGTGTCGCCGAATTTCTTTTATTTCAGTGCTCCTTTTTCAATTGCTTGAAGGAAACTAATTTCGCATTTAATCAACGGCGAATCATTTCCGATGAGATTTGGAAACTTTTCATGGATTGTTGAATATTTATTTATTTAGATAAACTTTATTATTGCTATGACTATGCAAAAGTTTATGTAATACTTACTAAACTTAAAACATATAAGTATGCAATAAAATTAGTTGAAAAATGGAATTCTTACTTAAAAAACAAGTTTGACAAACTGGTTTATGATTTAAACAAGTCTGATTTCAAGTTCGATCACAAGCTGTCACAGTTACATTCGCGAAAAAAGAAAATTAAACAAAATTGAATCACTCATCGAGTAAATTAATACTCATTAAAATTGTTTTGCAATCCATCTTTCTAGTTTCTACTTCAGGCTACTTTAAATATCTCTTACATTACATTTATTTTGTTGCAATAAAGAACAGAAAAAGCTTACCTGTCATCATTTGGTCCCTGAAGAGGATTGTTTCCGGCGAATCCCATCATGTTCACGTGATCCTTCATCAGCATGATGTCGCCGATTTTGTACTTTGGGTTCAAACCACCGGCTGCGTTTGTGACTATGATGTGCGTTGCGCCGACCAGCTTCATCACCCTCACTGGCATCGAGCACTAGATTCAAACGACAAAAATCCAAAAAAATCAAGCAACCTTTCAATTATTATCAAAAAAATTTTAAACTTTCTGCACCAAAAATTTGATTAAAAAGCAGTTTTAAAAGTTTCAAAGTTACGTTACCTTCCAGAGGGGATAACCCTCGTAGTAGTGGAACCTGCCCTGCATGCACATAACGGGCACGCCCTGCAGGTAGCCGAAGACCATCTGGCCCACGTGACCCTTGACAGTCGACGACGGGAAGTGAGGGATGTCCTCGTAAGGGAAGCATTGCTTCTGCGACAACGTGTCGACGATCGGACCTGAAAATAAACAAGCAAACATTTCAATCCGTGTAACCGATTCGTGTAAAGTCTGACGGTGAAGTGGAGGATCGTAAAGCTAGTTGAACCCCGATGAAGTTTGTTTTAGGAAACGAATATATGGGTCACGGTAAACTTTTTGACAATTCGAAAAACTGACGTGTGCGTGTATCGATATTTGTTCAATTGCGATTGAAATATTTTTTTTCGAAAATGTAACTTGCTTGTCGAGTGTAGCTAAGCTTTAACTAATATCTTTTGGTATTTCAGGATAGAATCAACAGTTCAGAAATAATGAAAAATGTACTTATTGTTTATTGTGGAAGGGTTTTTTTGTAGTAAAATTATTCTGCACAATTGAATATAGACGGTTCATTTAACGCAACGCTCTTTTTAGACCAATTTATTCGAAAATCTCATTCAGCTTCTATTCTAAAATTCTTTTATCCATAAAATCTGTTGCCATTATTTTAAAAAAATCTTTTGTTACTGGAAATTTGTAAAATGAAAAAAAAAAGCATTTTTCTATTTCGTTCTTTGTTTTCAAAACTACGTGTAAAGTATTAAATTGAAATAAAACGGCAATAAATTTTGCAGGTCCGCATAAATTTTGTGGAATCGACGCGCGTTCGTTTGAATTAATCGAATTTCGTTCTCCCGAAACAGAAATTTGAAATATCGTAGTGAACCGGCAAAAGGGATGTTTGCGCAAAGTGTTAAAAAAAGCTTTGACGTTTATTTATCGACCAATATATATATATATATACATAAATATCAACATTTACGCAAAATTTAAGTATTTCGTTAAGAATTTGTTTATACATCGGCCAGAACCTTTTAAATTTGCATAAAAACGAAATACGATCGAATGAAATATTAATAGTCTGCAAACAATTGATACTTCAAAAGAAAATACGAGTTCATTTAATCATGCGTATTATGCATCTTTTTCGGAAGCGTCAACGTAGCGAAAATTTATCGAGCCTCATTAAATTAGCGAATCGATTTTAATTAACAAATGCTTACCTAATCCCGAACCGCAAATGATGCCGATTCTGGGTCGAATTGTAGTACGGTTGAGTAAATACTGTGCGCTTTCCTGAAGTGCCTCGAAGCTGAATCTGCAAAGCAATAAAAAAAAAAACAAGTTTGTTAAACCTTTTTCAAAATATAAGTAAAAATTTATTTTAGAAATTATATTCAAATTAGTACGAGTCAGTATTTTTGTAATAATGAAGTTTGAGAGTATGTAAAAAAGTATTATAAACACTGCCACCAAAAATAGTAACTGTGTATTTAAAACTACATTGATATTTTATATTTGAAACTGCAGAGGGTTCAGTTATCCAACTACTATTATAAGCTTTCATAGCCGATTGAAGTGGAATTGATAATCAGCTAATATCTATTCACCTTGCATTTTCATCGAAATCCTAATAATCGAGTATACTATAGATCAGGCATTAAATTGAACATGTATTTTAATAGACTAATTATAAACTAATACCTCATCTAAATTTTTATTGTACTGAAAATTTATCTAAATTTAATTACTTTAAACAGTATAATAAATTCAATATCCGTTATTCATCAACATTATTAGGTTTGAAATTCATCCTTGAAAGCTATAAAAAACGGCGAAAGGATTAAGAATCCCTTAAAGCGAAATAAAAGGTAAATCTTAGATCTGAAGTTGACTTAATTACAAGCGTCTGCCGAGTGGTGAAATTGATTTTTAACGCTCGAACGAACGCCGACGTGAATTTTTCCAAGATAACGAACTTATCTCACCGAAGCGACTGCGGAATAATGATCCAGGGAGGAGAGAGAGAGAGAGAAAAAATCTAACTGAGGCCGCTGCGTCACTCGAGACTCTAATAATCGCTCGAATTGCTCCAGTAAAAATACATTATGCAATTACTCGCGCGTCACTTGATAATGAAATCAGCCCCCTACAGAGCAAAGTAATCTCTATATATACGTGTATATACTGTAGATTGCAGCTAGAAAGTTGTTGGAGCTTCGAGAAAAATTTTCTGCAGTCGAAACGTTTCAATTTGAGGAGGGGAGAGGAGAAATTTTTTAAAATCATATCAGCTGATTTAATCTAAAAGGAAAATTAATAATTATGCTATTACATAAATTAAGCTTATTTGTAAAAGTAATATTTATAATAATTAACAATAAGTATAATTTTACTGCAGTTAATGTACATAATAAAAATAAATGATAAAAAACCAAATTTATTTTACGACTTTTCTTCCATGAATTTATCAGAAACTTGTAACGCAACAGAAACGAGTACAGAGATTCTTCAATAACAATACATACATAAAACCTTCGTAAATTTACGCATAACATTAATCAACGACCTCCTTTAAAAAAAATAACAATCAGTCGCATAAATCAAAAACCATCAAACCATCCGCGTCTACTCGAAAAAAGCGGAAGCCAAAGAAAGGGAAAAACGGCGCGTACATAATTTCGCGACAAAGCGGAAGGGTAGTCGATTCAAGCCGGACGGGCGCGGATATTACAAATGACAGCGCCGTTATGCGACGCGCGTTTTTACGGCTCGAGGGCGTGTCGCGATTGAATTTTAGAAAACCAAGTGGGTCTTTGTTAAATTGTTTTTTTCGTTTGTGGCAAAATTCTTTCTTCGCGTGCTTTTCCTTGGTTTTTTTACATTGTTCTGCAACATTCATTTTATGTAACTTTCTTAAAGATTGTGCATTCTGATATTGATGATTGGCGCGTCTAATACTATAAAAGTAACGGAAATTTTCGAGCAGCTGATAAAAATCGGTAACAAATTTAAAGTTTAAATCGATCGTCGTCGAGATAGTGAGCGATCTTACCCCCTTCTTAATTATTTCTAAAATTGTAGTTATCGCATTATGGATTTTGTACAAATACCTTATCAGCTCTTTCCCAAAGGAAAATAATACAGTAATCGGAAACGCGCGTGTCTTGAAAAACAATAAATACATCTACTTTCTTCGCGCCAAAAAAACGAAATTTTTCCAAACGCCAAGCCTTTTAAAATATATTTAATAGAACGAATTACAAAAGTAATTTAATTCAACTTTTTACATTAATCTTGGTTCAAGTCACGTATGTCAGTACACTTTGCCGCGGTCGATTTTATGATTATCACCTCGGGCGTACATAACGACACTTACGGCGATCACGCGACTTAACGACGTATAGTCAAGGACCGTTTATTGTATAAATCAATTATCCGACATCAGGCGCATCCCCCTATTCAAATCAATTTCCCTTAACTTTATGTACGAGGGCATCACCGCATAATTCGTGTAATCGCGAAGGCTCGTTTAAAGATATTTATTGTATTCGGTTTGCACGGCGGACAATGCCGTAAAATTGAGCGCTGTAAAATTGTAGGTTAAGCCCTTTATCTGCAAAGATTATGAACACACGGAATGCAGATTTACACAAATTAAAATGCACGTCAATCTTATCAAACTTGGTAAGTGTACAGGCGACTGAAGTGTTTTTAATTGAATTATTTGCACGAGCAGATAAAAGATATTTATTTAAGCAGTTAACGAAAACAACAGTAAATCAAGAACGTCAATAAGGTCGTAAACGACGACAACTCCGTTAAAATTTTCATAAAACAGCCCGACACGAAGTCTTATTAATAAGCACGTCTAACCGTTTATAACAGGTTTAATCGATAGAAAAAAAAAACCATCCGAGGTCCTCCCGTCACCTTCGCCCGCAAAGTCGCCCCAATCCCGTCCAGTTATCATAGACAGAGAGTGCATCGTTCCGCGTTCCTACGAATGCATGACACTGCTAATTTTCCAATGCGCGCGCGGGCCAATGTACATCCCGGGGCGTTAGTCGCGCGGCTCTCTTTATTAACCTAATTAGCTTAATCGCCGAGGTCGCTCTTTCCGGTACGTACGACCCAGGCGCTCGGATAATTAGTGTATGTACTTCGGTTCGCGAGCCACTTGATTAATTGATTCTAGTAGGGGGGGGGGGGGTCTTTTCGAAAGGGAGATCATCCACGGATTGTCGGAGATACGGGCGACCGACACGTGCCTTCGGTGTGCAATCGATCCGATATAAACTCTGGACGTCGCGCGTTTTTTCGTCGGGAGATTGTGTTTCGGTAAGTTTTTTCGCCGAAAGTTTCTGGAAGCATTTAACCGGAGATAAGATAGCGGGATTACACCGTTCCGTTTAAATGCCCGGCTGCTTTGCGAAAGAAAAATCTCGGGAGAAAAACAATTTCTTATCTCTGAAACTGTAAACTACGAAAACTTGTTTGTCGCGGAAGAGCGCCACAATGCGGCGAACGAGCAACACGCGATCTCCGCGCGTTCTAAGTCTTCCGTGGATTTGATGCATTTGCCGAGAAACGGATTATTGGATTAGTTATAACGGTGCATAAGGCCAGACGCGGAGGGGATTTCGGCAGGTTCCGATGATTCTCGGAAGTTGCCATTTGGAGATGCCTTGCGGTGCTCATAATTGATCAGTCAAACTGCTGTGCCCAAGATTATCCGGCCGCGGAACCTTTAACCTTTGCCAGAATACTGTAATACTGTTGTTTCTTGATAAGGGAATTAAATGTACGCGCTTGAATTATGACGGAAATTTGATTGCTCGAGCGGTGTATTATCAGTTGTATAACGTAACGACTATGGATTTTGTAATTTCGTGATTGTTGCGTAAATCGGTTTAATTGTTAATTGATTAATGGACGTTCAATAATTATACAGACGGTTTTGCAATAAATCTTGTGCTACATATTACAAATTACGTTACACTCGCTGGAAATTGGCAATGCTTGATCGGTAATTTCTACGTCGTAATGAACTTAAAGTACTTTCATCAATTTTAATTCGAAGCTAATCTACACATACAAAAAAAAAGTTCTTCAAAAACATCTGAATTACGAACTGTTTACTCCCGAACGATTTCCCCGTGCAATAACCCTTCGCAATTAGAGTCCATTAGCAACGGAGAAAAATCAGAGCGACTCGGTATACTTCGCTCGTCATCTGTCTTCCTTAATCGAGCGAGTCTCGGCCGCTTGCGCGCAATTATCCGCGAGAGGCGGCCGCGCCGCCGGATTAATTCATTAAAGTTAATGGCCCTCGGCCGATGACGCGTCGCGCGATCGAAAAATGAGCCGAGTTATATACTTCACTTTTCACTCAAGCCCCGACTTCTTCTCTCTCCTTTTGCCAGCCCTCGCCGTCAGTCCTTATTAATGTCGGCGCGGAGCGCCGGGATTTCTCGGCTCGCGTTTTTGATAGGCTTATTTTTAGCGGCGACGGCAATTTTTATGTACTTATGGGCAGAATTAAAAAGAAGGTGTTGAAAATGACTGTTTTGCTACTCTCGAAAGAGTATTGTTTTTTTTGGCTAAAAAACGGTTTGTTGATGATAAAATTCCAAAACTCTCGATCACAACAAATTCAATGTTTGTTAAAAACTACTTTATTATAACGATTCGATGTATAAACATTTAGAAATATTGAAAAAGATAGTGAAAAAATTTCAAATTTTCAATTAAACAAAAGTGCTAATAACTTGTCAAAAACATGCCAATATTTTTTAAAATAAATAATTTATATTTCAAGAAGTCAGACATCTTATCTTTGTCAAACTTTATAAGAGTTGTGTTGTGAAAGCAGACGAGACGTCTTTATGAAAAACGCTCAAAATGACGTAATGTAGTCGCTTTTAATAAACTTTGGCTTTTAATGGTAAATCCTTAAAATGTAAAGCAAAGTGCCAGAATTTTTTTAACTGCGACGTATATGATTTCAGCACTAAGTATGATATCGATGTTACCGTCGATGCTGCAGTAAATCGAACATCGTATTTCACTCACGTGTAATTTTAGAAGATGAATCTAATTCAGTTTTTCTTTTTTTCATATTTCTAACTGCTCAAAGTCCGCATTCACGAGCGCAGGCATGCAGATTAATTTGAAATTAATTTCCGCCCTGATTAATTGATTTCCCGTTAACAAATTTGCGCTCTCCTGCTTGCGTATATCGCTTGAAGTTTCGCCGAATACCGTCGAATTCTCAAATGCTTTATGCACTTGTCACGAGATAAATAGAGATTGGTTCGGAAATCAATGATGATTAAGAATTTAAAATTAATTGTAATCAACGAAGAGTTACGTTAACCAATAAAGGTGTTAAGAAACTTAAAAAAACTACGCAACAAAAAGATCAGTTATTTATTATTCAAAACGTCGAATTTCGAGCTGCCAACGCAATAAAGTACACTAGATAAAAAAAGCTTTTCAGCTCCGCATTAGAAATCAGTAAAAACTTTTTCGTCCCGAAAAAAAAACTCCGATTCCCTCAGCGCTTAAATACGCTCCTCCAGCGGCGGCGCGCTAATAATATATCCGCTTTGTTTATTGGCCGAAAAGTTGGCGTTTGACCCCCCCGCGGCTCGTCGAGATTTCACTCAAAGGAAACTAATTGTGTTCCGAGGCAAATCTCGAACTCCTCCTCTCGAAACTTGGGGAGGCTCGTCCGGTCAATTTTTCCGCGGCTTTTTCCCGCGATAACTTTCGGAAGGTTCTTAGACCCCGGCGAGACTTTGAATTTAATTAAAGTTTCGAGCCCTGCTTCTCTCTGTGTACCGACCGACTGCGGCTGTGAGAATCCGGTTAAAACGAGTTGACTAATATTGCTGGTTGGGGACGAAGCTTTTTGTGCAGGATCGGTTTGGCATTGTTTTATGAATGGATGGAGATCAATCGGCTGTTGAAGTAAATGCGGTTGGAAATTCGACGAGTTTGTTCTCGTAGCAAGATCGTTTATTTATTGTTAAATATTCAGTTGTACTTTGCTGCTGAATTTGAGATTAGTGAATTTGAAAAAATAATGTAACAGTTAGAGAATATATATCTACAATTCAATTTCTCTTAATATTTCTCTTGATTTATTCAGATGGATTTTACTGCTAATTTAAGATTACTAAGTTTGATAAAATAATATAGTCAGATAAAATATCGAAAATTCAATGTCATTTTTTTTTTACTTAATTATAAAACGTATTTATCCAACTGCAATCTTTGAATGAGTTTGAACAGTTGAAATTGAAAGTATGCCAGACATACATTAAATATAATTTTAATTGCTAAAAATGTACTCAAATTTAACGTTACTACAAAATGATAAAACGTCAAATACGTTATAAATTATATTATAAATTAAGAAAACGATTAAAACTTGCTCACCAATAAGCGCTATCAATTTTACGAAGGTAGTTAAATATAATTATTATTGCATTACACGAATATTTTATTCCTTCTTTGACATTTATAGACTTCTCTTTAATTTATTTTTTCTTATTTAAAATATACGGCTTCAAAACGATATACTTCAATATTTATCGAATTTTACGATCAATTAGTTTGACATTCCGCGTACCCAGTCTCCTCTGAATACTTCTCCAAACCGCAAACGTGTATCGGGCGCCCAACAGAACCAAAACGAAACGTCCATTGCGCACCTTTCCACAACGTACACGAAAAAGCTCGTAATCGCCGCGAAGCGCGCAGACAGAACACGAGCAGCAAGAGCTCAAAACCCGCGCCGTAATTCCCGTCGTTACTCGGAAAGCAGCCTCCTTACCACCGTCGTCTCGTCCGCCCCGCGAAGACCCGAGAGAGTCCTCCGATCGCCGGCGGCTTCGTTCGTTCCGCTCGCGCGGCCCGGTCGCGGCGCCGGCTGTAGTAATTACCGTACGCGCCCGCGCGGCCTGCCGTCGGTCCATTTATGCCCTCGGTGCGCGATTGTAATTGGAAAAAAATCGCGGCGAGCACCGCGTATAAATTATCGGTCGGGCCATTTACATACATACAGGTTTGCGCGCGCCGCGGCGAGCGGCGAGGAATGTGCAGTTCTTGCCGAATGTTCGAGAATGCCTCGCGCGAGCTGACACGTGTGAGTGCGTGTGCGCGGGGAACTCGTTTTAAGGATAGATTTTCGCTTCAGTTGCCGATTAACGAGGTTTCGTGGCTTCATTCATCGGGAAAAATGTGTATATCTGATGAAATAACGATGATTAATCAAACTCGTAGATTCGATTAAAGCCAACAAGCGAGCGCTTCAACTTTTGCGAAGATAAAACGGAAAGCGAGCCGGGGAGTCCGCAATGATAAATTGCTAATCTCGAGGTTTCGAGCGGATAAACAAAGGAGAAAATCAATCGGTCGCCGATAAAATCTAGCGAAAAACCCACCCGCGAATAGTCGACTTATCAATCGAAACGCGACCCAGACAGCGCGCGATTACAAAATTGAAAGGAGACGTAAAACCAGTAGCCGTAGCTGATAAGTCAAATCTCGTGAGGTCGGGCAAAAGTCTTCTGACGAAATCCGACCGGATAATCTTCGCCATTGAAAGCGGGGGAAAGTCACGTTTCTTACGCAGTTCCGAAATTTCTTGCGCTTTCTGAGCGCTCATTTACGCACGTGATCTCGATATCTTGTTAGTGTTTTTGCGGGTTTGCGTCATCAAATGCATAAGTTGCTTTTGTTTAATGTTGGATATTAAATAAAACTTATTGTGATTATATACACTGAGAGAAGAAATATAGTAAAAATTACAAATAATCTTGTAAAAATTACCATACTGCATAGTAAAGCCACCACGGATTGTCAAAACCCAAAAAATTACTATATAATTTGTAAGAAATTTTACTATTACACTATTTGGTAAATTTTCCTACACTAACAAGGAGAATATATGACATTTGGGTAATGGATTTTCCAGTAACTTTGGGATATGTTTTCTAATGTTAAAATATGAAGGAAGCCGCATCCGTTCGGCCTAACGCTCGATTTTTCAA
>JAWWEO010000001.1:28851544-28905155 GCA_035582975.1 Ormyrus labotus | reverse complement strand
TTCTGAAAGAACACCCTCGAAAACTGTTTAGATAGGATTTTTGGAAGAAGTTACTATCTTTATCTGTACGAATTGGGTGCTTGAAATTGTGTGCACAAAAGTTCGATTTTGCGCGTTAATGGGTTAATTTACTTTTGCAATACGTATATCCACTCCAGTTTAATTAAAACATGTAAAATTTCACATATATTTCCATAAAATACAACCGCCTAAACCGAAGTAGGTATGAAAAAATTTTCACACCCTCTCGTAAATCTCTCAAAATTCCAAAAAAAGCACATCGACCGCGCAGCGAACAATCTAAAAACAGCAATCTCGCAAGTACGAAAGGGTCAGACTGTAAAGCTGTGCTAAACGTCGCGGAAGCCTTAACGGAGCTTTCTGCGACCATCCGTCCCTCGCCAACGAAAAAAAAAAAAAAAAAACACGTGCGAATTGATTACTCAAGCGGAAGTCGTAGGAACGAACGAACGAACGAGCGAGCAGCTCTCTCCCGTCTCCCCCGCCGCTCGGCTATAAGCAAGAATCGATCGGTCCTCCTCGTCGAGGGAAACTAACTTGCACGTTCTTTTTTTTCTTCTCCTCCGGCAGAGTCGGCAAGCTGATGGTGACCCACGCGGCCAAGAGCACGCCGAGCAGCAAGTTCGTCACGTACGACAGGATCGCCGACACGCCGGTGATCAGCGGCCTGAGCGCGCCCCTTGCCCCCAAGGTGCGCGCCTTCGTCGAGGAGGCGGTGAAGCTATGCCGTCCGGACGACGTCTACGTCTGCGACGGCAGCGAGAACGAGAACAATCAGCTGCTCAAGCTCCTCGAGGGCAAGGGCACCATACAGCCCCTGCCCAAGTACGAGAACTGGTGAGTAGTTTTTTTGGTCTGATGTAAGCTTTATTTTTCTTTGTTGGCTTGCCGTTTGGGGATGTAAGATGATCTGCGTGCCGGCTGGCGTCGACGTCGCGGGGAAAACATTGAACTTGAAAGGAAATGCGGTCGCGACAACGGAAATACGTCGACTGATTAATTGTTATGTCTTGGGGAAGATCATTTTTCCTAAACGTGTTTAAATATCAAAAAAATATTGGATCTGAGTAAAATTATCTAACGACATTTGAAACAAAGTCACAATGTACTGTGACATAAAACTTGTACTTCTTACCTTGAATTATCTCGATTTTTTCCACTGACTGTAGAGGCAAATCAATTGATCTGTCCGCGTACCTATTACACAAGTACGTAGCTGCATTTGACGATTATATTATGTAACGTAAGAACTGTTCTAACTATAACAGTGCTGAACGTCATGTAATGATTAAAATTTAGATTGTCGTCGTAATTTTCTCTATTTAAAGTTTATAATTACTTGCTATGGATTCTCGATTCTATAAACAAAAATTCGAAACACAAGGAAGTTAATTAACATTACAATTGTTTAGCTTCGATGAAAATCATTTTTGTCGGCATCGTTGAAGTATTTTGATAATCTATTATCTAAATATTTTATATAATTTTGTTAACGAACGATTTGGTTTATCAAAATATAACCGACTCGACACACGAGCGTGCAGATTATTTTATTTTTATCTCATTACGTAGACTCTTGACTCAAATTCTAAAGAGAAAAACGATACATTTTTTCCGCATATTTATTTCATTTAAAAGAAACGAATTTGCACATTTCAGCTGGTTGGCAAAAACAAACCCAGCCGACGTTGCCCGCGTCGAAAGTAAAACCTTCATCAGCACTCCCAACAAGCAAGACACGATTCCAACGCCCAAAAATGGAATCAAAGGAACGCTGGGCAACTGGATGTCACCGAACGACATGGACGAAGCAATCTTGGAACGTTTTCCCGGCTGCATGAAAGGTAACATAAACCTTCAACCAACAATTACAACGCATCCCAACAGCTGCGGCATAACTAAAACAAAAAACCCCAAACAGGTCGAACGATGTACGTGATCCCCTTCAGCATGGGTCCGGTGGGCTCTCCCCTGTCCAAGATCGGCATCGAGGTGACGGACTCGGCCTACGTCGTCTGCTCGATGCGCATAATGACGCGGATGGGCGAGAGCGTACTGAAGGCCCTGGACAAGCGGGACTTCGTCAAGTGTCTGCACTCGGTCGGCGTGCCGAGGAGCGACTCGGGCGTCGCCGTCGACCCGAGCTGGCCCTGCGATCCCGAGCGCACCATCATCCTGCACAAACCCGCGAAGAACGAGATCGTCTCGTACGGCAGCGGCTACGGCGGCAACTCGCTGCTCGGCAAGAAGTGCTTCGCGCTCAGGATCGGCTCCACCATCGCCAGGGACGAGGGCTGGCTCGCAGAGCATATGCTGGTGAGTCGTCCCTTATTTTTTTTTTCTGGAATTGTTTTTGTGATAAAGTTTGAACAACTCGATGCTATTTTTATTTTTGCTAAAGTGAGCAAGATACGATAGTATCGCTTGTATCTCTTTATCGAGACTGCTTGCTTCGATAATCTACCCAAAATATCTTTGCCCGCATCGCCAGATAAATTCGCTTTTCAATCCGACAACTCTGTTTCCGGTCTTCTAAAAGAATCGATCTAACCTTTCCAGATCCTCGGAGTGACGAACCCCAAGGGCAAGAAGCGCTACATCGCGGCTGCGTTCCCGAGCGCCTGCGGCAAGACGAACCTCGCGATGCTCCAGCCGACCCTGCCCGGCTTCAAGGTCGAGTGCGTCGGCGACGACATCGCCTGGATGCGCTTCGACGCCGAGGGCCGGCTCCGCGCCATCAACCCCGAGAACGGCTTCTTCGGCGTCGCACCGGGCACCAGCTTAGGCACGAATCCCAACGCGATGGCCACCATCTTCAAGAACACGGTGTTCACGAACGTCGCCAAGACCGAGGACGGCGGCGTCTACTGGGAGGGCATGGAGAAGGAGGTGCCGGAGAGCGTCAAGATCACCGACTGGCACGGCAAGCCCTGGCAGCGCGGCTCGAAGACGCCGGCCGCCCATCCGAACTCGCGCTTCTGCACGCCCGCGAAGCAGTGCCCGATCATCGACCCCGCCTGGGAGGATCCCCAGGGCGTGCCCATCGACGCGATCCTCTTCGGCGGACGGCGACCCGCCGGCGTGCCGCTCATCTATCAGGCGCGCGACTGGCAGCACGGCGTCTTCATCGGCGCCTCCATGAGATCCGAGGCCACCGCCGCCGCCGAGTACAAGGTTGGTGTGCCTTTTCGAATATTTATATTTTCGCTCTCTGTCCGCGAGCTCGGTCGATCTAAATCGCTTATCGATCTCGGCTTTTCCAGGGTAAAGTGATAATGAACGATCCGTTCGCGATGCGCCCGTTCTTCGGCTACAACTTCGGCCACTACCTGGACCACTGGCTGAGCATGCAGCGGGTCGAGAACGCCAAGCTACCGGCGATCTTCCACGTGAACTGGTTCCGCAAGGGTCCGAACGGCTTCCTCTGGCCGGGATTCGGTGAGAATTGCCGCGTTCTGGACTGGATCCTGCGCAGAATCGACGGCGAGGACATCGCCGACGACTCGGCCATCGGCTACCTGCCGAAGGCGAACAGCATCAATCTCGAGGGTCTCCAGGGCAACGTCGACTTCGAGGAGCTGTTCAGCCTGCCCAAAGACTTCTGGAGGCAGGAGGTCAACGAGCTCAGGGATTACTTTGACGCGCAAGTCGGCAACGATCTGCCCAAGCCTATCGAGCAGGAGCTCAATAAACTGGAGAAGAACGTTGCCGCGATGTAGAGAACGTTTTTGGAGATATCTTTTTATTCTTCATTTTTTTTTGATAGAATTATTGACTTATTAATTTTTAAGCTATCGGGAATTTACGTCCTTGAAATTAATTTGTTTTTCTTTTTAAATTGGTTAAAAATATCTTAGAAATAGTTGAGAGACTTATAGAAGTTCCTTATCTTGAGGATGTGATTTTAACGTGTTGTACAAAAATTAAGTGCCCGGCGAAACTATGTAGAACCTTTTATATTCTCTTTTGCTTTTTCGTTTCGAGATTATTATTTTGTTGAATAATATTGTTTTTACTCTTCGGCCATAGTTTAGCAATTTGTTGAAACTTTCGAAAACGTTCGTTAGAATAAAAGATCTGTGAGAATCACGTATATCTTTTCGATCGAAAATCTTGCCCACGAAATTCGCAACGAACCAAAGTATTGTCCGAACGCTCGAAATGTAGCAGTTAAAAAGCACGTAATTAAGCAAGAATTATATTTCTGTAAAAGTATGTACATAGTATTAATCGAGCGTTACATTCCACGGGGACAGAGAATTCTTATAACTGTGTGAAATAGTTTATGCGCGCGGACACTTGGAAGAGGAGACTCATGTTGGACCAATTTTTAGCAATCGCGATAATTGTATTTGTGAATGCAAATAGTACTGCATAAATAAACGTTATACCTTTTTTATTAAAATAAGTTTAGTTCATTTTCTCCAAAATCCTTGCATGATAAAATTGAATGGAATCTGTCGTTTTGAAAACTAACGTAAATTCAACATTTGAATTTATAAATTTGAAAGAAGGATAAGGTGGTTTCTACTTTACCTGTTATAGAAAATCCAAAGAGCCCTTTAATCCTTTTATTTGATCTTTAAATAAATAATGCATTTACAAAGGTAAATAAGTTTTAGAGGTACAGAAAATGTAATTCTTTGCTCAAGCTATAAAATGAAAGATTACTGCTTTATCCCTCAATGATAACGCAGCACAGTTTACTTGGGTCGGTAAGACTATACACTACCACGAATACGTAGATAAGTAATAATTTTATTTGCCTGAGATAGATGGAACTACAAAACAGACTGCTTACGAACTTTATTGCGAATATTTATTAAATTTGCCATTATTAAAAACATTGAAATTTACGAATTAATAAGTAATTAAATATTTAATATATTTAATAGTAGCAAGTTTTTATAACGTATGAGTGTATGCAGTACGCGGAAATGACGATAGACATCCTATTTGACAAACCTAATTTTATCAAAATCAAACTGATTCTTAAAATTCTGAAGATTTAAAAATAATTAGTATTGATAAAAGCTTTTGTAAAATTTTCATTTTTCTCCCAAAACTACTTTATATGCGTTACAGAAATGTAGTTGTTAGAGATTTTGATGGATCCATTTATACCTATCGAAGACTAAACAGCTGACAATCCATTACCGCTCGCAGAACGCAGACTACCATCATTACGCAAGAGATCAGGAACTGCCGGAGCTTACCGAACGCGAATAAAATTGTTCAGTCTTTCTCCCGAGTTCTTTAAACCCTCTTGCCCGACGTCTCTCTCCGCGGGCTCGAAGGAAGTCCTTTAAAATTCATTGCGCAGAGCACAAATTCAAAGCATCTCCTTCCTTCCTCGCTTTACGGCGAGATCGGCGTACGTGCATATTTACGATTCACAGGAGAAATCCGGACTCCGGACGCGAGGCGGAGGCAGCGCAGCCGTCAATCCGTTATAATTTCTCCGCTAATAGAATCCGAGATTTCGTGGCGGATCGTGCGGTGCATCTTTAAAGGACTCTTCGATGTGCGTCCCAGAACTCTCTCTCTCTCTCTCTCTCCTTCTTTCGATCTCCGTTTTCGATGCGCGCGCAGTGTGTCGATACGAGACAGAGAGAGAGAGATAGAGCCAATAAGGCGTCGCCGGAAAGCTTTTCACTCGGAGAATCCACGACATATACGCGACTTCCGGCTTCTCGTTTCATCGGTCGGACTTCAAATGTACACCGACGCTCGGTTTCTCCAGATGTTGTGATTCTAAGCGATGGCCGATTCAATAGAAGAATAGGAGGACGTGCAGCGGTGATGTTAGCTTATAATAGCGCGGCTCCGCAGATTTCAATAAGAAATTTTGTTGAAGCGAGGAAAGGAGGCTCTTTGGAAAACTTGCATTTTTAAACAATATTTTCATCGCGCGAAACGACAAATAATCCAATAATTGCGTTCTATTCCACCTAATCATCGCGAATATCGAATTAAAAGACACGGCCAGACTCGATCGAGCAAACGCCTTCGTTCCTTTTAATATTCCCCGACTCTCCTCGGCCTGCACGCAGGATTCGCTCACCGAAATCAATTTTTCCGCGTACGCGAATCAATGCCGAACCTCGCGGAACTTCAAAGAAATCGGCGCTCTCCGCGCGCGTTTTCGTCATCGTTCCCAGAAAAACCGGCCGCTCTCTCCACCGCGAATACCAATCGGGCGGAGGACGATATCTTTTTTTTTTCTTAAGAGATTCATAAATCGCCCGGAGGTCCGACGGCCGAAGAAGATGGAGGAGCCGAGAGTCCCCGGGGCCCATTCGAATATGCGTCGGGCATAATACATCGCCGCGGGCCGCGCAGCGCCAAATACGGCGGGGAGAGAGGTATATAGGACCCGGCAGATGAACGACGACGGCGGCGGGGGGAGGCCGCCAATCGCGGATCGATAAATCGGCACACACATACGCCGAGGCCGACGCGCGCATCTCGCATGAATAAGTGCCGGCCCCCAGGCCAGGATGCTGACCGTAAATGGCGGGGAGTTGAAAAATGTTCGGCTGGTATTTTTACGACCGAGATGGCCGTCGTTCGGTTTTGTTTGTGTCGACCCGAAATACGAGGATTTTATTGAACTAATTGAGCATTGATTGCGAATCTTAAATGGTTAAGTTTCTCGTTCGTTCTGTTTTGCTCTCCATGGGGGATCAATTTTATTACAAGATTAAAATCTATAAATGTGGAATACATTACGGACAGACGGAACAATAAAATATTATTTATATACGTAATAAAGCTGTAACCTAAAACCCGAAGAGAGGTGTCACGCTGTAGCAAGCCAGGAGGAAAAACACCTCGCAGCTCGCTCCTAAGAACAGAAGATGTTACGTGCTCGCGCCGTCAGGGCGTGATTCGAATAATTATATGCTCCGTAGAGAAGAAGAAGGATATATACGGAACGTCTCTCTGCGAGGCGCAGGTTGATCGGGAGAAAAGTCGTGTTTCTTCGGTGTTATCTTAAAATTTTGAGGGCAAGGTTTGAAGATACGAGAAGGAAATAGAAATGAAAGAGCCACCTTCCGCAGGTCTGCCAAATTACGCGTTGGAGAATAAACTAGATATAAATAATTTAGCACAATTGACGCGTGTAAAAGTAACAAAGTCCATAAACGTCCATAAGCTTGCAAACGAGACGTCCTTTAGGATTCCAGATCAGTCGCCAGCGGCGAACAGGCACTTAGTCCTAAACTAGCGGCAGTGGGCACACGATAGCCTGCAGGCTCTGCAGCTATAAAGTGGTAGACGCAGTGCGCAGCGCGACGCGGAAGTCGCGGCGGCACCAATCGCAGTTTGTCCGCACACGACGTTGTACGTATATCGTGCAATCCATCCCTCTATTGCACTCTCGGATGGGGACACGTACCAGATGTACTTGCACGGCGCGCGGAGGTGCTCAAGGAGAAGCTCAAAGGCGCTATGGTGCCTTCGGGCTGCTTATTTGGATATCAATCCGTAATAATACGGAGAAGGGGATGATTTGTAGGCGTATCGCAATGTGCAAATGGGGCCACTGACACTCGGAGGTGGAATCACTTTTCTCCATTGGGAATACTGATTTTTAATGCTCAAATCAGCTGGAAAGAATGTTTTGGGTTAGCTGAATATGCATCCTCGCGTTACTCACGGCGACCACAAAAACGTGGATTTTTTATTGCTCTATCGGCATGACTAAACCTTCGTCGATGTAAATTATTAAGGGCCCAGAACTGATCTCTCAATATTTTAAAACTTCTCAAAGTCGTCTCAAAATAACCCGAAAACCATTTCGCAATGTGTTTATAAATCGCAATTACGCAAATAGGTTAATTGCGTCGGCTTAAGAAGAAGCAATAAAATCTAAACGAAAAAGAAACAGAATACCCAACGCGCGCTGCGGTGACAAATAGCCCGCCCGAGAGCAGGTTCCTAACGTCTAATGCGCGCGTCAAACGTTCTTCAAGCAGCCTCTAAAGCGTGTGAAAACGAGGCATAATAAGCCCGTTTTCTCGGTTCGCGCGAATATCACGCAGGCAGCGCCGCGAGAGAGAGAGAGAGAGAGAGAGTCATCCGCGAGCTCTCGGATCTCGGCGGCGCGTAGCCTCTTAAAATGCACTATAACGCGCGCGAGCGCGGACGACTCGCCGCGCGGCTGAAAATCGGCAAAAACCCTCACGTACGCCGATTTAAATGGTAAAGTGTCGTGGCGGCCGCTCGGGAATATGAGCGGAAAGAGTTCTCGAGGATCGCGGCGGCGGCTCCCGACGATGATTTAAAGCGGCGGGGAGTCAGTCCGGTTCCGCGATCTCGGGAGTGTACAGAGTAGGGCCCTGTATCCTGCTTTCTTGGGCGATTTGAGTACGTCGATTTTGGCGGGGGTATAACGGGTTCGGCGGCGGGAGTCAAAGGGAGAAAGCGGCCGGTCGGCGATCGCTGATGAAGACGTTTATTGAATTGATTGCCTTAATAGTGTCAGTGGATGCATCGATACAGCGCTGCACGCCGAAATTTTTAAAAGGATTTCTTTTCGCCGCGGGAGCTTCGGGGAATAAGAATTAACTGCAGTCGCCTCGAAGCTCGAAGCCTCTTTAATGAATTTCGACCGCGGAGTTGAAGTAAAAGCTACATCTACATGTACGCGTAACGAGCGGAGCCGCGGTATAATTTCAGTCGGAGTCGTCGCGGATGCGCCAATCCGCGGAGGAAACATTAGCGGACGGAATATTTCGGTCCGCGACGAGAAAGCCACGCTGCTCCCGCGAGCAATTTGCGAGTGCCCCACTAAATCTGTCGGCGCCGCGACAAATCAAGGGGCTCGCTCTAACGCAATTTCATAAAAAGAAAAAAAAGAGAGAAAAAGGAAAGAAAAGGAGACGGCTTTATTAGCGTCGCGGACGAGTTTTACGGCGCTTCCACGCGGCGACTCCCGACTGCCCGTAATGGACGAAACTGTACTCGAATCACGAGTCCAGTTGCTCGCTTGCCTGCGCGAGAACGATGCGTGCGTGCACGCGCATCCCGCGTACTCCACATATTCTCCTCCGGCCCGTAGCCAGCCTATTATATAAAAAATGCGCGCCGTGTACCGTATGACTTTATAACTGTACGCTGCAGCGACGACCCCGCCGGCTCGTCCGCGATATGTATATGTATGACGAGTGTGTGTGCCAGTGTGGCACAGCCGCTCGGACTCTCTTTACGCGCTCGCCTAGAGACGGACGTTTGTGTATTGGAAATCGCGGGAGAGCTGCGGCGACGGCGAGATGTGGGGTTTCTCGGCTGAGGAGGTTCGGCGGTGAATTTTCAGGGCGCTTCGTTGGGATTTAAGGGCTCCTGAGCGATGTTTGAAGATGGTTATAAGGAAAGTTTGTGGCATTGATTCGGAATGAAAATTTGTTAGTACTTTGGCTACGTTCATTTGCTACATTCATTTTAGGCGGAAGGTTCTACTTGATTAGCACGTTATAATCATCAGAAAACATCTTTAACTTCTTATGATTTCAGTTACCATTAAGATTAATGTTAATGCAAATTAATTTTTTTAATTTTTACAATATTTAGATCAAGATAAATATTTATTACTATTTGAATTCAATGAAAAGGTAATTTTTACTTTATAAATCTGTCGAGTAAATCTGCATTTTTTAAACATACAATAACAAATTACGTCCTTGAAAAAATCAAGTATCCCAGTTAAAACGATCGACAAACGCATCACTCCTCCGACGATTAGGCATAATATACCCTCATTAAAAGACTAATAAAAGAAAATATCTTCAACTTCCATACGTTAATTACCGCGCCGCGGACAAAAGACACTCGCGAGGCGCAGTTTCCGCGGCGCGCAGGCGACGAAACGGCTCTCCCGACCTTCGCCGCGACGAATCTCGGCGCGCGCGAGCCGGAAGCCTCGGAGAGTAGTTACGCCGTTGACGTGGCGCGATCCCTGGACCGTGATGAGTATAATGCGCCGCGCGCGCCGCTTATGTATCAGCCTCGAGTCGCCGCGGCGGTGCAGCTGGACCGTGACTCTTTAATTTCATCTGCCGATGCAGATGTTCCGGCCTTGGCTTTAAAAAAAAAAAAAAAAAAAAAACGGAGAGGTACGTACGATCAGCAAGCCGCGCAGGCCAAGTTCGACAATGCCCGCGCCGGAGCTCTACGAGCGGGGAATTCGATTGTTGCGTGGCGCTGCTTTGCTTGTGGGAATAAGGTAATGGGCGTGATTGCCTTGTTTCCAGGCGGGGAATCAGGAGGCGAATTAATGCGAGTGGAGAAAAAAAAAGGTACGTTTGTGTATATAGTGGCTTTTAATGAGGCTCGGAGATTTAGTCACGGAAGTAAGTGGGACGAGTTTGTTTTTGGGTAATTTTACGGTTTGATACTGACGTAAGTGTGACAAGTTTATTGAATATACGACGGCTTGTAAATGATGATGAATGAGATATTCATTAAGTTCTCAAGTTTCACGTGAAAAATGTTATAATTGTCAGAAGCGAAAATTATACAAATTTTTTAGAAACCTTAGATATTTTTTTGAGTGATTATCATTGAAGGATTTATCATGATTTAATATATTATAGTAGGAAAATTTTTTGACGTAGCCAGAATTCTCATTATTTATTTAGGTCTGCGTGTGAAATATTAAACTTAGAAATGATAGTGCAACTCTCTCAACTTCGAATACGTCACGCAACTACATATTCCGTCTCCTCTTTACATCAATATTATCAATCACACTTTTATTCCCGCTTCCTTATATTCCCGCGCAATAAAACCTCACACCGCCTACCCCAAAATTTATGCCCGTCATCTCCACCTCGAGATAATCGTACGTCTGAAAAAAAAGTCGTCAAAGTCTCCCTCGTAAATCTCCCCGCCGTCACGTATCTCCGCGCCGACAGAAAATTTCTTGGCAGCCCAGATACATCCGCCATCCCACGCACACCTTCCAGACCTCGTTTCACGGAGCTGTGCGATGAGCGATAAATCTCTTCCTCTCGTATCCCGAAAAGCGCCGCGGCATTATCATGTACCCGCCGCGCGAGAGAGAGAGAAGAGCTACGTGCCCGGTGCCCCGAGCCAAGAGCAATATCCAGAGAGGAGAGAGCCCGGAGGCGCTTCTCACGCCGCGACATTTCCCGCCCGAGCGCAGAGAGAGAGAGAGAGAGAAAAGGAGATGTGTGTCCGAACATTCGAAAATACCGTAGAGTTACGCGCCGCGAATTTCAAGTCGCGATCATCGACGACTAACGGGCACACCGCGCCGAGTTTAAGTATATAACACGGCTGCCGCGCGCGATTCTGGCGTGTACCGAGTAATCGCATCTCGCCGCGAGCTTCTTCATCAGAGTGCTTTGCCGAGCCGATCGAATCGACGTACGGAGGATCGGGCTACTTTCTAATGGCACGTTGCTTCGGCCAGCGTCGTCGGTTGAGTCTGTCGTTCGGGGGAGAATGGGTTTCATTTTTTACGGATGAACTGATGCGGTAGGTGAGATCGCGGTTACGTTTGAGTATAAAACGTTTGAATAGGTTGCTTGGGATGAAAATAAATTTTAATCAGTAGTTAATTTGTCTATAAAACGGAACGCATGCAAACATTTACTTAATCTGCATATTATTGCATTTTATTTCATTTAAAACAATACAAAAAGATAAATTAGACCGAATAAAAAATAACACTTAGTTTAACGAATCTAAATCTCAAAGTATCAATAAAAATGCACCTCAATCATACGAAAAAAACTATAAAGCCCACAAAAACATGGCGATCGATCAATCCTCCAACCGAAAGCGCGCAAGCTCTTGCGAAAGGAGCCGCCAACCGGAGCTGTGCGCGCCCGAGGAGGCACCGCGACGCAAAATCTCCTCGTCGCCGCTCGGGAAATCAATAAGCCACGCCTATCGCTTTCTCGGGGCGACTCTCGTGCGCGCGCGAGGCGAGCGAATCCAGCGGCGCGCCGCCGCCGCGGCGATTGCCAAAGAGCTGCCGAGACGGCGACGGAGGGACAGAGATAAATGCGAGCTGAGGGATGGTGCCCGAGCTGTTTGGGCGAAAGAAAAAAACTAACGACTGTTTGCGCTCTCTCCCGTTTATTTGCCGAGAGATTCGGGGGTTTCGAGGGGGCGGTGAATTATAGTGTTGTAGGCGTTGGAAATAATTTCGAGGGTATAAGAGGAGCTTGTGTTTTGACGATAAATTAATTAAGTAATGAGCATTCGTAATTTAATAAAGTAAATTACATGCGAAGAGCACTGGTGCATAAAAAAAAACTGTATGTATTTCGATCTGTTCAATATAGAGTTTGACCTTAGGATTTTGAGATATTTTGAGCTTTTCGAATTTTAAGACATTTCGAAGGTAATAAAACGCACTTATTTTTATAGCAATTTGGCCCGTAAAATTGTACAGTACCAATCGTGACCTTAGATTGCATTTCTTCCTTAGATTCCATTTCTCCTGCAGGCGACGGAGAAAAGCAATCCCCGAAAAAAGGGCAAAGAATAAAGGCCCGTTCCTCTACGACCAAAGTTCCTTTACCCACACATAGCCCCCGAGAAAGAGATGTCTCCGCGCGTTCCCCTCCCTCCGCCCACCCCGGAGCTCCATCCTCGGCTCTCGGGTTCTCGCTCGGCCGCGCGGCGCGTATTGTCTTCTCTCTTCGGAGAGCTCCTTTCTCGCATTAGCATAAGAATTCAGCGCTGCGCCTGACCCGACTGCCGATCGCCGCGCCGGGATGTGTATATATACACACAGCGAGCCTGCGCTCTCCTCGTGAATCCGCGCGAGAGAGCACGAAGTGGTGGTGTGCCGCGGAATAAGCGATGCCCCGCGACCCAATGGAAAGCCGATCGATCGAGCTCCGACGAGAAAGACAGAGAGAGAGAGAGGGGGGGGGAGAGCGATATGACGAGCTCTCGGATCCTCGTGACGCGCGTCGTGTGTCTGGCGGAGCGATGAAATCGCTCTCGCTCGATTTTCGCGCGGAATTCTAATGGCGCCGATTGCTTCGGGGAATCGATATACGGCCTACGTGAGTGCGGATCTCTCTCGGCGCGGGATTCGCGAGCTTTTTGGGTTTATGGGTCTCGGGTTTGGCGAGGGAGCCGCGCTCGATTGCATGATTCGCCGGCTGAGAAAAGAAGAGAAATTTCTCGTTCGAACTGATGGCTCGTCGGATTGCCGAGTGTTCTTCAAGGATTTTGAAGGTTTTGCTGGAAATAGGATTACTTTCCAGCAAGATATTCCACCGCGGTGCATTAAAGCAGACGAAGGCGCAAGCTCGCGTAAAAGCTCGACACTCGTTACGTCTGTCGGGAGTCTTAATATTCTCCGTCCGGCGGCGGAATTACTTCTGAAAAAAATGTTAATGGGTTGAATCAGCCCCGAGCCAAGGCATCGAAAGCCAATATCGCATCTGATTGTATTTAAATCCCGGTAATATTCTCTCCTACGTGACCGCTCGAGATCGCCGCGCTAAACGGCGCCAGAGCACCGCCCCTCCCCCGTTTACAATTGCAAATCTCCTGAGAGACAAACAAACAAAAAGAAAAAAAAACAAAGATCCGCGCATTGAATCGCCGGCAAATGAATAAATATCGACGAGCGGCCACCGGCGCTGTATGATATATACGCGCGACGAGAGAGCAGCCGCACGCATCGGACCTAAAAGGTGCCTCGGCGCGCGTCTTTATGAATTCTAATCGATGAGTAATGCTCGCTCGAGAGAGTATACACGTACACGTATCCGATCGGCGACCAGGTGTGTGTGTGCGCGGCTCTGAACTCTCTCGGACGCGGGGGCCCCGATTGCGTATGCACCTAGCGTAGAAGCATCTGCGATGCGCGCGCGCGTGTCCGGCTGCGGGTTACGCGCGCTATAAGCAAGCCGCACACGAGCGCTGCTGCTGAGGCTGCGGCCGAGTGTAGTGGCGAGACGGTCCGAATTTCTTCGGCGGAGAAGGGGACGGGAGGTTGAAAAAGAGGATGATCGCTTTTTGGGGTATTCCGGTGACTTGTTATTCGGGGATTGTTTAAAGTTGGAGAAATGAAATAGTATACGAGTTCTTTAAATCGCTCGTTATAGAGGTTTATAAATATAGGTAGTCAACGATGGACCCAAATTTGGAGAAACGAAGTAAAATAAATATATGATATTGTAAGCGTAGAATTAAAATTCTAAGCTTACGTTAAAAGTAAAACAATATATTTTATTTTGTAAAAATTTTGTGGATTTTACGCAGTAAAACTACAGGCAGCAGGAGAAAGAGAATAAATCCCAGGAGATTACTGCGCGGAGCAAAAGAAAAAGAATAAAATTATAAGAGAGAAAAGTGGACGGGTGATTGATGGCGCGAAAGGCGGCCGAAAAACCCGCATGCTGAGGCGGTGTTGATCTTTTCTGCAATCGCCCAGGTAAGAGAAACATTTTATTCGTGCGTCGAATACGAAAGCATTCAGAATTTGCTTTTTATAGCGAGCGCGAAACGTGACGAGACGATCTCCTTTTACAAATCGACCTGAAAATAGTGATTCGGATGAAATATCGAATCTTACGTTGGCTAACAAATTTTTCTTTATATCGATTACAATGTCTAATTATTAATTTTCAATTATTAATATTTTATTTGCCATAAATAAAGAAGAGATACACCGCACGGGTTATCCAAGATGTTTTATAGGGCTGCTGCGGCTGCTGCTGCTGCAGTCCGCCCTAACGGAAGTGATTGATACGGTACGCTCCGAACCGGAAGCCAGATCCACGTGTAACCGTACCTGTGGGGAGTCACGAAAGAGGCCTCCAAGCTTCTTTTACTACTTCTTTCATTGTTACATTTCTTACGAGGTCATTATTTTGGTCGCCGATAGACTTTTTTTTAAGTAATTTAAATGCAGCGATTGATTTATATTCAGAGGAAAATTTCGGCAAGAATTGGGTTATGTTAATGATGACGCTGTATAATACTGTAACGATGCCGCACATGTTCTTAATTCTTTAAAAGACAAATCGATGTCATCGACGTGTCACGAAAGTGACTTATTTTATTGCTAATTAATTACATTCTTACCATACTAAATATTCGATTGAAAGGCACAAAAAATAATTTACTTTTTAAAAAAAAACCCTAACCAATAAATTTTAAAAATCACTCGCGTAACGGTACCGCAGTCTCTTTTCGCGCCTGCATTTTTGCGAGCTCTATTTCCGCGACAAAGCAGCAGCCGCGCCGCATACCAGACCGACGCAGTGCGCGGTAGGAGAAAAAAAAAAATCGACCGGCGCACCGTACGCTCGATCGTTGCAGCGCAGCGCGGGAGAAAAACACCCGGCGAAGGAAAAGCGGAGGCGATCGGCAGAGCAAACGTAACGGTTGCGTTCTGCCTGGCCAGAATAGATGAGTGCTGCATTTCCCGCGACGACGTCGTAACCGTCGATTCCGCGGGCCTCCGTATACCCGATTTTCTCCGGCGGCGTTACGACGTTCCCTCCGTTTCATTTCCTATAAACTTGCCCGTTGTCGAGTCCTCCTCTTCGCGTGAATCATCGCGGGCTGTACAAAGTGGTTCGTAGAGTCAATAGTGAATCACGCGAAAAATCTTGCATTTACAGGGGAATGATGTATAGGAGAGCAGACATGATCTTTTTTTAACGCCGCTTAATACATCGAGAGATTTGTGCGAACGATAAAAATAAAGCTCGGAAAGTGAGCTGCGGCCGAGATAAGGAGAGAGAAGAATCAACATTATTAAAAAGAGAATAAAAGATAGATAAACAGATATACGAAAACTACGAGAGTCTATATATACGTCGGGCATTGAGTGACGGATAAAGTATGCGAAGGATACACAAAGAGCCGCACGTAAAGGCGAACAAGAGCTTGTAGACAACACACCCTCTTTCCTATTCTCTCATGCTTAGAATAGAAATTAAAGAAAGGAGAAAAAGGCAAGGCTTTCGAACGCGGAAACTAAAAGACTGGCAAACGGAAAACGAAGAGAGTCTGCGATTTCGCTTTCGATCCTTCCTGCAATAAAACTATAAAATAATCAAGGAAGCCGGAAAAACTAAGCGATCGATCGGACAAACGAAAAATATCCCCTCGAGACAAGAGCCTCGTCCTCGTCGTCGTCTAGGCTTCGGGATCGCGATCTGTCATCGGCGGGTCAAATTATACATTTGGCGCTCGGAGAAAATTATGAATACATCGGGTCCTGCGTGCGCGCGTACCGGAGCGTGGCCCAGATAACGTATACGGAACAATGGAATTCACGCTGTCTCTCTCTCTTTCTCTGCGCGCGCGCGCCGATACTGTGCCGCTCCATCGTGCCGCTTTTTTTTTTATGTGTCACGGTCACGAAGCCTCTCCTCCTCGCGCCATCTCCGATCTGAGGCAGGTCCGATATCTGGCCCTGATGCGTCCTCCTTCGGTTTTCGGGGATACGCAGTTTGTGGGGTCCGTAACTGATGAGATTCTAAGATGATACTCGTCGCTTTGAAGTAGAATAAGCCGGGATTGGTAAGGCGGTCTCGAAATTTTTCGCGGCTCGCGGTAAAATATAAATATAGAGCCGAACCAATTCGAAACAGATCAGTCACCTCCGTAACGATAGAAAGCACCGCGGACAATAAAGAAGACAGAAAAAAAAAAAAATAAGCCTAAAATTAAAAGCATACATATATATATATATACGTCCGTCGCGCGGTAATTACGTCGTCTCGCGGTTTCGCAAGCGAAGAATGCGCCCGTAAGTATAGAGGATACAGTGCGGAGATCGGACGCTCGCCGAGGCTCGCGCGCGGATAGGTGGAGTTCGAAAACGGGATTTTCTACAGAAGAGGTCGAACATAATCGGTGGACGACGGAAGCCCGCCCGAAACCATAAATCAAACCGCCTGCGAGCGCCGCCGCCGCCGACTCGATGGTGTGCACCGCCCGCGAGGCCCCCGGGGTGAAAGTAAAAGAGAAAATGCGCGCGGATCATAAGCAATCATCGCGTCGTCGCCGTTGTCGCGCGACCGCGCAATTGGAAAGTGCGCGCGTCGGCAAGCCGGAGGAGAGACATCTTCTTCCCGCTTCGGGGAACCGAGCTCGGAGGTTCCTTTCTAGTTTTTTTTTCTTTTTTCTTCTCTCCGACGTAAATCGAGCGAGGAAACGCGCTGAGTTTTAACGCGAATTTCGATCCTTGGGAATGATTAATCCAAGATTTGGTTTAACTGTATTATCATATATAATCGTTTTAAAACGGCATTAATCTCGGTAATTTACACTTCCTTAATTTACGTCCTCTCCCAAAGTTTTAGATGCGTATCGATGTACAAGACTAATCTACCGCGGGAGCCCGGAGTAAAAGCGATTAACCGACCAAAAATCCGAGCACCGGATGGCTTCTCACGCCGCCGCCGCCGCCGTCGCCGCCGGAGATCATTCGTGAGAAATCGCGAATATAACACGCAGAGAGACGCCAAGGAGAGAGAGAAGCCCGGAGAGAAAAGTCGAGGTCAAGCGGAGAATAAGGACAAGGGAACGCAAAAAAAAAAAAAACGGAGCGATAAAAGTCACTGTTTGTTTAGAGTTTGAGTTGTTTATTTTGAAGTCGGGATGATTTGTATCGAGAAAATTATAACAACTTTTCGAAAAGTCTCGATCCGAGGCCTCGAGTCATCTCCAAAAACATCTGGAAGACGATTCGCACGCTGAAATATTTAGACAAAGGCCCCGAGGAGATTTATGTGGAAACGAGCTAATTTCTTGAAAGGCCGTTAAAAGAAAAAGCAAACGCCTGGAAAATGTACGCTCTTTCTATTTATCTAAATCTTAATTATAACAGATGCGTTAAGTGGAGTCCCGCGAGGATTCCTTCGTGCGAACGGCAAAACAAGACTCTCGATACAATTCACGAATCCTTGAAAATGACAAGGCCGCACAGCAAATTAACTGTCTTTGTTTTCCGAATCAAAGTTATCGAAGCCTTTCAAAAATTAAGACATCCCCGGGCGACGAACGAAAACATTTTCTCTTTTTATATAAAGAAAACCCCCTGATAACGACAGCAGCATCTCGTTCTCAATCGTGACCAGTAGAAACATCCGAGATCGGTTAGACTCGCCGTGAGAAACCCTGCTGAAATATCCGCGAGCTTTCACCGAGACATCGACGTCTGTTAAAAAGTAATTAGCAGCTCGATCGTCTGTAGCATCCTCCATTCCGGAATGGCTTCCCACCTCGGGAAAAGCAGGCAGCTTCATCAGTCGCAGATCCGTATCAACATCCGCGCGAGAGTCTCTCTCCGCGCGGCGAGCGGCGGTGAGAAAACATCATCAGCATCATCAGCAGAGCTCGGAGACGTCGGATTATTGGCATTGCCGGTGCCGAGAGCGAGAAAGAGAGAGGAGGGAAACCGTAAAAGGTGGGAAACCTCTGCGAGTCCCAGCTAGGAATTACCATCGCTCTTCTCCGGCATCTCTTTCTCTCTCTCTCTCTCTCTCTCTCTCTCTCTCTCTCTCTCTCTCTCTCTCTCTCTCTCTGCAGGCGCTTCTCCCCTATTCGCCTCTCTCATCCTCCGCCTCTCTCCCCCCCTCTCTCTCTCTGCTTATCCTCACTAGCTCTCTGTTCTGCTCTGCTCTGCTCCGATGCTCGACTCCCCGCGTCTTCTTCCTCTCTTTATGTTGGGAACGAGAGCTTTATCTTTCCTTTTCTCTTTAAAGCAGCATGACTCTTAACGTTCCACCTAATGTGCCATTTTAAAATGAATCACTTGTTGAATTACGACACTGCTTCCCAAAAAAACTATTATTTCCGTACAGCGCTGAATTCAATTTGTCGTGAATCTGCTTTTACTGGACTGACGTGAAAATGTGTATGTTTTCATAAAAGAAAAAAAGAATACGTTTTATTTAGATCGTATCTAAAAGTTACACACCTCCGCGGTTGCAAAACAATAATTACACCGTGCATATAATACATAAAAACATTTACGCGGAACTGCTAATTAAAATCTTACTTGTACGAATACACGAGATCCGAGGCATAAACTATCTCCTCGTACAACTCCGGAGCAAGATAAACCATTAGGACAGAGAACAACAAATGAAAAAAAGAAAAACACCTCGGAGACATTTCACGGAGCGGTGCGCTCGTTTCTAATAAGGCTCTCGCGTACACTCCGCTTTCGGAGGGGGATATCGCTCGGAGGCGCGCGCGAGAGAGAGAGAGAGAGTTAATGCAATGCCTCGGGGAAAAATTACGAGAACGCCTAATAAAGAAGCGCAAAGGATGCAGTGCACGCTGCGAGAGAGCCGGTCTGCCGATCTGCTCATCCGATTACTCGGCGCGTTTTCCCTCGCAATCTCCTTTGTCTCTCCCTTTTCTCTCTCTCTCTCTCTCTCTCTCTCTCTCTCTCTCTCTCTTCGCTTTTTTCGCTCGCCAGCCGCGTTTTCTCGTTTTCTGCTAATACGAACGCCGCCGCCGCCGCGCGATGCACGCACGCATATTCCGCCTCTCCCTCGTTTTTCTCTCTCTCTCTATCTCTTTCTCTCTCTCCTCTACATAGCCGTCCGTTTCCCCGAGGCTTATTTATTCTTTCCTCTCGGCGCTGTGCCCGGAGTAGCCACACACGGATGAAGGAGTTAATGCGTCGAGGGGCGGCGAGAGGGAGATATTGCGGAATAAAAAACTTTTGCAATGCCGTGGATAATATACGCGTTTCTTTCGTTATGTATCTTCCGTTCCGAAGACTTTTTGCTGATTTATTAGTTTTTATAAACTCCTTTGCGGGAGGCTTAATTGCGCCGCGAGAGCCACTTAAATGTCCGCCCGGCTTTAATGAAATCTTATCGGAAAAAATTAATTAATCACTTGCATAAAGATATATTTTTGTAATCAATGTATATGCAATGGGTTAATAAATCACGTTCTCGTATAAGTACGAGTCATTTTCTACAAAGATGGAGAAACTGCAAGTACGCATTTAGAATATATGCATATCTTAAAGAAGAGCATCAGTTGGATAACTCTAATTCTTTAAACAAATAAGCTTCGACAACTTTTTTCCAGAACAAAAAAAAAGAACAGCTTTCCAAACGATTTCAACAAAACGTAATTTCATTCGAAAGCCTCCTCAGTCGCTTACGAGCGCAAGTTCTTTTTCTCTCTCGCGCACCTCCTTCTCGGATCCAAGTCTCCCCCTGTAATCCAGAAAGGCACACGCGCCGCACTTCTCCTTCTCCTTACAAGTACAAGCCTCGAGCGGCGTTACTGCTGTTGCTGCTGCTGCTGCTGCGCCGCTGACGCCACTCGGCCATCCATACATATACATATACATGCAGGCAGACACGCAAGAAGCCCTGACCTCACTTTGGAATTCAGAACATCCCTAATTAACTCGGCGGCGGCGGCGTCCCGAGAGCAAATGCAAGATAAAACCACGCACTGCACCCTCTCTCGCGCATTTTTACGGCGCGGCGCGATGCAAGAGCCTGCCGAGTAATTATCCCGGCCGCGCGGGGATATCCTTATTTGGATCTTTATGCCTGGGTTTGATTAATTTTTAATACGGCGCGGCCCTAGAACGGCTTTATTTAATATTTCTGGAGCAGCGCGGCAGGGGAATTTAATCGAATGCGAGAGAGAGAGAGAGTGGAGAACGCTTTTTTTTTTGCTTCTTTTAGATAAGCCGAGCAAGAGGGTAGAGCAGAACGAGATTGCGCCGCCACGAGAGGGAATCGTGGCTTTTTTTTCAGTATGCTGATGGCTCGATTGACGCGGAGATTGCCGAGATGCAAATTAGAAGATGAATTTCTGCTGAGACTGCAAATGGGTCTTGTTTGGAGAATGCCGTCGTAGCGATAATGTAACCGTATAAATGTGTAATGAGTAAAATAGAAAATGTACATTCTGTAATTAATATTGTCGGTGTAAAATTTTAATTAAATTTTGTTTAATACCTTTTTTGCTCGAAAACGCTTGAAATTCGAAGCGAAGTATTTTTTTGTTTTTTTCTTTCGGAAAATAAAACGCAATCGCCTTACTCTTGGCTGATCAAAAAGTTTACTTCACCTTGCTCGGCTTATCGAAACGACTTGCTAATCTAAGGAAAATTAGTAACACCGCTCGAGTGCAGCATATCGCGTTTCCACGTTGGACGTCGTGACGCAATGGAGAATATCTTGCTGGGAAGGAATGAATAAGTGGACGGAACTAAATAGAAAACAGATGAAATAACATTGAATTCGTGCTTCGGGGAGCGTATTATTTATTTGCTAAGTTCTTTTTATTACTATGTATTTACTAAGTTACTTATTATGTTTAAACGACAGCCACTTTTTAATTTTGATTATTGAGCAAATTTTATACTTGATCTCCTTTGACTTTAAAAGTTTTTAAATCCCAAATATTACTTAAACAAATTAAGTAACAATTTACGTAAACGTCAAAAAACAAAAAATCAAAAAAAGCTAAAAGCAAATCATGATTCCCGCCAATGAAACACCCGTCGCTCGAGCATAATCGAGAAACTGCCTCTTAGGAGAAAACCGAAGCATATAAAGTGTCGGAAAAAAGAAGCGGTCTCCCCGCGAACGATCGAGGCGACCGCGCGGGCGCGAAGAACAATGGCGCGCGTCGAGAGACACGCTTTACGTAAACAAATTCTCGAGGACTCTCCTCGGCGCACTCGATTAACGATAATTATTGCCGTTCGGCGCTTCACCTGCCGTTTCTTTTTTTATCAGCGCGCGCGCGCGAAGCGGAGCGTCCAATTTTCCCGAGACTCCGGGCGTTATAAATATTCAGCGCGACTGACCGACGACGACGACGACGACGACGACTGCTCTAAATTCTTATCAGCGGGGCTAAACCGAATAATTAACGAGCCGCGCTAGCTGGCTTCTCGTTTTTTCTTTTTTCTGTCTTTCTGCGTCCTCACGTGTATGCAGGAATAATGCGACGAAAACAAGAGCGCCGCGCGGCTCGCCCGAGAAACCGATGGAATGACGTAAATCTCATTGGCCGTTGCATGATCATTAAGAGTAGAGGATAACTTTGCATGGATTTATCGTCGCCTGCATACGAAAGCGCGTTGGAAGCGAGCTGAAAAATCGTCGACGGAAAGTTTATTAAATTGCCCGAGATTACAATTATATATCGTTGTTTTTGTAGCGTAGTCGAAAACAACTTTGCGCGATACTACAGGAATAAAAAGTATTATTGTAGGTACGCGCGTAATAGGAAAAATTTATTTGCATGCAATTACTACTAAATTAAATATATTTTTTCACGTATACTGAAATACGACTACTCATCCGAACCGAAAATTTCCCAAAAACCCCAACCGATCAACCCTTAACTCCCCGAAAAGCACACATCCCCCCGCCGAGCAACGAAACCGCCCTTGACACGCGATAAACACGTTATTGCTTGACCGACCGCAGTAGTCGTTCGGCCTCCAACGCTCGTCGGCAATCGCCGCCGACGACAGATAGTCCTCGCCGCGCCAGATGAGAAATTTCCCGCCTTTTCGAGGCGCGCTGCCGCGGCAGGTGGTACACACGCACTCGCCGCGGGTGCAGGTGATGATACAGATACGGCTCTCTCTCTCTCTCTCTCCCCGGCGCGGTTTAAGTACGTTACGCTGTTTCTCGGCATGCGTGCTTTGGATGCGCAAGCGGGTTGTTGCGGAGCGCGCGCGCCTCCCCTCCGCTCGCGCTCCTCCCGCGAATGCGTACGTATATATATATATATATTTGCAGGCTCAAGCAAGTACTCCTCTCGTTTCCTTATAAGCCGGCCCGCCGCGGTGCAGCCCGCGACGCCCCTCCCGCTTTCCTTTTTTCTCACACGAGGAGCCCATTCTTCGGAGGTAAGCGAGGCTGAGTTTCTTAAGTAGGAAAATTCCCCGCTTTCGCAAGCTGAATTTTCTCGGTGTGTTATTTACGGTTTAGCGAAATGTGCGCTGTACATCGCGGCTGGGTAATTAACGAGCTTTCGAACGGGGGGGATTCATCTCTTCTCGTCGATTAAACTTCCTTTCTGGAATTGCGTGACTTTTGTTTGTTATGCATCGCCACCGATTCCCGATATACGGCGCGATGAATTATTTATCGCGGCGGTAGTCGACATTCTTCGAATGACCCACAATTGGTTAATAACGTTGCGGCATTTTAATTAAACTTTCGGCGTTCGAAAAGAGAAAAAAATTAAGAAAAATTCGAGCGTTTTCAAAACTAATGACTGTCCGTCCGGTCGAAAGAGAGCAAACTGCTCTCGAAAAAATTACGAGTATACACCCAAAAAAAGAAGGGGCAAAACGCGGGCAAAAAAAAAAAATTATTCATGAAATTTGCGTCGAGGTTCGTTGCTCGCGAAGGACACGGCGCTTTTCTCCGAGCTCCATTAAAAAAAAGAAATAACACTACACAGACAAGCCGTCGGCTCTCCCCGCACTTTACTCCGCCCTTTTCTTTCTCTCTCTCTCCCGTTTTCGCCCTTTCGCGCGTCATTCTCTCCTAACGGCCACCTATCTCTGGTTCTTTATCTCCCTCTCTCTCTACCTCGTGCACGTAGGTAGTAAGCAGACCGGCGAACGTGAGCGAGGGGACAGACCGACAGAGATAAACAGCACTTCCGGACTAGGAAGGCTCGCGCGCGCGAACAGACGGAGAGAGAGGCAACGATAATATGAACAGTCGAAGAGAGAGGAAGGGAGCGGGTAATAAAGGAGCGCGCGATGGGGGAAAACGAGAGGAAAAAGGGGGGAACCGAGCAGAGAGTTTTAAAAAAGTACAGAAAAAGAGGCGAGAGGGAGAGAGAGAGTATATATATATATCTGTTTGGCGAAGGAGAGCCCGCAGGAGAGAGAGAGAGAGAGTCACACCTGAGCGCTCACGCCTCCTCTCATCCGTTCCGTACAACATCCTTCTCTCCTCCCTCTAGGAGAGAGAGAGAGAGCACGCGCACGTCGTACTTTACGCGGTGGCCAACGCTTTTTTATGACGGACACGAACAAGAGAGAGAGAGAGAGAGGAAGGGGAGACGTGTAGTGGTTCCAAAAGAGTAACTGCTATGTGGGCGACGGAGCGGCGTTTCTGCCGCCGTTTGGCACAGTCGGCGCGTCGATTTTTGGGAGGACTATACGCACTTTTTGTCTCGTTGCTTTCGGCTTCCTACGAACGGCTGGTTACTGGAGGGTTCACTCCAAAAATTAGTATTTATTTTATTTCTGAGTTTACTATTAGGTATATTTTCTCGTGAAAATTTTGCAGAATTTATTGCGGATTTAGTGAACAAACCTTCTAAACGATCTATATTTCTCAAAAGTTTATAATCTCATTCGTCTAACACAATTATTAATTAAATTAAAGTAATAATTAAGAAATAACGTTAAAAGCCCACTGCCTCCCGTCAACGGCGCAAAAAAAAAGTAATTCACAAACTATTGCTTACAATGTAACAAACTAGAGTTTCTTAAACGCGTCGGCGATAAGGATCTCTCTCGGTCTCGTCGGCGGTGCGCGAGAGAGCCGCGCGGGCCGCGAGCAATTATTCTCGGCGCGCGGGGCAAGACAGAGAGAGAGAAAAAAGAGGAGCGTTTCTACACGCCCGCAGATGCTGTGGGCCGCGTTTAAGCCCCGCGAAAGAGACCGCCGTGCACAATGTATATACTACATAAGCTATCTTCCCACGCGGCGGCGAGTTTATAATCAGCCCGCGTTAAGTGCGCAACTATATACAGCCGCGGCCAGGACAATTTCGCGATACTTACCGGCATGCGCGCGAGCATCTCCCTCCCTCTCTCTCATAAAGCGGCCCGCAATCGCGAGAAGAAAAGATGCGCCGTTGAGCAATGGGATATGCGTATATGTATACTCTCCGCTGTGCGCGGCGAGGCGCCCCGTGAGAGAATAAGATTCTATACGGCGGAGAATAAAAATGAAAATTCGCCGGCGTTCCTTTTTTTTATTTTTTTCTTCTTTTCAGAGTTTCGTATCGTTCCTGCGGACGCTGCATATCACGCGAGCGGAGAGAGAGGACGAAGGGAAAATCTGCGCCTGCGCAAATAATGTGGGACGCGAAATTAATAATTGTAATGTACGCAAGGATTAAGTTTCGATTCTAGCAGCTTTGGTGGGCTTCCTCGGGAGGATTATTTCGGTATGGCGTCGTGCATCTTCGAGGGTGAAATTATAAATAAAATTTAGGCCGCCGGGAAAGGATGATAATACAAATTTTATGCTCAAGTTATCTCGATAATAATGGTGCCCAGAGGACCTCTAAAAATCGTCTCCGATATCTGTCATTCCTGCCGGCGTTACATTCCATAAACTCTCGAGACCGTTGAGGAAAAGAAAAAAGAAAAAAAAAAAGAAATAATAAGCACGCCGATGCTAAACGGAGCGTCGCATCTTCCTTGATTATAGCGACAAATTCATCTGAAACTCGAAAAATAGGTCAGTAAAAGTTTCAAATATTTTAATAGACTTGTAGTAAACGCTTAATGCGCAGTTATAACGCGACTTTCTCGGTGTCATTAGCAGTGTAAAAAGTATAATTCTAAAAATGTAAATTTTAATCGCGAACGAGTTTTTCAAATACGATCCATCGAAAATCGGAGCTTGATTAACAAACACTCGCGAGTTGCTAAAAATAACATCTTTTCTTCCAATTAAGCTCGCATTTAACTTTTAAAGATGAACAAAGAGTCGCGAGTTCGTACCATCTGTATTCTCATCATTACCTTACATCCACCTTTCCACACAATTATATCTCCTGCTTAGAACAACCTCTTCAATTTCATTCGTGCCATTACAATTAGTCGAAAGCCTACGCCTCGAATTTCAGCCGCAATCAAATCGAAATCCAGCCCGACCAAAGTATCCCCGCGCGCACGCACACACACCCATATATCGAAATCAGTCGGAAGAGGATGTCGAGGTCGGCGCTTCCTGCGGTCTCCGATCCTCGACGTATATACTTTCGTACGGTCAGCCTCTCCGGCGCTCCTGGAATAACTCCCTCGGTGCTCCACATTTCAGCTCCGGGATTGAAAGGAAAGAAGAGCGGCAAAGTGTATACACCGACGCGAAAGGGGGGGTCTCACAATATTCGGCGATCGCGTGAGCGGAGCGAGTAAAACCTGCGGCTGCTCGCGCGATTTCTTTGACTCCCGGCAACGGCGGCGGCGGCGGCTTCTCCGAGGGAGAGGAGACTGCACGGGCTGAATGCGCCGTTAACAGAAGGTTGTACTTTTATTGTTCCAGGGCTCGGATTTACGAGCCAATCGGTCTGATTAGATTCCGCGAGGACGAGGGAGATGAGGTCGATGTGAATATGATAATCGAGGGAAAAGATATTGTGGTGTGCGTATCGTTATAATGAAACTTCTTTCTTAAACGAATCCTTATAATCGCGCGGAGAGGCTGGAGATTAAACGATATTGTTCTTAATTCCACTTTAATGAAAGTTTATTGCCAAGCGCACGTAAGAAGTAATTAGATATTTGATGTTAAAGATATACGAAAAGCTAATTAATATTTTTAATTAAACCATTGATCAAGCGAATTAAATGGGTGTGTCTAATTAACAGCGATAATATTATCAACATTTAGGAAATCATCTAAACTTTAAAATGCTCTATCCGTGTACAGTAAGAATATTTGCTCAAAAATGTCCCAAAAATGTCTCGAAGCAAACGACTGCGGAATATCGCTTAGAAATCCAGACAATAGCAATTATAGAAAATCTTCGTAACAAAGCCGAAGCGTCGGGCATCGCGACGAGGAGACAATTAACGGGAGCAGCCAGGGCAGGGGGGCTCCCCGATTCATCGTAGCGTACCCAAGACAGTCGGTAGGAAGAAGCGTGGCGCGGAAGAAGCAGTCGACGAAGAAGGAGCAGAAGAAGAAGAAGAAGAAGGCACGTATATACGCGCAGTCCTTACATCCCCGCGTCTCCCTTCCTCGCTCGTCCGGAGGTAATTCTCTTTAATCGAAGGAGGATGTGGAGTCGGTTAAACCGAAGTCCGAGTCGCTCCTCCGAGCGAGCGAGACTGCCGAGGGAGCGAGAAAGGAACGTCAGCTGCCCGGATGTCTCGCCCCCATCTGCAGTCGAGTCGAGCTGGCGAGTCCTCTCGTGTTGCACCGCCGCGGAGAGCTGCGCACCCATGTGAGACACCTTCTCCTCCCGCCGCCTTCGCTCGGGCCTTCTACGCTCGTGTCCGGGTGGGTTTATAAGCTCTCAGGTGGACCGGCCGGCGGTGTGTGCTTTGGACGCACCACGTGCGATGTGTGCGTGTGTGTGGGTACGCGCGTTGCTCGCTCGCTAACGTTTGTAACCTGCACTGCGAGGCGGCGCTCGGAGGCCTTTTTCTATTATTTACGAGTGTATAGAGGCTTCGGAGGTGCGAGTTTTTTTAACGATTTTTACACTCTTCTTAACAGAAACCGACGTCTTTTAATCGTCACCTTAGTAAATAATCTTCCATAATTGCTGTATATATACCAACAAAATCGCCTGCATCACTTTCCCCCCGCCATTGTTTTTCCCCTCGTCCCTCTCCTTACAACGTTATCCGGATAGGACGGCCGAGAGATCGAGCCAAGATGAGCGTAGCGGCAGCGTATTCCAGTCACTCCCGCGAGTCGCTCGCTCGCTCGCTCGCAAGTTCAATGCTACTCGAGCAGTGGCCGCTTATCGGGATCGAGGATCGCCGCACCGCGGCGCGCGGCGCCTCCGGTAATTAATCGAGGGAAAACCGGCGCGACGTTTCTTATTTCTACGATAATGCGCGTTACATTATCCGCGCACAAGTGCGTTCGCGTACGGAGGTAGAAAGGGAGGAGGGGGGCGATGGATGATCCGGAGGAGCGAGGTTTCATTTTTCTTGCTCCAGGGAGAGAGAGAGAGAGGATTCACGCTTCTTTTGCTTTGCCTCACGAGCCGCCTTGGCGGACCTCGAGCGCTTGGGTACAAGCATCCGGCCCGTGATCTGATTTTTTTTCCCGCGATCTAACGTGCCAAGGTGGTAATTCAATTTTTTTCACTCTGTCATGATCAGCGATTTGGGTGAATACGGGCATGGGATACGCATTGTGCGCGGCTGCATTTTTTTTTTAGAGCTGTACGAGGTAACTGAAAAGTAAGGATGGCGCGAACGAGATATAGTATTCGTTTAAAAATAACCTTATTAATTTTTTTTTAAGGAGGTAAGTGAGTGATGCTCAAAAGAGAATTAAATCCTTTTATAATTAAATTTTGAACTTATGTTATTACAATCTTTTAATTATAATCCAGATTTTAATTAAGCAATTAAAAATTATTCAAATGATTATAAACTCAATAGAAACGAAAACGTTCCAATACACCCCGCTTTTAACGTATCCCCGAAAATCCCGGGAGAATAAATCACGGCCGCCGCGCCGGAAGATCCAAGGCAGTCAAGGCGACGATAGGCGCGCGGACGAAAGTGACACGTCGCCAGAAGGCTATACGCCGGGCTTCGGCCTTCGGGCAAAGCCGATACGATATTCGCGAGCGTATATACGTACACACGTATATATGCATTCGAGGCTATATTAAATTTCGCGCCGCGACAGAAGCTCATCTTGAACGGCGGCGGCGGCGGCGGCGAGAAATATGCGCCGCCGCGCGCGATCGAGCGCGGCACGAGCCAACGCCGGCCGAAACGGAGACCCGAAGGGGGAGAGGGAATTGATTTTCAAGCTGCACGCGCCACGTACGCCTTTTTTAATTTTTCAGCTAATCCTGTGCCGCCGGCATTGATCTTTCGCGCCGGTCGATGAAGCTTAGGTTGCTGTTTTTAATATTGGGATAAGACGAATGTTGTGGCTGTTAATTGTTAATGTAAAATGTAATTGAGTTTCAAATTTTTCGATACGGCCAAATGCTTTTTTTTCAATCCTGCTTTTTAGATAAAATTGATAGCCATCGTTTATTACGATATAAAATGTTTTTTGTGCATTTATATTATATTCACAAATATTATCCATAAGTTGTTAGCAAAGTAACGATAAAGAAGAAAGGTTACTCCGAACAACAACACAATTTACCCAGTAAACTAAAATTTTTTGTAGCTCGATATTTGGCTCAAAATTAAATAGTCTTAAAATTTTCACGGAAGGTTAAACTTACATCGCGTCAAGCAATTCACTCCCTACTTTCAAAACGTACCCAACAATACGAAGAGGTACTCCAGGCATCGAGAAAGATCGAAATACATACAGTCCGTCCGCTCGCGAGCCTCGCACTCCGCGAGCAATTCGATGCGTAAGCATTACATCGTGTATAGCACAGCTCGAGCGCATTATATGCATCGATGCATGATCGGATCAAATCCTCGACTCGTCCCGACGCGGTCCGCGGGGGAAAAACGTCGTGTTTCAGCCTGGCACGCACGTAAGCTCTTTTCCCTCCTTCCCGGAACGCGGAGCAAAAAAAAAGAGAACCCCCCTCGATGCGCCATTGACAGTCGGAGAATCCGGCCTCATTTTACGATGAAATATTCACTCGCCGGAATTGTGATCCCCGGGTTAAGCGGCGAGGTTAAGCGAAGTTAATGCAAAGAGAGAGAGAGAGAAAGGTCGCCGACATCAATTATTAACTTGTCGAACGAACGTGGAAAAAGAATAAATAAACAAGATGAATAAATAAGCGCAGTTTCCCGGGAACTTATAGTCCTCGGTAAAACCATTTTGTCCACGCATCTTTTAAGAAATAATGACATCATTAAAAGCCGAACCCCCACTCGGACTCGTACAAATGCGCAACAAATCAAAGGCGGCCGAAAAGCGCTTGAGCAACGAGAAAAGGCCTCCCGGCGACCGCCGCGCATCATCGGCCTGCTAATCGATCTTCTCGGGGCGTTCTCGCCTCCTCGTTGCGCAAACGCCGCGTACCTAGATATATTCCGTCGATCTCCCTGGCGGCATTCCTGGACGTCCGCGCGCCGGCTCGCCGATGTATCCCGTGCCAAGCTCGATCGCCTTACCAGCCGCGCGCGCCGCGCTCTCGGGCCTAGATCAGCGCCCGGGGGGAGGGAGGGGGGGCGGTATATGAGGAAAGCCGCGGGCGCGTGCCGAGCATGGCAACGGACTCGCGAGACGCCGGGAATGCGGACTCTCGAAATTCGACGCGAATCCAGAGTCGACTGCGGAGGCTCGACGGCAGCGGCGAGGTGCTGCGGGTCGTTTGAGGGGGTGCCGCGGGGGAAAAGAGGAATTGGAATAGGAGAATAGGAAATTAGAAATTTTCAGTTTTTTTTTTATAACTTTAAAACTAATGAGATTGAAAGAATTAAGAAAATTAATGAGACGAAGTGCAAACAGGTAATTTAATAGGAACTTTTTTTTTATTGTTCAATTACCCCGAATTTAATTGATAAAGTACTAATGCATAAGTGATAGTAAAAAAATAATTACCATCATCCGCAAGTATCTTTGAAAGCTCCCTTTATGTACAATGCAATTATCAGAAATACTTTTCGAGCCACTCAAACGTTACGTAGTAGCAAAGCTTATAAATCTCCTTCACTTGAAAATATCAGCGCTGTTCCAGAATCGCATTACGCCGCGCAAGAACAAAAGAAAGATCCCGAAAAAAAAGATGCGCACGAAGAGGCAAAAGAATATTAGGAGAGGAGCGGAATTCCTGCCGTCAGCAGCAGTATTTTTCGAGTTCAACGAATTTCGCGGCTGCGGGCCATTACATACATACATACGTATATCGCGTCGAGCTGCAGCTTTTGCACTTCTCCGTCCGCGCCGATCGCCGGCCGGTTGCGTGCGCGCGCGCCGAGGAAAATTCTCGCCCGCGACGACGGCGTGGCTTACAATTCCACTTATCTAATTCTTTCCTATATACGCAGCGCGCATCGTTTATAGGCGCGGGATCGGAGAGCCTCGGCATTCCTAGGTTACGCACGTACTCGCCATTTACTAATTTCTCTTGTTTATCGGGGGAGAAGGCCGATGTGTGCGTTTCGACGGTGGATTTGGGTTATAGGTGAATGTTGATCGCTGACGTTAACGGCGTTATTGTAATTGAGGTACTAATAGATAATACTCCAATTTTGCAGAAGGCATATATATATATATATATAGATGACTTTCAAAGTATTTTTCAGTACTGATAAACATAGCTTGGAAGCGAGGCTCGTTTAAGAAAAATCTTTATGATCAATTTATGGCAGATAAGTGCCGTCTCATTAGTACGACGGTTTGAGAGGACTGATTCACTTAACAGTGAAACAACGTTTCTCGAAATTACCCTCATTAACGCGCGGCAACTTGTCTCGGGGAAAACAGTGCCTTTATCTCGCAACTTATCGGTTTTACTTTCCGGAAGATGAGTAAACGGCAACGCATCTCATTCCTCCGGTTTTCATCTATTCTTGGTTATCGTAATTGCTCTGTAGCTCGGAGTCAAGGAGGGAAAGTCTCCGAGTTCCATATGGAAAATCGATAGTCGTAATTCAGCATCGATATTTTTAGCAGAGCATTATTATACATTATTAATAATATTAAATTGAAAATATATTGTAGTGAAACATGTATTATTCTAATGGAAATGTAAAATATAACAATAATCATGTTAACTGATTGAATGTGGTTTGAAAATTTAACATGTTTAAATAATAATACGGCGTATAAAGTTCTACTTGCACATTTTCCATCTAGAGACCCTTTATTAATCTTGTCAAACGTATAACCAGAGACAAATGAAGTAATCAATAAAGATTAATTTATTAACAGTATTTTACATTGATTGTGTTAATAAACCTCATCAAGTATATCAATTAAGCCACCAAAATTAAGATATTTAAAGCGTCGAAACATTTAAAACACTCGGCAGCTCGCACCTTATTTGTATTACTTTAGTCGAGCTAAAAAAAAAACAAAAGGAATAGGGGAACATTCAAATTTCATGCGATCTGCACATATCCAGCGAGCGCGGCGTCAGGTGAGCCAACGCCCGACAGACGCCGAAGTGAAGCAGAGGAGGAGGGGGTAACGAAAGCGAGCGTGATGTCTGAGAAACGAGAAGGGAAAAGATAAAAAAAAAAAAGAAAGAAACGAGGGGGAAACGCGAGCGGAGAGAGAGAGGAAGCAGAAAATAGGAGCGAGACATACGGGGCGGAAGGCTGGAAGTAAGAGGAAAGAATTGCGAGGAGAAAAACTTGAGAGCGTTGAAAAATAAGGATGAAAACTATTGTTAAGTGAAATTTAACAGAGAAACGGGGCATCGCGCGTTTATTAAAAGGACGAGCAGAAAATATAAAGGAATAAAAGAAAGACGTCTAAAAGAAAGGAGAAAAACGCCGGGCATCTACATAAGCCCGCAAGATAAAAAAGGGCAAGCTGAATGCAGAGCCAACGGAGAGGGAGCGAGCTGCGCTCCTCGGGAGAGAAGGGCAGAGTTAAAAAACGAGAAAAGCGGAGTACGCTCGAGAGAGAGAGAAAGAGAGAAAGAGTCAGAGTCCGGCAGGAAGAGAGGAGGGCGGGGGAAGGGGGAGGGGGGGGGAGGAGGCCGCCAGCAGCGAGAAGAGTAGGAGGGAGAGAGAATAAGGGGCGGGTGGACGAGATAATGTGCCGCTGCGCAGCCAGGCGAGTCGACCCCGGTGGAGGGGACCGAGCCACCCCCGTGTTCCGTAGAGGGGCTGAGGCTGCGAGCGAGAGAGAGAGAGAGAGAGAGAGACAAGGCGACGGCTCGTCCCGGGAACTGGCGCGCGGTGCTGGCTGTACGTGGGCGGGTGGGAGAGCCTCTCCGTTCAGCCTCCATTTTGCTGAATCATCCGCGGCGCAGAAAAGCGCTTTTCGGCCTTCCAGAGTCCATTTTTCAACGCGGCTCGTGCCGCCGGGGAGCTTATTGATTTTCTGCCGCGCGCGCCGAGCCGCCTCGGGATTTTACCTTGTTGCACAATTCCGCGGGATTCGAGGAGTGAGTAATCGGGTTCCGGTTTGATATTCCGTTTGCCGAGAGATGCGCGGCTGTGTCGGTTGAGTTTTCAACGATTTTTATCTTTCGAATATAGTATTTTTGACTTGCGCTATTTGCAATCTTAATACAGTAAAAACTGACTGTTTTTCGCATCATTATTTTGTATAATTAAACGGCCTTAAATAGAGCAGAGCTCGCTCAGTTGACCTTTAAAATCCTTGAGGAACATTAGAGCTACTCCTTTACCAGCCGTCCGCGCGGGCGAATAAACGAAGAGAACGTCCGAAAAACCGAGCCTCGGAACAAAAACTGTCCCTGAATCGAAAAGAGAAAAAAAAACGAGGCGAGCAAGAACACGAGAACCGTCTCTCCTGCTCTCCCCCATCGTCAGACGCGGCGGAGAGCAAAGTCAATTTCCGCGCGCGGGCAGGAACCGCCTGCGAGTTTCCGGCGGACATGTTGAGCCCTCGCCCGGCGCGTTACCAGGAAACGCCGTCCCTGCGCAGACAGCCAGAGAGAGAGAGAGAGAGAGAGAGAGTGCTCACCTTGCGCTCTCCGCTGCTGGACGCTGTTAACCCCGAGGGCTAAAGCGGCTCTCCGGACGAGTGGCTCCGCTAATGCCAGGCGCAGGGGTTGCGAGGTGCTCTCCCCCTCCTCCTCCTCCCTCTGGCCGCCTATCTGCCACGTACACCTACTGCGCGCGGCTCGGCGTTGGGGGGAGATCGGGGGAAAATTCGAAATCGAATCTCGAAGGGAGATTCTTTGGGCGCGCGCGCCGGTGTTTTTGGGAGGACCGAGGATGACCCATTTTTTGGTGCGATGCAGAGGTTTTAGCGGGTCGCGGGGAGTTTAAACGGTGGGGGCGCGCGGGAAGGTATCGTAGAGAGATCAAGATTAAGGCAGCTGCCGTTAATTAATTGCTGTTGTATCTGAAAAATGTGCCTTTATAATTCAATTTTTTTTACCTGCACAGAAAGTGTAGAACGATAATTGAAACGTGCTGTTTTGAAGCAATAGAAAAGTAGAACATTGCTCCAATTGAAGATTTCAATGCCTTCTGCAGCTCAAAGACTTTTTATTCGCAAAGCTTTCAAAGCATATAGGACAAAAATTTTTTTGTCGAAATAAAAAAAAGGAATAATAATACCAGCATTCCAAACTGCTCATCTTTTCGTTTAACAATTTATTGTACCAGCGATAAAAATTTTTCCAAAAAACCACCACCAGCAAGCGAACTAAAATCGAGCACATCCTATATCGCGTTCGCCAGTGGCTATCTCGGCATTATCTCCCTCTCGCGTCGTCTCCTGGCGTCCTCTCGCTTCCTCTCTCTCACTCCGGCTCGGGCAGCGCGGAGAGTATAGAGTTGCCAGGGCCTCGGGCTCAACGCGGAGAGAGACCAGCGGAAGACGGCTCGGGAGGAGAGCCAGCAGCTTTCGTGCGAGGGAGAGCCTCCCGTGAGGGGGAGTACGCAGAGCCAGAAGAGCCGAGTAGGGAGAGCGGCTCCGGTGACGTTTCAAAGAGCAAGAGAGAGAGAGAGAGAGAGCGTGGCCAGGTATTGACCCGTTGGCTGAGCCTCCCCGGGAGCTCTGTTACCAGGCAACGCGTCGTGGCCAACACACCTATATGAAACCTTGGAGATCTGACTTTGCCGGAGTACTCCCGCTCGCTCGCTCTCTCTCTCTCTGTCTGTCTTTCTCTTTCTGCCTGTAGCCTCGCGCGCTTCCTTCCTTCCCTCTTTCTCTGCGGAGAGCGAACGAATTGCTGACTATCTCGGCGCGAGCTGCGCGCGAGCGTATCCTGTAGGTCTGCCGAGAGGCTTAAATCTACGGCGATTTTAGCGTTTACTAACTTGCCTTGACGGAGATGAGGAGGATTTCTCTTTGTTCTGATAAAAAGTATGATAAATAAATAATAAAAAATGGTTACCTCATTTTATTACACAAAACTGTAATAAAACGAGGCCCGAAAAACCTTACCGTACATATCCTAGAAAATTGGACCGACCAATCGCTCGATACCGCCCCCGCTATATCTCCCGCGAAGCTCATCCAAAACCCATTACCGGCCGGGGGGGAGGGTTCGAAAAAGCCGGGCACGGCTAAGAGCGCATCACCGCGGAAAGCATCCGCATCGATCGAGCTTAAAAGCTGCGTCCCAGATAGTAATCTCCCGAAAAAGCGAGGACATCACGACACTTGCTCGCGTCGTTATACCCGTCACCCGAGGGGGGAGAGGGGAGGGGAGAAAGGTCGATTTTCACGGCGTCTCGCGTCCGGGAGGAAATCGACGGATCATCCGCACGCGCCGCACGTGCCTGCTGCTGATGATGATGATGACGCCTTACACCTGCGACACGGCACCTGCCGCCGGGAGGTGGAAAATATGGAAAGTCGCTCTGGGGTTTATTGGGAGGCGTTGGGATATAGAGTGGATATTTAAATTTAATGTCACAGGTGCTTTTTTGTTGTTGTTATTAGGAGCGTGTTTTATTGGCGCACCTGTGGAGTTTCAGGAAAATTCGCTTGGAAGAAGGATTTGGCGCAGTTAGAGGCGTTTTTAATCGCTTCGAAAGATCTATTGTTATTCTTAAGTAAATAAAGTTCACGTTTCGTAGTCCTAACTTAACGAAGGATACTTCTGTAAAGCTCTCTTTCCTCAAAGTTATATCAGTTCTTTTCTGTTTTCTAAACTTTCTCCGTAAAAGGATATAAATTCACCAATATTTATCATAATTACGCGGCCCCGGTAAACACAATTTTTTCGACTCGACCTACCTTTATACATTTATTATGACAGCAGTACACTTGTTATGACTAAGCACACACTTATATTTACATTTTCTTGCGGTGGAATGACTGCCGAACCGTCATTAACTTTTTATAATACACCTGTTGAGAACTAGCTCCAGAAAGTAAAATCAATTTATCAGCGAGTCGTACCAAGTGTACCAAGCCTCTTAATCCCGCTACTTTGCGCGTACACAACCCTCATTACCCCAGGCGGTTAATCCCTCCTCATTAACGACTCTTTCGAGCCCCGAAGCCGATCAATCGATGTATATCTCCGACACCCGAGTAATCCGCAATACCGTCCAAAGCCGAAAGTACCGATTCTCCCGAAATAACGAAGAATATATCTCGAGCGGCCGCAGGAATCGGGCCAAGTAAGTCGCAAACCATAGGAAAAGCCGGCCCTTCGATCGCTCAAGCTCCACGTGTCGCGGGGCCGGCAATCAAACTTTCATCAGCACCATCATCATTCAAGCCTGCCTTCACGTGACATTCGTCAGAGGCGGCGGCGGCGGCGGCGCTCGCTCGGGGTTCATAATAAAAAACCATGTCACGTAGCCGCGGAGGCAAAGCTAATCCAATCGAACAAAGTGGATTCTGCCCTCCCCGTGACCCTCCACCCTTTTCTTCGTATCCCGGGATAGACTCCCTCTCTCTATCGGGCCGGCGCGCGACCTCGAGCGCGATTATTATATGAATAATAAATCGTCTCGGAAACGCCCGGGAGGGAGATAGATAGAGCTGACGAGGGTGCGGTTGTGGCTGGAATAGCCGGGTTGCCTGGATACCGAAGCCGACCCAGCCGTGCCGCCTTTTTCTCCTCTTGGGAGGCTCTCTCCGCCGCCGCCGCGCAGTCGACGAGGCGCCGCTGCCTGCCTGCCCTCTCATCCTATATAGATACAGGATGCCAGGAGGGGAAGGTCTGTGCGCGGCCGTGCATGCGATCTGCTCTCTCCTCTCTCTCGGCTTCTCTCTCTCTCTCTCTCTCTCCCTCTGCCTGCCTCTGCGGCACAGCGACGACGCGACGCTCGGAAGTGAATTCAGACGGGGCAGAGGCGCGCTCGGATCAATACTCCGGGAGAGAGAGAACGAGGAAGAGGAGGAAACTTGGACGAGGCTCTCTCTTCATCTCCCCGCGGAGGGATGGAGGTTTAGTTTTTTTTCTTTTCTTTCTTTCTTTCTTTCCGGGAAGCTTTCTTTTCTTCCGTTCCTCTGCATTATTAAATGCGTCTACCGCGGAGAGAGAGAGAGAGAGAGAGAGACTGGAAAAGACCAGACTGTATACTGTTCTCTTGTAATAATCTAATTTAAGATTCTTCTAATAATCTAATTTAAAAACCGACTGCATAAACTTCTTCCACCGGAGAATTTAAAAAAAAAACTATTTAGCTTTTGTACTTGTAAAAACGATCAGAGTCAGAAAATACGTGTCTACATCTCATTTTCTTCGATTTCAGATGAATCCATCAATCTCGACAACGGGCATCCTCTCTCCATTTTCTTTGTCCCTCCGCACCTCTTTGCTATACATCAACGGCTAATATCTCCTCGCTCGGACGTAGTTTCGCGGACTCGCCAATCTACTCATAGGCCGGACAGTTGTGCGCGAACTTTCATGGAAATTGCTCCAATGGCTTACTGAGAATCGCTCCCGCGGAGGATATATATATATATATATATATAAGTCTGGAACGGCGCCATCATTGTTCTCCATCCGTCTCTCTCTCTATCTCTTTCTCTGCGGAGCTATGGCTCCGGCAATAAGAAGAAACGGGGGCGGGAGCAGCGAGGGCGGACCAGTTAGAGCGGGAGAGAGATGAGGGAACGAAGACGGAGATTGCGGGAGCGAAAGGGAGACGAGGGGAACGTAATAGATGGAAATGGCCTGGGAGTCGAGCGCCGGTGGAAGGGAAGCGGAGGGGGGAACACGCCGGCGAACATTTCTCCGGGGCTTTCATTTTGTGCCGGATTCTCTGATCTCCCGCGCTTCGATCTTTTCGAATGGTTTTCACATCTTTTACTGCCTTTGGTTTCCTATCGAGAAATATTCTGTTTTTTTTTTTTTTTTCATCGTTGGAGTACTTGCAATTAGGCGGGGAAATAGACTAATGGGGTGAAAGGGCTACGAGAGGTTAATTTAAACAAAATTCAAGTTGCAAGTGCTTCTACTCTATACAGTAATTTCATCTGAAATTTTCGTAAATTTCTCTGTGACACGCGATTTTCAAGCTTACAGCTTTCCTGTATATTCTTTATACTTTAATCTTTTGTCATTTCGAAATTAGGATCTTTAATATTCTATCGGGAGATATATTTATCTGTAATATAAATATAATAAAAATAAAAAGTACAGTCAGTTATGAAACAGCTCATATTTACAGCACTCAATGGAACTATATCGCAATTGATTTTTCAAAATTTACTTTCAAAGTCCTGTTACTAATAAATCCACATACTTTATCAAAGCTCTCGCCTGTCCCCATTCCGTTGATATCGTTGTATAGGCAGACTCGAAATCGTCAAACAATCATACAGAAAGAAAGGAACAAATATAGCGAACGAGAAGAGGCCTATTATCGAGAATCGCCAGGAACGAGCGGAAGTGTCTCTCTCTCAGCAACGCTCACACATGAACTGCTAGTCCGGCGAGCGAGCTTGAATTATGATTATTACCGATGATAATGACGACAATAATGACGCCGAGAGGCGCGGGAGAGGCTTCTGTGCGGAGGGCTCGTTTCAGGAGAGCATGTTTATTTTATAAACAGATGTCCCTGAATGCTTGGCTGCATTTTATTGGCTGACGGAGAAAGGAGCTTAATTGGAAGTTGAAATAATGGACGGTATATTGATTTTTGAGCTGCGTCATTACGCCTTTTGATTGAAGAAAGGGGTTTCTGAAAGGATATTTTGGTCATTGTGCTCGTTTTTCTGGCAGAATATTTGTATAGAAAGTATATATTGGTTACGGCAATGATTTTTTAATTACATATACGTATTCACTCGGGGTGATGTTATTTCACATCATTATTCTATCTTTGATACTGATTGAACATTTTTTATTCCAACGAATTCTCGCGCATTACGCAAAGAGAAAAAGTGCCTTCGAATCGGCACCGATGCCCAGCCACAAAGCTCCTTCTCCTCTCACGTAATAGAAAGAAAAATCCTCGGGTGCGTAAAAAAATTGCGCAACCTTCTTCGCACCGGCAGTCGGCACAAAAGCCGCCAGTCAAAGACGTCTTCTCTCCAGCTCGGCATACTGGAGCAGCAGCTCGTAAGGCGGCACACGTTCGCCTCCTACGTTCGGTTGCCTCATCCTGGCTGCTGCGAGAAAGAGAGAGAGAGAGGGACCTTGAGAGCTTCTCCCGCGCATATCTCCAGCCTTGCGGAACGAGACGCGCACAGTCCGCGGCATTGTTCTTCGGGCGCTCGGCACTAATCCTGCTAACCTCCGTAGTGGAGCAGTTCCCACGCGCCGCGCCGAGCGAGAGAGAGAGTCGCCGCGCGCGGCGCACGCGAAGCCAATGTACCGGTTTTGCGATTATTGCCGAGGACGACGACGACGACGCGGCGGCCCGCCCGCGCTAATCTTATCGGGGGAGAAGCGCCGCTCCTGATGAACGGCCGCAATCGGAGGCGAGTTGACGCGACGAGTTTCTCTTTCGAGGCGGGAGGACTCGGGACGGTGAGTTAGTGGAGCGCTTAGCCCTTTACCGGATATGCTTGCCGAGTGTATACTCGGCTTGTCGTACGGAATGTTTGACTGATTAGATTTTCTGCCCGGTTGGTGTTAATTAGGGGGCCGGGCTTATCTGGGCTCTTCGGCTCACCTGGGTGTAGAATTCGAGCGAAATTTCGAGTGAAACTAGTTTTACACCATGACAGGAGCTTTATTTATATTTTAGCGTACATTTATTACGAAATTAAAAAGCAGAAGCCAAAACGAGATAATAATTATACAAAAGACAAAAAGCGCATCACTCTAAAACGCAGAACGCAGACTCAGCAGCGACACAGTAGCCGAAGAAAGAGACAGAGAAAGAGCTCCTTAATCATTTGAGGAAGTGAGCCGGCCGGCCTTGGCGCGGCTCGCGGAGACGAGTCTCGAAAAGAAGCGACACACAGAGACAACACTGTGTCGTCCTCGGCGTCTCAAATTATAGGCCACGCGACAAAAGGAGCGGAGTCCGCAAGATGATAGCGCGCTCGGCTCGCGTGGGGGCTCCGCGAAATTTCAAATGACCCAGCAGAACCGGAGGAGCTTCCTGTAACGAGCCACTGAACGACTTCGTGGGTGGGTTACGGCGAACGTGCGCTAAGTGCCTTTTTACCTGCTCGAAGGTGATTCGAGAACGCGGCGGTTTGAACGGAGCTGATTACGTTTATAATGCTTTGTAACGTTTGTTCTTCCGATGAAAGTAAAAGGCAATCGCTCGTCCGATAACTGAAGAGTTTCAAATACAAAAATTTTCAAATTTCTCAAAGACAAAAAAAGGCAAAAAAACCAACCGAGAGCGCCACCGTTCCGAAAAACAAAAAACTCTCTCCTCTCGCGCGAAATTCGTCCGCGAAGCTTCCTCCCGCAATGCAGCAGTGCCCGCACTCGGCTCGATATAGCGACATTCCGCATCGGGCTCGCTTCGAGCCGCCTCGCCGCGCGGAGCTGAGTCATCAGTAACCGTGTAGCTTCAGGCCCTCTCCTCCCGCTGCTGCTCTCCGCCGCTGGCATGACGCGCGTTAGTTAGCGCGGAGGCGCGCCGCGTTCAGATTTCGATCCTCGCCTTCGTCACTGCCATTACGTTCTCTCTCTCTCTCGCTCTCGGTTCGGATTCTCCGTCTTTCTCCGCTTTCGCGTGCCGCGGGGGCCTTCCTGCGCTGCACCTTTTCTCCGCCTGCCGCGCGTGATACGAAAGAAACGCCGGCGCGCGCGCCTTTTGTAATATCGGCTGTATAGAGATTCTCCTTGAAACGCGGTGCGATGGCCCGTCATTGTTGTCATCTGGCTCGCGGCTTGGCCCTGTTTCGCGCGCCTTTTGCTAGATTGCGGGGCTGAGGCTAATGCCGCGGCTCGATTGCGGAAGCATTAGGCTAAGCGAGTTGCGAGTTTTACTTCGAGTTTCTAATAATGCTTCCGCAGAACAATCAGAAAGTATGGTTGAGTTTTCGGGTTAAAGGAACGCTGGGTGATTTGAGTTTGCCGTGCTATTTTGGGGTTCGACGCAAACTCGACTCTTGGGATATTATTTTCTTGGTAGCATTTACCTTTTTCTGGTTCGTTACAACTTTATATGCTCTTAAATCAGAAGGTCGAGATGTCAACGAACGAAGACTGATGACATAAAAAAAAAATGATCTTTTAAAAATAGACCGCAATTGCGACGGTATCTTTTGATTTTCAGAAAAAGTAGATTTTCGCTCGAGCCTACGTGTTGTATAGCACACACAGCTTGCGTGACTCTAAAGTGTAAATAATTCACGACGCTCTCTTCTCTGGAAAAGCTGCTGGCGTTTGTCGTTTTAAAAGTATATCCCCCGACGCGCGGCTCCGCTGCTTTTGCGCACCAGAAACAATCGCTCGGCGAAGCTGCTCGAGTTTTTTTGCGGAGCTTCCAATTTTGAAATTGTTTAAAAAACCGTTAAAAATGAATAAACAAATAATCCGATGACAGAGAGCTCGTGGCTCGAAAGTAATTCCGCTCTTCCACGGCCTCGTATACTTTTTAATTGCATCCATCGTAAAAAATAAAAAAAAGAAAATCGTGTCGCCCGTGATTAAATCCTCCAATCTCCCCTCACGACCGTCGTTACGTAACCCGGAAAAAAAAAGAAAAGAAAAGAAATAGCGTCCGCCAGAATCTTTCGACAAATATGCCTTCTCGCCTCGAGCTCTCTCAGCCCCACGGCAACGATCGGCTCGGGGAAGCTTATCAAGCCCGCTCGCGCAAACGACTCTGCGCCTCGATCGAGCGCGCCTCGGCCGCGCGAAAGAAAAGGCGGATGCGCTTTTCAAAACGAAAGCCGAGCGGGAGGCGGCGCGCGCTATCTATATACAATACACGCTCGCCCGCGCGCTCGCGAAAGAGGAAGAGACACGAGGAGCGGCGGGGCTCTCCGCGGAGACGACGACGACGACGAGAGTGGGAGGGAGAGAGCGAGAGAGTCGCGCGCGTTGCCATCGAGCTCTCGTGATTTCCTTCCTTCGTTTTTTTTTCCAGCCCTGTTATTCTCGTCCAGTAGGACGAATAACAGGATATACGGTGTCCGATGAACATCCTACTATCTGCGGCCGCTCTTTCTCAGCCCGTTATCGACCGGTGCCGCCGCCGCCGCCGCCGCCGCGGTGTCCGACGCTCGCCGAGCAGCTCTCACGTGTGTATGTAAGAGAGAGAGCGAGGCTGTGTGGGTGAGGCGGCGTACCGCAGAAGGCGAGCGAGGAAGTCGGGACTGATAGCTGCTGCTGGCTGTGTGTTTCTGACCCTCTGCGTTCGGAGGTGAACGATTTCGCTTTTGCTCTGATAACAAAGCTTACGGTGGGAAAAACGGCTGGCGTCTCTTTTTTCGTGCGTATTTTATGCCGTCTTTTGTCGATGGACTGGACGACTATAGGAGACGATTAACTTTTAATCTCTGTGAATTATGAATTTTTAGTTTTTTATTTAGAACGAAATGATTTTTATGTTTTCAAATAGATGTAAATATATCAGTGCCTCGACCTTATCTTTGCGGTCGAAGTATTTTTCATTTTTCCTCAGTTTTATCGATCGAATTTAATCGAGAGTCCTGTCTGTTCTATTACAAAAAACAAAGCGGCAGAAGACACAGTTTTACTCGAAAATCCATTTGAAATCTAACGACCGTCCTCTTTATGCGGAATCAATGAGAAAAAATGCAAAATGCATGGACGCGCGTCCTCTCTCATACACCAGAGGAGCGCGCCGATGCTTATCCGAGCTAATGACAACCGTTTGGATTCATCGCGCATTAAAAAGCGAGGCCGATGCCGAAGCCGCCCCGCGTTCGATCGTCCGCCCGTATAATACACACAAAATCAACGCCTCTCTCTCTCTCTCTCCGGCTTGTATGCACATGTTCCACGCCCGTAAATCAGATCCGAGATAAAATTCGTCGGCGCTATTAAAGCCAATTCCCATGTGCAATGAAAATTTAATTCGGCCGTCGAAACGCTCGTGGAACCGGGCTCTAAACGGCCCGAGTACACTGCTTAGGTAACCCGAGACGCCGGTTCAATGTCCCGCGACGACAACGCGGTGATAATTTTCGAGCGCTAAATCATGACGGGAGCTGTCGTAACGTTGTGACCGTCGATTGATTGTCTCCTGGAGGGGGGATGCTGGATGGAAGCGTTCTTCTAGATTGCGTGCAATTTGAATAATCGATAAGTAATAATTAATATTCCTTGTGTCTTATAATAGACCCAGAGTAATAAAGATTAAAAAATTATAAATTTTAAAGGTTTTGGGTAATAATAATATATATTACAGTACACGGAGAAAAAGTCTCAGTAAAAATTACTATACTGTTTAGAAAAGCGAGCACAGAGTGCCAAAACCCAAAAAATTACCATACTTTTTAGTAAATTTTAATGAAATTTTAGTAAAAATTCGTGCAATTTTATTAAATTTTCCTGAAATTTCAGTAAATTTTACTAAAAAGTTTGTTAATTTTTTGGGTTTTGGCAGTCTGTGCTTGCACTACCAGAAAGTTTAGTAATTTTTATTGAAATATTTGTAATTTTTACTGACACATTTCTCTCCGTGCACATTATTTTCGAATACTAAGCAATTGGGTAAAATAATAAATTATAATTATTGAGCAATATCCGAATACTGCGGTTTTTGCTCCCCAAAGTGCATTAGAGAACTTTTAATCCACTAAAGCCCAACGACGTCAAACACCAGTCCATCAATTAAAAAGCAAACGACCCCAAATTGCCCGGCGCCCTTCAACGCGTCGAACAGTCCCTCGTAAAGATTAACTTGCGCAACAACAGAAAAAAACTCCGGTTCCCATCTCGTCGACGAGCATCACCCAATACCCCCTCGTCGCCTCCCCCCGCTCGTCGCCCCATTGCAATTTCCGACTCCGCGCGGCTCTTTTACCGGCCCGAATCACAATGCCCCCGGCGAGAGGATCTCTCGCCTTTCCGGATGACATAATAGGGCCTCGTGTCATCCCGGTGTATTGTTGTGTGTGTGCTCTTCCCACACCGGGCGGAGGCGCGACGAGTCGAGAAGTCGCGGATAGAGTTGCACCCCTTCGAAGAGCGCGCTGCTCCCGTGTGTCCGTAAATATTTGAGGCCGGATCTCGTGCGCGCGCGTGTGTGCGTCTGTGGGAAGAGGACGAAAATTGGTTTCATTAAGCGGGAGAGAGAGGTTTCGGTTACGCGATTAGTTTGCCCGATCTTCGCCGCGTGACTTTCGACGTTTTACACGTGTATCGAATTCTGGTGGGCGGGAAATTTGCGAGTAAGCTGCTGTGTGGAACGAGAATTTTTTGTTTACTCTGATATTAAATTGGGGAGACGAGTCTCTATCTATAAATTTTTTAAATGATAAAAAATAATACTGTGAATTTAGAAACGATTGCTTTCAATTCGCCAGCAGTGCAATCAATTTAATAGACACTAAAAACCTAGAAAAACTACAACCCCAAAAGCCGTCATCTGTCGGCGGACAGCACGAAATCCTCTAAATACCAATAAACGTCCGCTAATAAAGACGCAATCTCCCCGGAGCAACCCTATAAATTTCCGCGGCGCATCGCCGAGAAAAGTGCCCCGTCCGTTATAGGTGGTCAGTACCTTCCGCTCTCCTTCGTCAGCTGTGCACCTCGGCGGGCCCGTCGTACTTGCCGGCCGCTAATAAATATCCATTAATGCCAGGTCTCTCGGAGCTCTCTCTCTCTCGCCGCTAAGGTAAACGAGGAGCCGGGAGGGGGATGTTTATCACGTCACGCACGCGGCACGCGCCCCGGAGAAAAAAGGAGAGGGACCGCGCGCGCGCCGCGGCAGATGACTCGAAGGAGAGCTCTCTCTCTCTCTCTTTCTCTCCACAGCTGCCTCCGATGAGTCGACGATAGGCGCGTTCGTGTGTGTGCGTGTGCGAGTAAGAGCGCGGCTCTCCGCTGCACGGATCCGCTACAGATGTTCGCGCGCGTGTCCGGCGCGTGGCGGCTGCAGCCTTTACGTAAGCGGCCGAGTGCATCTCGCGGCTGCCGCCTCTTTGTCCGGGCGCTGACCGATTTCGGGGAATTAATTGATCTCTCTCTCTCTCGACGGCCAATTTTTTGGAGGAGACACGCGTCGCGTAAGGTGATTCGCGGCGGGAGCGGGAGGCAGGAGGCTTTTTTCGGAAGTTGGGGCACCTTGCCGCTGACTGCGAATGTCGGGCTACCGGCAGAAATGAAATTGTACGACGCGGTGTGATTGCGAAAATAATTGGACGAGCTGGCTTAGTAAGAAAAAAAAATGAATCTGTTAATACAAAGTGTCGGCTAGCAGTATAAATGATCGCTTTGCATACATGCTAATAAACCAGAAGATGACTTAATAAAATTAAATACATCGAACTGTCCGCTCGAGACTCCTTATTTCCATACAATATCTTCACTCTCGATCTCTATCAAAAGTCATTGCACTCTCCCCGCACAAATCTTTGCATGCGCATAATGGGGCTCTTGAACGCGCGAGAGAGCACGTGCCAAAAAAAAAAAAAGAAAAATAAAATAAACGACCGATCGCGCGGTGCGCACCTCCGAGATATATATACGCCGCGGTAAATAATCGGCGCGGGCCCCAAAAAAAAGAAAAAAAAACGAAGGAAAAAGTTGGAGCCCGAATAAACACGGCCCCGAGGCGGCCGAGAGGCAGGAACAGCATCCTTTCGCTTTCATCTGCGCCTCGCGGCTCTCGGAACCCGCAAGAAAGTATGCCCTGCGCCCCTTTTACGCTCGGTCGAATTTATTTAGTGATGAAAATGAAAGAAACTTTTTTAAGTCTAGAATGCGTCGATTTATTATATTTAAAATTTGATGTCATTTTAATGATTGTTATAATATGAATGAATCTATACGCAATATTTGTTTTCAATATAAGTAATCATTTTCCATATAAAATTATGATTGATGTAATACAAAATTAAATTAAAATTTTCGAGTTTTTCAATGAAATGATAAATATTCATGTAATTTAAACTTTTCACTCGGTTTTTCAATCTTTAATTTCTTAAAACCATACAATTTACAATGATTAATAAATTTCAATAAAAATCTCTAAATTTCATTTATCGACTTGTTTCAATAATTGTCCAATCGTCAACCACTCCAACCCGACTTGCTCACCTCGCGTACACCTTTACAGAAAACCTCTGAACCTCCGAATCGATCCAATATAACGCTCCGGCGTGCAGGCAAGCGTAAACGGGGTCGTCGGAACCGAGAGAGAGAGAGACAGAGAAAAAAGGCGGAAAGGAGTCTGGGGCGCTAAAAAAAGCGCCAAAGCTACTTGGCGCTCCGGCCGTCTCGCCCGCAGCTTCGGAGAGAAGAATGAGACAGAGAGAGATGGAGATGATCGGTTCGGCTCGTGGCAGGTTCGAGTTACGGCGCGCGCGCGCGCGCCGGCGGTAGCAGGTGCCGCGTGCGTCCCCCTCCGCTCTCCCCCCGCTTTAAACGGGCGCGCGCGCGCGCTCGCACTCGGAAACAGGTATTTTTTCGGAGACCACTCCGACAGACGAGAGCAGCAGGAGAAAAAGAGAGCATTCGCAAGATGTTGCAAGCGGCGGCGGCGGCTGCGCGCGTCTGCCGCTCTCCGAGGTCTCCTTCTTCCTTTTTTATTTTCACCGCTGAAAGATGCGTCTGCCGCTGCTGGTCTCTCTCTCCTAAGCTCCAGGGCTGCAATTGAGTCATTCCTTGCTGCTTTCGAGGAGATGACGAACGGCCGGGGGGAGAGGCGAGTTTTAATGAATTTTTTAGGCTTTTCTGGAAAAGTTTTTTTTTTGGGTTACTGCGGCAGGTGTAGGTGCCACACTGTAACAACTTTTGAAAATTGGAGCTCGGAACAAAGGCAGAGTGCAGCTCGCGAACGTCCTTTGCTGCGGTATCGCTTTTTATCTGCGAAATTGATCGAGTTTTCGATAAATAATAATTGGTCGACTTTCTTGATTGGCTTTGATGGATTGCATCTCTTTTAATATTTACACGTCGACAATCGAATAAACAGGATTTTTAACGATTGTAGGATCTATATCCTGAATATGCTGATTTTTCCGCTTTCAATTTCATTCGCTCGCCAACGACCATAAAATTCCAGAGGCTCGATCGGGAATTAAACAAATAATGGCCTCTCGGGATCAACTTAAAAGTAAACCTAATCCCCCTAATCGTCAAAATCTCGAGTGTACATCAAGCGGCCATTAGCATATCTCGGGCCATCTATACAAGCGCATCGACTAATTACGGCGCCTTCTTCTCTCCGCACAGCAACAAGGTGACAGTCCTCGGCGCTCGCTCGAGAATTCAAAATAAGAGGACGAAGGAGAGAGAGAGAAAGACAGCCCCGCGCCATCAGGCGTCATCTTGCAGAGCCGCGCCACGCGACGCGCGCCGCGCATACGATATAATTATGCATCTCCGAGGCGCACGGACGGTTACGGGCCAATTTCCTCGGCGGCGGCGGCAGCGGCCGAGGAGAAGAAGGAGAGAGATTCCGCTCGATACGAGCCGGAGAGAAAAAAAATGCAAGCGGCACGCGCCGGTTCATCTGCGGCAAGGTGTGCGCCTCTCCCCACCCTTTGTCCGTCCGGGCAGCGTCTGCCCTCATCTCCTTTATCGCGCTTATTCACTCTATCTCGCCGACGCGTATCGATTTTTCCTTTGTGATGGACTTTTATCTGGCGGCCGGAGTGTCTTGCCTTTTGTGGGTGTGATTTTTTGTGGCGCGCGCGGCCGTTTTTTTCGGGGAATCGGGGGGGGGCAATTTTCAGGGAGGTAAGTGGATTAATGGGGCTGCGGGAGCGGCACTTGGATTGGAGAGGAGGATGGAACGGTATCTGCTGATGGGTTATGATTGCTTTTTCTAAGCACTGTTTTCGGGGATTTTTAAGATTCTATCGGAAGTCAGAAATAAAACCTGGTAAGTTTATTAACAAAAAAATTTTCTCGAATTGTACGCAAGAAATGCTACAATATTTCAATTCCGTCAGCCTAATAAAAGTGCTAACTTTGTCTTTCTTTTAAACTACAGTAAAATTTGAATTCTTTAAAAACTTAAAAAAATCTTTAAACTAGAAATAAATTAAAAGCAAGCGACACCCCAGTGTTATCCAACAAACCGTCTCATCCGACCTCGAAATCGCTCTCCAACCAGCACCGGTACACTTTCGGTTTTACAGAAAACTTTCGTTATCTGCCGCGGCCTCCTCGCTCACCGATGTTTTTAGCGGGCTCGCGAGGCTCACGCGCTGTAAATAAAAAAGAAAAAAAGAAAGAAGAAAAGAAAAAAAGGAACGAGGCCTCGCCCCCTTCCTCCTCGCCCGGCGAGAAGCATATCTGGCGCTGCGGCACGCGTCCGTTCTCCTCGGGCAAGTTAAAAGACTCCTCCGAGAGATGTTTAAGAGCGAGAGGGAGAGAGAGAGCGGAGCAGCTGTTGTGGAGTCGGCGCGTGCCACAACCTTATACACGTAATAAAAAAAGGGAGATAATGTCAGGGTGCGCTGCTCCTGCTGGTGCACGCGCCCGCCGCCGCCACCGACCGCCCGAGAGAGAGAGAGAGGGTCGACGATCGTCGTCGCTGGAAACGTGTAAGAGAGAAGCTATCGATCTCTCTCTCTCTCGCTCTCTCTCTTCCTCTTCGGCTCGAGCCTTTTTCAGTCTTCGCCTCTGCGGGCTCGCCACGTGTATATATTGGGTATAACTTGCGGTGGGCTTCGCTTTCTTATTCTTCTTGTTTCGGGAAAGGGAGCCGGGGCGATGATGATGATTGCGCGGTGCGGGCAGAGAGAGAGAGAGAGAGAGCCCGAATTTCAGGGTAGAGGCCGGATAATGGCCTGAAAATTCGCGAGGGTTTAGATTGAATGGAATTTTTTTCGAGCGGGCCGTGATTTGCCGAAGGATTGTTTGCAGATCTTTATTTATTGAAAATTATTTATTATATCGTTTATCTTTGTCGATTGTCGCGAATGTCTGATGCAATAAATCGAAAGATAAAAGTGCAGGAAATAAATGCACGCCGATAAAAGTGCAGGAAATAAATGCACGCCGATAAAAGTGCGAGCCAATAATTTTTCTTAATATATAGCTTGAGTAAAAAAATTTACCAACGGCAGCGCGTAAGTCATTGTTACCGAAACAAGAGTTTTAATTAAATGCCATATTGCAAACTAGATCAGAGAACTCGAGATGCAAGATTACACGCAATAATCTCGAATCAGATCTATATTTTCCTACAGAATCATTCATCATGACTGTCACTTCTGTACTCCAATCGCAATCCCGGCTCCGTGTGAAGCCCCTTGGCTCTTTCCGAATTTCGCTTCCCCGATTCACCGGGAAGCGTTGCCAAAAAAAAAAAAAAAAAACTTCGAGACGAGCCCACTTCGACCGATGCACAGCCGAAAAGAAATCGCGTGCCGGCATCGAGCGGCACGCGGAGAGTCAAAAGTATACTATATATAATACGGCTGAAAAGTCAGGAGGTCGGATAATTGGAAGCAGGAGGCGAGGGTGGCCGGGTAACCGTGCGAGACGAATGCACGCTTTTCTCTCTCTCTCTCTCCCGGGGACGACGTCGTAAAAAGGCGTGCGCCCGGTAATAATAATCTCCTCCGCCATTTAATCTACCTACGCGCGCGTACAGCGGCTTCGTCCCCGGGCGAGAGAGGCCGCGGATTAATTATCTAAATGCTACGGCAACATCTGTCATCGCACGCTACGTGAGCGCCGAGTAGTCTCGGGCTCTCCCTCCTTCCTTCTCGCTCTCTCTCTCTCTTTGTATTATCTCCTCTTGCTTCCCTTTCGTCCGGCCGCGCCTTAGACGCAGGAAACGGAGAGAAATTTTTGACGGAGGAGAGAGAATTACTCGGATCGTTCTTTTGAGATTGAAGAGTTTTTTTTTTTTTTTTTTGGGTTAATGGACTATTAAATTGATCCCTCGAGTAAAATAAATCTTTGAAATAAGTAAATAAAACCCAATTCATTTAGAATTATTATTTCTACACGGCCGATTCAAATTTTTTTAAAAGTATAATCATTAAGTAACAAATGAAACTTGACCCCTTCGGCGGCATTACTCACTCCGGTCTCGTCCCTCAGCATCATTTTTAAGAGCAAGCTCGATTGTCTCGCCTAAGAGACCACGTCTGTACGCGCTGGCGCTATTTTGCAGGAGCGTCACGCGCATCCTGTGGCGTCGGCCTGTTCTCCGCGTTCGTTTCCGCCATCAGGTCGAGCGATGATCGAGAGGAGAAAAGCCGGGATGGGGGCAGAGAGGGCAGTGACATCCAGCGGCTGGAAAAACCCGCGGGGCCGACTATCGGGCTTTTAGGAGCGAAATAATTATAATAGATTCGAGGATTCAGCCGCCGGGAATTTCAGAGCGTTATCGAACTCTGCCGCAGTTGGGAAATTTAATGCTTTTGTCCCCGGCTGAGGCTGTAAATAGTAGGGACAAAATTACAAAATCGAAATCGAGGCTTTTCAATCGAGAAAGTTTCCCGCAAGCGAGGTTGCGAAATGTCTCCGTTTTAGTTACCTAATATATAGATCGCGCATTGAAGTCTTCTTATCGCGAAAAAAAAAACTTTTTACGTCAAAGTCAATATTCGCATTCGTTAACTTTTTCCCTGTACAATCCATAGTTTTATAAGCCAAATTCTGAAACAACTCTCATTATCTACCTGAAATTTTTTTTCCCCCGCGAAAAATTCCCCTCCGAATTCAGATCCCCGTCCAAAACCTCGACGGAGCCCGCCGTCGTAATTTCCCCGATAAGTACAAAAAGCCCTGAATCATCCTCGCCTCGAAAGCCCCAAAATTCGTCGGAGACTCAGGAAAAAGGAAAGTCGAATCGGAGCCAAAGGTAATATAACAAAGCCGCGAAAGAAGGCGCTCCTCGAGATACACAGGCCTTTAAATCCCGTTAGCCGGCGCGTTTGCGGCGCGCTCGTGTGTGTGTATGTGCGCGCGCGCGCGCCTTACGCACGAACTCACACGCGGACTCGGGCCGCGCCGCGCGGCGACACGTGCCGCGCGTCTCTTATGCGGGTATCCACCTCCACGGCGATCGCGGCTCGGCAATAATATATAATGCACGCGCGAGCGCAGTGCGCGCTTCTCCTCTCCGGCAAAAATATATATATATATGTTATATACGCGAACGGCTCGTCTTGAATGGCTAAACGAGCGTATGCGATATGGCGGTCGTTAAGAGGCGATCGCGAGGAATCTTTAAGGAGGCGCTTTTTCGTACGGCGCGCGTTACGTATTATATCGGACGCATTTCGAGCGGACGCGCCGCGCTCCGCGGAAAGAGAAATCGAAAGCGACTGCAGCGCGGGGACTCTTCCGTTTTACGAGACTTTTTTTATGTAAGATAACAGTTTCGGAATTGAGAGCGGCAGATTTTTCTTTTTTTTTTTTTTTTAACTGCGTTATTTTAGATGTACGCGGTGAAAGTTATCGAATTTTTATAAGGAACGAATAAATTGCATCGCTTGTCGTTAAAAAATCACAATCCGACCAATCCAATATTCTACACTCAGCACCTTCTAAATCGCTTTAAAGCCCCGAGAACCTGTCCAAATCCCCAAAAAAATCCCGCTCAACGCGTAGCTCCTTTCAAAAAAAAGTCGAGAAGGCGTCAGCTCGGATCACAATCCCATTTGTCTCGAAACAAGTCCGTCCGACTGCCTCGTCGTCTCTCCGGCAGAGCAGCAGTGCAGGGTATAGAAAACCGCTGCCTCTGCTGCTGCTGCTGCTGCTGCTGCGCTCGAAAAAAGGAGAGTTCGAGCATAAGGTGGCGCGAGGCTGGGGCAGGTGCAGCGCCGAGAGAGAGAGAGAGAGGCAGACAGCTGTCGCGAGTCCAGCACGCGCCAACCGCACCCACATTTACGTTACACTACGGGCGTCTGCACACCTTTACCTATGCGCCTCTCTCTCTCTCTCTCTCTCTCTCTCTCTCCCGTATAGGTAAGACTCCTTTATCGCTCGTCTGCCGGCTCTCTCGCCGATCCGTAACGTTTTTTTTTTTCCGAGAGGGCTTTTTCTCTCTCGCTCGTCGGGCCGAGCGCGGGCCGCAGACGGCCCGGGGAGCAGATTTTTCAGTTTAATGAGCGAGGAGGAGCCGTGAAATATCGGGATGCGATGCAGGTTCGCGGCTGTTGTGTGTTTGTGGTCTGATTTTTCGAAGGGAGCCTCGACGGATCGGAGGATATTTTGATGTTGGATTTCGGAGGTAATAAATGGTCATTGCGATCTATTGAATTCGATTCAGTAAATTCAAATGAATTCTACATAGTAATAATTGCATTAATAAAATAAGTCATTTGTCAGAACTTTCAAAAAGAAGGAATTACAAAACATGAAAAAGCAGAAACGATAAGATTCGAACGATAACATCACTCGCTCACAATTAGAGCCGAAACATTTTTCGAAGCCCCTAAATATCCCCCCATTTAAATTCCCACAGCTATCGCGAAAACTTCATCTCCGCCGGCCGCGGCAAAGAGAGCAAACAGAAAAAGGCGCGTCAGTTTCAGTGTCCGCTCGAAGGATGTTATACGTCGATACAGCGGCTCGGACAGCTCGAGCATTATACCTCGAGCCGCGGTGGTGGCTGAAGCTTCGCGTGTCTCTTTCTCCGGGCGAAGATGACGAGCGATGATAACTCATCCATGCCGCGCGCGGCATGCTTTCTTCGCTAAAAATAGCGGGGCGAAAGGCTCGCGCTTCCAGGAGGAGCGGAAATTGATTCTCTCTCTCTCTCTCTCACCGGGTTTGCCCGCACACGTGTGTATCGGCGGCTGCTCCCGCGAGAGGGAGAGTCTCTCCGAGTTCTCTGTGTTGTGTCGGCGAATCGCGATGGCAACGAGCCCGTGCCCATGGAAACGTCGCGCACCTCCCCGACGCCGTTGCTGTTTAATTCACCGGGGCGGAAGGACGGACGCCCGGAGAGAGAAAGAGAGAGAGGGAGAGAGATACCGCTCTCTTTTTCCCGAGCGAGCAAGGTGTCTGTGCATGCGTGCGCGCGCGCCCTGACTTTCGGGTCCCGGCGCGCAGATCGCAAACGGATTATCCCCAACGGCGCGGCGCGTTGAATCATCGCCTTTCGTTACGTCCATTGTGATCGCGAGCGCGGCGCTTTGTGCGCGGCGTATATTATCTCCGCGCGGGGGCTTTTTCATTAGGCGCGACGACGTGTGTGATGTGTGTGCACGCTGTCGAGAGTCGCTTGAATATGCACCGCGGCGCCCGGGGTACGTCCCGACAGGAGTGTTTATGACTTGCTTTATATTAAAAGCCGCGACCTGTCCCTTTTCGCGGCGAATGGCAATCTGCGGAAATTGGACGATTTGTCGGGAGATAGCAGTCGCGGCGATGCGTTAATGTTTATTGTGAACCCCCTTTTTTAATGCGAGACGATAGGCACGCGTTCGATTTCTTGCAGGTCCTTGGCAATTCCTTTTAGAAACTATATACATATCTAAGCGAAATTTTGCGACTCGTAAAACAATAGTTCAAAGTAGGTAAGCTATGAGGTTTCTGGCTCATGAGCCAGAAACCTCATAGGGTTTTTGGGAGGGGGGAGCTGAGCTAG